>CM033469.1:411736713-412052328 GCA_019447015.1 Hymenochirus boettgeri
TGGTGTGTAGTAATGATGTATTAGCCTGATGCTGTCTCTGGTGTGTAGTAATGATGTATTAGCCTGATGATGTCAATGGTGTGTAGTTACTGATGTTGTCATGATGTATAGTATGATGTAGTAGCTGATTGTGTCACTGGTGGGTAGTAATGATGTAGTAGCTGATGTGTCACTGGTGTGTAGTAATGATGTATTAGCCTGATTGTGTCTCTGGTGTGTAGTAAGATGTATTAGCTGATGATGTCAATGGTGTGTAGTAATGATGTATTAGCCTGATGGTCTCTGGTGTGTAGTAAGGATGTATTAGCCTGATGATGTCAATGGTTGTGTAGTAATGATGTTGTCACTGAGTATAGTAATGATGTATTAGCCTGATGATGCATGGTGTGTAGGTAATGATGTTGTCAATGATGGTGTAAGTAATGATGTAAGAGCCTGATGTGTGTCCTGGTGTGTTAATGATGTTGTCACTGATGTATAGTAATGATGTAGTAGCCTGATGTTGTCACTGGTGCCTGTAGTAATGATTGTAGCCTGATGTTGTCTCGGTGTGTAGTAATGAGTTATTAGCCTGATGATGTCAATGGGGTGTAGTAATGATGTATTAGCTGATGTTCTCTGGGGTAGAATGATGTATTAGCCTGATGATGTCAATGTGTGTTAGTAATGATGTTGTCACTGATGGATAGTAGATATTAGCCTGATGATGTCCATGGTGTGTAGTAATAGATGTGTCACTGATGTATAGTAATGGTATTGCCTGATGATGTCATGGGTGTAGTAATGATGTTGTCACTGATGTTAGTATGATGTAGTAGCTGATGTTGTCCTGGTGTGTACTGCTGTCGTCGCCTGATGTTGTCACTGGTGTGTAGTAATGATGTAGTAGCTTCATGATGTCACTGGTGTGTAGTGATGATGTATTAGCTTGATGTCGTCACTGGTGTGTAGTAATGATGTATTAGCTTGATGATGTCACTGGTGTGTAGTAATGATGTATTAGCTTGATGATGTCACTGGTGTGTAGTAATGATGTATTAGCCTGATGATGTCAATGGTGTGTAGTAATGATGATGTCACTGGTGTATAGTAATGATGTAGTAGCCTGATGTTGTCACTGATGTATAGTAATGATGTAGTAGCCTGAAGTTGTCACTGGTGTGTAGTAATGATGTAGTAGCCTGATGTTGTCTCTGGTGTGTAGTAATGATGTATTAGCCTGATGATGTCACCCAGGTGAATTTGTTAATTCGGTAACACACCATGGTTAATTTTCAGCAATAGTTATATTAAATAGTGTAACACCCTCCCAGGTGAATTTGTTAATTCGGTAACACACCAGGGTTCATTTTTAGCAATAATTCTTTCCATGTAACAGGTCAGGAATGTCCCCAAAACGCATTTCTAACTTGGGCAAGGCAAGAGTCATTTTTCATTGCTTAATAAATACTATGTGAACTTTATTCAAAGTATTTCACAAAGTGCAGATGAAACTTATTTGAAGTTGTGCATAGAGACTTTTTAGCTCTTTATAGTTAAAGGAAATGAACAGACTTTATGAATATGCTACTTGGTGTGCGGCATTTCAATGAGCAGGCCTGTACCATGTACCATGCAAGTCTGCTCATTTGTAATGTAAATGAATTGGGTAGCTAGGCCATTGTAAAGTTATAAGTAAACCTACCTGCTCAGTCTTGATGGGAGATTCGTGCAGTTTCTTTTGTTGTTCAGACAGATATGTCTGGTACAGGCCTAGCAGCTCCTGGCACTCGTGGTACTGGGTTTGAAGAGGTGCAGTTTAAAGTTAAGGCAAATTAGCATCATTACAAAGACAGAAAAAAAAAATAGGCTTAATAAAATACAACAGGGCAGACACAGACACTGGTCACACTGTTTTGAAAAGCAAAACCGTAGACCTGTCAGGATGAATCAAATTATTCACAAAACATGTCAAAATTGATTTTATTAACAAATGAAATCTCCATCGTCACTGGTGATGGTTAGTAATGATGTAATAGCCTGATGTCAATGGTGTGTAGTAATGATGTATTAGCCTGATGTTGTCACTGGTGTGTAGTAATGATGTATTAGCCTGATGTTGTCACTGGTGTGTAGTAATGATGTATTAGACTGATGTTGTCACTGGTGTGAGTATGATGTATAGACTGATGTTGTCACTGGGTGTAGTAATGATGTATTAGCCTGATGATGTCACTGGTGTGTAGTGATGAGGCATTAGAATGTTGTCACTGGTGGGTAGTAGTAATGATGTATTAGCCTGATGATGTCACTGGTGTGTAGTAATGATGTATTAGCCTGATGATGTCACTGGTGTGTAGTGAGTGAGGCAGTAGACATGCTGATCGTTGTCATGGTGGTAGTAATGATGTATTAGCCTGATTTGTCACGGTTGTATTGTAGTAATGATGTATTCGCATGATGACGTCATGGTGCGTAGTTATGATATAATAGGCATGATTTGTAGGGTTATAGAGAACATTGTATGTCGGACTATCCCATTAGCAGGTTTACGACCTTTCATTCAGATTTACACAAAACTACTTTGCGTCAGAAATAAAATCACAGCTGCTTGTTACATATCCTGCAAAAGGACAAGCAAACCCCATTTCGTCACTTTCTAAAATAAACAATCTAACCAAGTTAATTACAGCCCCACATTACTCTTTGGGGGGTGCCATTCTGTTTATTAGCAAAGAGAACGCTTCTCTAAAATCTGTAAATCACATGGAGGTAATGCATCATGGGATTTTTTTGTGCTTTATATAGAGGTGTGAAGTATGAGACTGGATTCATTAGTAGAGGGTAATGAACTGCAGAAAAAAGAGGGGAAGTGGAAAGTGGCCCACCCAATTTAGATGGACTTACCCCTTTGCTCAGGTTGTAGAGATGACTAACTTCATAAAGTTCGAATTCGGACCCATTAAAGTTCTGATGATTTACAGCTTAAACTAACAATGGAACTTACTGTAAATGGCGTGGGGGCACCTGGGAAATGGTCTGGAGAACATGTCACTGTCACCAAAAACCTTTTTTTAAAACAATCTTAAACACGACGCGGGGCAATGTCAGGTTTTGTGCAAGTACATTCGAGGGTTACGGCCAAGCGAGGTTGTAGCGAAAACAGAATCACAAATTCGGGATTACCGAAATCGAACGATACATTCGAAGGTTACCGAAAACGAACGGTACTCTCGAGGGTTAGCAAAAAAAGATCCATACATTCAAGGGTTACCAAAAATGAGATACTTTTGAGGATTATCGAACAACACATTCTAGGGTAGCGAGCGGTTTGTAAATTCGATAATTATTAATTTTTTTGATAATTATGAAAATATAACGAACTAGCTCAAACTGAACTAGTTCGAATAGTTGTCCGAAAGTTTCGCTCAATCTCGGGGTCGAGTTCAATTTTGCATCCATCACTACTCAGGGGCTGCATTAGTTACTCGCCCCCTGGGTGCAGAATTAGAAGTAAAGCTTTAACCTGGTAAATACTAGCAGCATATTGTATGCACTGCCACACAGACCACAAGCATACCATGCTTCCACCATCATTTCCAACCAATTAGCCGATTGCAAATATTTTCATCAATCATAATGTTATTATAGGTTTCACAGAAAAGGCAGAGTTGAAATTAGCAACAATTGCAAGTATTTCCATGTATTAAATGACCGTTCAGGAGCCATGTTTTTGCACACTTTTTGCACTCCTGAACAACCGATTACCGTTTTAAGCTAGGTACACGAGACGATCGTTTGTCCTGGCCAACCATGCGCACTTCTGACCGGTTGGCCAGTACGAAGACTATCAGCCGCATCAAAACAAGCCGCCTGTACCAGCTAGCTATGCCCGAGAATGGGGTCATAGGACGCACAACGGTCGTGGTTTTCAGACGCGTCCGTTTTTGGACAAAACAGTCGGTCATTGGACAAAGCCCATGCAATATTTCAGACAGATTTGACCGAACACAAAATACATCAGTCAACTGGGCCGATATATATGCCTTGTGTGTACACAGCTTAAACAATCCAACTCAGGTTGAGCTATCGCTAACTTCCAGATTCAAGGATTCATATATTCTTGTAGACTGAGTACAAGAAGAAGTTTTTCAGAAAAAACAAATTACACCCAAATTATACTAAACATTTTCCACAACAATCAGATTGATACCTTGCTAATGCATACTACAGATTAGGAAAACATGTAAGGAAACACTTGATGTGAATAAGCCCCAATGTGTGTCTTAATTGCTTATGACGGACAGATTGTTGTACATTGCCAGTCCCTCACTTTCCATCTTGTCGGTCCAGCACTGGGTTACACAAACCAGCAGGATATTTTGGCACAACGACCGAATTCCCGGCACTTAGGTCGGTCGGCCAGAATATCGATGGTGTGGGGTGCCGGAAGGCAAACCGACCTCGGATAATTTCGTTCATCCGGATCGGACGAACGAGACGGACATGTCGGTAAGTAAAACTCTGAGATATGCGTGTCCGATGGGATGCACGATCGATCGTTCGCACTTTCAGCCATGGACGCATTTGTCGCGACGACGGACATTTGTCCTGGCCAAGTGCTGCTCGCTCGCTCGTGTTTGTACCCAACCTAGATGCAGTACTATTTGTAAGGGTAGTGTCAGTGGGAATCTGTAGTGTTTTTACAAAAGTTCCATTCGACATTTGTTTCATTCAGGTGTTGATTCCCCTCTGTGCGGCCATCTAGTGACAGCTGTGGAAGGTCAGAAATCATATCAAGCGTTGTAGATGAGAGCGGAGGAAAATTAAACATGCACACGGGTTAAAGGACAAAGTCCATATTAACAATAGGAAAGTTTCTGTAGTGAGGTGCCATGTTTTTTTCCAGAGGTATTAAAAAAACAAAAAAACAGGCTTCGGTTTCCTGGCTAGCCAATTTGGCAAAATATAGATTCCCCACAAGGGGGGGTGGTAACAATTATTAAGTACGCGTTCGCAGACAATGGTGGGGGTTCCTCTCAGGACATAGAAAACAAAATGGAAGCCAGTTTCGTTGCACTAGGAAACAGGTAGAAGGGAGTAGGCTCATAACTTGTAAAATGCTAGCGTTCATTTTAGAGAGTTGCACAAATTTAGAATGTAAAGTATAAACAAATAAAAATGAGGCTTTGATAACTTCAGCGTCTTTTCGCCAATTGCTCTAATTGTAATACTAAAAAGATAATATTCTGCATATTGCATCTGAATGGTGTGCGCACTGGTCAACTGTAAGAGGAGACAAACCTGTGCCAAAACCTCCCTGTGAGTAGACTTGGAAGACAGGGACGGAAAGAAAAACAATGAGGCATTCTTGAAACAAACACACATCAAAAACAGATTTCAGAACAAAAAAGAAGAAAGCAATTTAAAGAAGAAGCTTAATGTTTACAGAAGTTCTGGGGAGATGATAAAGAATGTGTAATAAATGGAAGGGATGAAAGGAATACTTCTCCAATGATTTAATGAGGAATAAATGAATGGAAAAACTATGGTTATCAACATTTAACCCTGACCTGTGCTAGGGTGATAATATAAAACAGTCTGCACTGCTCATGGGAACACCCAGAATCACTTGCAACTCACTGCATCATGGGGAATCTCCTTAGAAATAACACCTGAATTCATGCCTGTGTTAATCTCACCAGAATCACTGGCCACTTACAGCCTCATGGGAATCTCCCAAAATCAGTCTGTTATGCTTAGCTGAGAATATCAAAGTATATTTAAGCTAATGAAACTCTTTAATGAATTGAAACCGTATTTGAAAGCTAATGGACCAGCGTCAATTGGAACAGTCATATTAAGAATCCAATGGTTGGAAAATGGCTAAAAATGGAACCAGCAAGTCCAATGTTTGGAACTAGGTTAAGTAATGGAACCAGAATCCAATGTTTGGAACTGTCTAATAATGGAACCAGAATCCAATGTTTGGACCGGTCTAATAATGGAACCAGATCCAATGTTTGGAAATAGTCTATAAAATGGAACCAGCAATCCAATGTTTGAAATAGTCTAATAATGGAACCAGGAAATTCCTGTGGAACTAGTCAATAATGGAAACCAGAATCCAATGTTTGCGAACAGGTCGATAATAATGGAACCAGAATCCAATGTTTGGACCAAACTAGTCTAATAATGGAACCAGAATCCCAATGTTTGGAACCGAGTCTAATAAGGAACCAGAATTCCAATGTTTGGAAAACTAACTAAAAACTAGGAAACAATGGAACCAGCGTCAATGTTTGAGAACTAGTTGTAAAATGGAAACCAGACGTCCAATGTTGGGAACTGTTGTAACAGGACCAGCGTCCAAGTGTTGGGAACTGCGTGCAACAATGGAAACCAGAATTCCAATGGTTGGAACGTTGTCTCTAATGAACCAGAATCCAATGGTTGGGAACTACAGTATATAACTCGAGTATTAAGTCGAGGTTTTCCGAGGCTGTGAAAACAGCCTGAAAACGAACTCGACTTTATACTCGAGTCCGTCACTTCACTGAATGGAGGAATCCGGCTGCCGTCGTCCACTGATGTCGCTCCACTAGACGTCACGACTCACAGCGCCGGGAACTCTAGGATTCCGGCGCTCGAGTCGTGACGTCATGGTTGCGACCATCAGTGCGGGCAGCACGGTTCCTCCATCAAGTGCATGAATGAGGTAGGCGGGCCCGTACTCTCCTGCAAAGGTAAGGTTGCAGCATTAGTTAGTAGTGTTAGTGTAGGGCCAGGGTGAGAAGATGGGTGCAGGGAGTAGTGTCAGTGACTGTAGTGTAGTGTAGTGTAGTGGCAGGGTGAGAAGATGGTGGCAGGAGAGGTAGGTGTACTGTAGTAGTGTAGTGTAGTGGCGAGGGTGAGAAAATGGGGGCAGGGAGTAGGTAGTTGTATAGGTAGTGTAGTAGTGGCAGGGTGAGAAAGAGGGTGAAGGGCGTAGTGTAGTTACTGTAGTAGTGTAGTGTAGTGCAGGGTGAGGAAAAAATGGTGTGCAGGGAGTAGTGTAGTGTACTGGAGTCGTGTCGTATTAGTGGCAGGGTGAGAAGATGGGTGCAGGGAAATTGGAAATAGGTTTTATTCCGTTGGTGACTGGGCTGTGAGGGGAAGAGTAAAGGGAGTCAGGGACAGGGGGTTAGTGGTTTTGGGGTTAGGTGTGGGACATGGGGTAGTGTTTTTGGGGTTGTGTGTGCAGTTCCACTATAGATGTTTCTATCCCTACTTCCCACTCCCTTCTACTACTCTACCCTCGATTATACTCGAGTCAATTGGTTTTTTACTCATTTTGATGGTTAAAAAGGGGACCTAGACTTATACCAGATCTCGAATTATTAATGGAACCAGCATCCATGGTTGGAACTGGTCTAATAATGGACCCAGCATCCAATGGTTGGAAACTGTATAATAATGAAACCCAGGAATCCAATGGTTGGACTGGTCTAATAAGGAACCAGCATACAATGGTCTGGAAAATGGTCTTCTAATAATGGAACCAGCACTTCCAAGGTTGCGAACTGGTCGAATAATGGAACCGAATCCAAGGTTGGAACTGCGTCCTTAAAGGGAACCAGAAATCAAAATGGTTGGAACTGGTCTTGCTTAATGATGGAACCAGCATCCAATGGTTGGAAAACTGGTCTAATAATGGGAACCAGAATCCCATGGTTGGAAAACTGGTCTATAATGGAACCAGAATCCAATGTTTGGAACTAGTCTAATAAATGGACCGCGTCCAATGTTTGGAAACTAGTGTCTAATTATGGAAACCAGCGTCCAATGTTTGCGAACTAGTCTAATAATGGAACCAGGTCCAATGTTGAAATAGCTCATAGTGAACCAGAATCCAATGTTTGGAACTAGGTCTAATAAAAATGGAACCAGCGTCAGTTGGAACTAGTCTAATATGGAACCAGCGTCCAATGGTTGGAAACTAGTCTAATAATGGGACCAGCATCCAATGTGGAACTAGTGCTATAATGGAACCAGCGTCCCAAGTGGAAACTAGTCTAATACATGGAACCCAGCGGTCCAATGTTTGGAACTAGTTAATAATGGAACCCAGAATCCACTGTTGGAACTAGTATAATAATGGAACCAGAGTCAAATGTTTGGACAACTAGAGTCAATGTTTGGAACTAGTATAATAATGGAACCAGAATCCAATGTTTGGAACTAGTTAATAAATGGAACAGAATCCAATGTTTGGAACTAGTCTAAAATGGAAACAAGCGTCCAATGTTTGGAAACTAGCGGTCCCAATGTTTGGAAAACTAGCGTCCAATGTTTGGAACTAGTCAATTAATGGAACCAGCGCTCCAATGTTGGGGAACTACCTTAGTCTAATAATGGAACAGCATACAATGTTTGGAACTAGTAATAATGGAACCAGAACCAAGTTTGGAACTGAGTTACAATAAGGAACCAGCATCCAATGTTTGGAAAACTAGTTAATAATGGAACCAGCATCCAATGTTTGGAAAAAACTAGTCTAAGAATGGACCAGAGAATCCAAGTTTGGAACTAGTCTAATAATGGAACCAGAATCCAATTGTTTGGAACTGGTCTAAAATGGAACAAGAATCAATGTTTGGAACTAGGCTAATAATGGAACCAGAATCCAATGTGGAATAGCTAATAATGGAACCAGAATCCAATGTTTTGGAATAGGTCTAATAATGAACTAGAATCAATGGTTGGAAAACTAGTCTAATAATGAACCAGCATTCCAATGGTTGGAACTAGTCTAATCAATGGAACAAGAATCCAATGGTTGGACTAGTCTAATAAGGAACCAAATCCAATGTTTGGAACTAGTTTAATAATGGAAACCGAAATCCAATGTTGGCAAACTCAGTCTAATAATGGGACCGCATCCAATGTGGAATATAGTCTAATAATGGAACCAGGATCAATGTTGGAACTAGTCTAATAATGGAAACCAGCATCACCATTGTTTGAACTAGTCTAATAATGGAACCAGAATCCAGTGTTTGGAACTAGTCAATGGAACCAGGCATCCAATGTTTGGAAAAACTATAGTCTAATAATGGACCAGAAACCAAGGTTGTTGGAAACGGGTCTAATAATGGAACTAGAATCAATGTTGGAAACTGGTCTAATAATGGAAAAGAATCCAGAAATGTTTGAACTAGCTAATAATGGAACCAGAATCCAATGTTTGGAACTAGTCTAATAATGGACCAGAAATCCAATTGTGGAACTGTTCTAATATGGAACTAGGAATCCATGTTTTGGAATAGTCTAATAATGGAAACCAGCATCCAGTGTTGGAACGAGTCTAAATAATGAACAGCATCCCATAGGGTTGGAACTGGTCTATAATGGAACAGAATCAAATGGTTGGAAAACTGGTCTAAATAAGGAACCTAGAATCCAATGTTTGGAATAGTCTAATAATTGGAACCAGCATCAGTGGTTGGAACTAGTCTAATAATGGATGGAACCAAGAATCCAATGGTTGGTTGGAACTAGTATAATAATGGAACCAGCATCCAATGTTTTGGAACGTCTAATAATGGAACCAGATCAATGGTTGGAACTAGTCTATAATGGAACCAAGATCCAATGTTGGAAATAGTCTAATAATGGGAACCAGAATCCAATGGTTGGAAATGGTCTAAAATGAACCCGAATCCAGTGTTTGGAAACTAGTCTTAATAATGGAAACAGCATTTCCAATGTTTGGAAACTAGTCTAAGATGGAAACGAGATCCAATGGTTGGAACTAGTTCTATAATGGAACCAGCATCCAATGGTTGGAACTAGTCTAAGAATGGAACCGAATCACTGGTTGGACACTGGTCAATAATTGGAACCAAATCCAAGGTTGGAATAACTAGTCAATAATGGAACCAAAATCAATGTTTGGAACTAGTCGAATAATTGGAACCAGAATCAATGTTTGGAACTAGTCTAATAATGGAACAGCGTCCATGTTTGAACTAGTCTACCACTAACGGAACCAGAATCCAATGTTTGGAACTAGTTAATAATGGAACCAGCATCCAATGTTTGGAACTAGTCTAATAATGGAACCAGGAATCCAATGTTTGGAACTGTCGAATAATGGGAAACCAAGGTCCAATGTTGGAAACTAGTCTAATAATGGAAACCAGAATCCAATGTTTGGAACTAGTTAATAATGGAACCAGAATCCAGTGTTTGGAACTGTCAATAATGAACCGCATCCAATGGTTGGAACTGTCTAAAATTGGAACGCCTTCCAATTTGGAACTGGTCTAAAATGGAACCAGGTCCAATGTGGAACTAGTCTACAAGGGATGGAAACCAGAATCAATGTTTGGAATAGTCTAATAATGGAACCAGCATCCAGTGTTTGGAACTAGTTCTAATATGGAACCAGCAATCCAATGTTTGGAAAACTTGTCTAATAATGGAACCAGACTCCATGTTTGGAAAATGGTTCTAATGGAACCAGCATCCAATGTTTGGAAAAACGAGTCAATAATGGACACCCCAGCATCCACCAGCTTGGACCTCGTCTAATATGGAAACCAGCGTCCATGTTTGGAACTAGTTCTATTAATGGAACCCGCCTCCACCATTTTGGCACCCGGACGCCCGTAAGATGATAAAACTGGGGCCCAATCGCATCCAATCGTGCGTAGCCGGCCGGACCGGGCTAGTAGTGGGGTGCCGCACGCTGGGCAGCCACCAGCTCGGTGCACGACCCCTGTATTGGTCGCCCAGGCGGCGCCTGTGCGTCAATGTGTTCAAGCCGTGCGGCGGCCTCCGACAGGCCGGCGGACCCCCAACCACCGCGCCACTGCGCCACGCGGCCATTCGGGGCTCTCGTCGGACCCGGTCACTGGAGGTGTCGGTCCACTAACTTGGCCCCGACCGGCCACCCCCCGGAGGCCTCACTGTTGGCCACCCCCCACACACAGACATCGCCCGTACGTCATGGAGCCGCCCAAGCCTCCCCTGTTTGGCCCTAGTCTAAATAATCGGAAACCAGACAATCAGGGAGGGTTTGGACAACTGGGAGCGAATAGAACACGAAGGAACCAATGAGAAAGAAGATGCAAGGAACAGCATCCCAATGTTTGGAACAACAGTCCTAATAATGGAACAGAATCCAATGTTTGGAACTAGTCTAATAATGGAAACCAGCATCCAAGTTTGGAACTAGTCTTAATTTGTAATGGAAACCAGCATCCACTGTTTGGAAACTAGTCTAATAATGGAACCAGAAATCCAATGTTTGGAAACTAGCTCATAATGGAACCAGAATCCATGTTTGGAACTAGTCTAATTAATGGAACCAGAATCCAATGTGGGAATAGTCTAATAATGGAAACTCAGAATCCAATGGTTGGAACTAGTCTATAATGGCACCAGAATCCAATGTTTGGAACTCGTTAATAATGAACCAGATCCACTGTTTTGGAACTAGTCTAATAATGGAACCAGCATCCATGGTTGGAAACTAGTTCTACTAATGGACACAGAATCAATGGTGGAATAGTCTAATAATGGAAACCAGAATCCAAGTTTGGAAAACTAGTCTATAATGGAACGAGAATCCACTGGTTGGTTGGGGACCTAGTCTAATAATGGACCAGAATCCAATGTTGGAAACTATGTCTAATAATGGAACCGCATCCAATGGTTGGAATAGTCTATCTAATAATGGAACCAGAATCCAATGGTTGGAAACGGTCTAATAAGGGGAACCAGAATCCAATGTTTGGAACTAGTCTAACAATGGAACCAAAATCCATGTTTGGAAACTAGGTCTAATAAATGGAACCCAGCGTGCCAATGTTTGGAACTAGTCTAATAATGGAATACCAGCTCCAATGTTTGGAACTCGTCTAATAATGAACCAGCGTCCAATGTTGGATAGTTAATAATGGAACCAGAATCCAATGTTGGAAACGAGTCTTATAATAATGGGACCAGCATCCAATGTTTGGCAATAGTCTATAATGGAACCAGCATCCAATGTTTGGAAAACTTAGTCTAATAATGGAACCCAGCGTCCAATGTTTGGAACTAGTCTAATCAATGGAACCAGCATCCAATGTTTTGGAACTAGGTCTAATAATGGAACCAGCATCCAATGTTTGGAACTAGCTAATACGGAAACAAGCAATCCAATGTTTGGAAACTGGTCTAATAATGGAACAAGGCATCCATGTTTGGAAAGTCTAAATTAATGAACGACCAGAAATCCAGTGTTTGGAAAACTAGTCTAATAATGGCAATCAGAATCCAGTGTTTGAACTAGTCTAATAATGGAAACCAGCATCCAAGGTTTGGAAATAGTGTAAAAATGGACACCAGCGTCCAATGTTGGAAACTTAGTCTAATAAGGGAACCAGAAGCCAATGTTTTGGAACTAGTCTAAAATGGGACCAGAATCCAATTGTTTGGAACTAGTCTAAAATGGAACCAGCCATCCAGTGTTGGAACTATCTGAATAATGGAACCAAGAATCCAGTGTTGGAAATAGTCTAATAATGGAACCAGGATACACATGTTTGGAAGTCTAATTATGGGATACCAGCATCCAATGTTGGACATAGTCTAATAATGGAACCAGGCGTCCAATGTTTGGAATAGTCTTAGTAAATGGAACCAGAATCAAGGGTTGGAATTGTATAATTTAAATGGAACCAGACTGGTGGTGGCATGTTGCAGAACGTAATTAAGTGTCGAAGACACTACAAGAAGGAAGGGAGTAATGGCAGTGGTGGGGGCAATTTATAAGAGCACTACAAACATTTATAATTACTGACAGGGAAAATTTTCATCTTGTCCGATAGACTGATCGATATGCCCCCTTCAGCCTATCGAGAACACAAAAAAGTGTCTCGATAAATCCTATCAATTTGATCGCATATTGAGGCTTTAAAGACCTGACAACCAGTCTCTGTCTTTCTCTTACCGATAAAGAAAAAGTTTTTTTCGGCTTCTTTGCTTAGATCTTTAAAAATGGTTTTCAAAAGTTTCAGGTGTAAGGCTTAAGACGTCAGTTCATGATGCATGCCCACTCTGGCCCCTTGCTGTTATATGGAGGTCTCCTGACCCCTTGCTGTTATATGAGGTCCCTGACACCCCTTGTCTGTTATATGGAGGTCCTGACCCTTGCTGTTATATGGAGGTCCTATACCTTTGTGTTATGGAGGTCCCTGACCCCTTGCTGTTTTATGGAGGTCCCTGACCCCTTGCTGTTATATGAGGTCCCTGACCCCTTGCTGTTATATGGAGGTCCCTGACCCCTTGCTGTTATATGGAGGTCCCTGACCCCTTGCTGTTATATGGAGGTCCCTGACACCTTGCTGTTATATGGAAGTCCCTGACCCCTTGCTGTAATATGGAGGTCTCTGACCCCTTGCTGTATATATAATCATATACACATCATAAACACAGCCTTTAAACATCATATACACAGCATATACACCTCATATACACATCATATACACAGCCTATAAACATCATATACACATCATATACACAGTATATACACATCATATACACAACATATACACATCACATACACAGCATATACACATAATATACACAGCATATATACATCATATACACATCATATACACAGCCTTTAAACATCATATACACATATCATATACAAATCGTATACACAGTATATACACATCATATTCACAGCCTATAAACATCATATACACATTATATACACAGTATGTACACTCCATATAACAGCAAGGGGTCAGGGACCTCCATATAACAGCAAGGGGTCAGGGACCTCCATATAATAATAGCAAGGGGCCAGGGACCTCCATATAACAGCAAGGGGCCAGGGACCTCCATATAACAGCAAGGGGCCAGGGACCTCCATATAACAGCAAGGGGCCAGGGACCTCCATATAACAGCAAGGGGCCAGGAAACTCCATATAACAGCAAGGGGTCAGGGACCTCCATATAACAGCAAGGGGCCAGGAGACTCCATATAACAGCAAGGGGCCAGGAGACTCCATATAACAGCAAGGGGCCAGGAGACTCCATATAACAGCAAGGGGTCAGGGACCTCCATATAACAGCAAGGGTTCAGGGACCTCCATATAACAGCAAGGGGCCATGCCCCTCTCCTCATAACAGCAAGGGCCAGGATCCTTACAGCCATCCGGCTATAACAGCAAGGGCTCAGGGATCTCTCATATCAAGCAATGGGTCAGGACCTCCATATACACAAGGGATCAGAGGACTCCCATATAACACAGGGTCAGGAGACCTCCATATAACAGCAGGGCGCAGGAGACCTCCATATAACATCAAGGTGTCAGGGACCTCCATATGAAGCCGGACTCAAAACAGGGTGCAGGGACCTACCGAGGGTCCAAGCTAACCAGCAAGGGATCGAGACTCCATATAACAGCAAGGGCTGGTCCGTAGACGAATGGTCACCCTCCATAATACAGCAAGGGGCGGGACCTCCATATAACAGCAAGGGTCCGGGCCTCCATATAACAGCAAGGGTCAGGACCTCCATATAACACAAAGGGTCAGGACCTCCATATAACACAAGGGGTCGGAACCTCCATATAACAGCAAGGGGTCAGTGGACCTCCATATAACAGCAAGGGGTCAGGGACCTCCATATAACATCAAGGGACAGGGACCTCCATATAACGCAGGGTCAGGACCCCATATAACGCATGGTCAGGGACCCTCCATATAACCAAGGGGTCAGGACCTCCATATACAGCAAGGGGTCAGGGCCTCCATTAACAGCAAGGGTTCCCCCAAGGGACCTCATATAACAGCAATGGGCAGGGACCTCCATATAACAACAAGGGTCAGGCCTCCATATAACAGCAGGGTCAGGGACCTCCATATAACATCAAGGGTCAGGACCTCCATATAACCAGCAGGGCCGTCAGGAGACTCCTCTAACAGCAAGGGACCTCTACCGTGCAGGGACTTCCATATAACCAAGGGCCAGGAGACCTCCATATACACATGGTCAGGGACCTCCATAAACAGCAAGGGGTCAGGGACCCCATATAACAGCAGGGGTTCAGGGACCTCATATCACACTAGTGGTCAGGGCCCCATGACAGAAGGTCAGGGACCTCCTATAACCGCAATGGGTCAGGCCTCCTATACAGCAAGGGGTCAGGTACCTCCATATAACCAACAAGGTGGTCAGCGGACCTCCATATAACCAGCAAGGGGCCAGGGACCTCCATATAACACAAGGGTCATGGACCTCCATATAACCAAGGGGTCAGGGACCTCCATAAACAACAAGGTTCAGGGACTCCATATCAAAGCAAGGGGCCCTGGGAGATTCTCCATATAACATCAGGGCCAGGATACCTCATATAACGCAATGGGTCAGGGACCTCCATATACAGCAAGGGGTCAGGGAACCTCCATATAACAGCGAAGGGGTTCAGGACTCCATAATACAGCAAGGGCAGGACCTCATAAACACAGGGGTCAGGGACCTCCATATAACAGCAAGGGTCAGGATCTCCATATAACAGCAATGGGTCAGGGACCTCCATATAATCACAAGTGTTAGGGACCTCCATATAACAGCAAGGGTCATGGGCGACCTCCAATATACAGCAAGGGGTCAGGACCCTCCATATAACAGCAAGGAGGTAGGACCTCCATTAACAGCAAGGTTCAGGACCTCCATATACGCAAGGCCAGGGACGCCATTAACAGCAGGGTCAGGACCTCCATATAACGACGGGTGGAACTCCTATACGCAAGGGGGATCAGAGAAGCAAGTCAGGACATCCATAAACAGAAGGGTCGGACCTCCATATAACAGCAAGGGGTCAGGGACCTCCATATAAAAGCAAGGGGTAGGCCCCATATAACAGCAAGGGTCGGACCTCCATATAACAGCAAGGGTCAAGACCTCCATATAACAGCAAGGGCAGGGACCTCCTACCATGGGTCCGACCTCTATACAACGGGGAGACCTCATAGAAACAAGGGTCAGGGTACCTCCATATAACAACAAGGGGTCAGGACCTCCATATAACAGACAAGGGTCAGGGACCTCCATAACACCAGGCCTGGAGCTCATATCAGCAAGGGGCCATGAGACGCCATATAACAGCAAGGGGTCAGGACCTCATATAACCAAGGGTCGACCTCCATATAACAGCAAGGTGTCAGGGTACCTCATATAACACAAGGGGTCAGGGACCTCCATTAACAGCAGGGTCAGGTACCTCCATATAACCAGCGAAGGGTCAGGGACCTCCATATAACAGCAGGGGTCAGGGATCTCCTAATAACATGCAGAGGTCAGGGACCTCCATATAACAGCAATGGGTCAGGGACCTCCATATAACAGCAGGGGTCAGGGACCTCCAAAAAATAAACACAGGGTCAGACCTCCATATAACAGCAAGGGGTCAGGGACCTCCATATAACCAATGGATCAGGACCTCCCATATAACAGCAAGGGTTCAGGACCTCCATATCACACAAAGGGGCCAGGGACCTCCATATAACACAAGGGGCCAGGGATCGACCATATAAAGCAAGGGCCAGGAATCTTCCATATAACGCAAGGGTCAGGGACCTCCATATAACAGCAAGGGGCCAGGGACTCCAATACAGCAAGGGCCAGGAGACTCCATATAACATTCAAGGGGCCAGGAAACTCCATATAACAGCAAGGTGTCAGGACCTCCATATAACAGCAGGTTCAGGGACTCTTCCATATAACAGCAAGGGGTCAGGGACCTCCTATACAGCAAGGGTTCAGGACCCTGCCATATAATCAGGCAGTTCAGGACCGCCATATAACAGCAAGTTGTCCATTAAGCGGTCAACCGTCCATAACGAAGGTCAGACCGCATATAAGAGGGTCAGGGACCTCCATATAACAGCAAGTGTCAGGGACCTCCCATAATTAGGCTCATACAGCAAGGGTCAGGGACTCTCCATATAACACGGCAGGGGTCTGACCTCCATATAACAGCAGGGGTCAGGGACCTCATATAACCAAGCAAGGTCAGGGCCTCCATGAATAACAGTCAAGGGGGGTTCATGGACCTCCCATATACAGCAGGGTCAGCCAATCCGCATGGACCTCCATATAACAAACAGGGTCAGGGACCTCCATAACCACAATGGGTCAGGCCCTCCATATACCACACGGGTCAGGGACCTCCATATACGCAGGGGCCCTGGAGACTCCATATACCAAGGCGCCTGAGACTCCATCAATAACAGCAAGGGCCAGTGAGACTCCATATACACAGCGGGTCAGGGACCTCCATATAACAGCAGGGGGTCAGGACCTCCTATAACAGCAAGGGGGTCAGGGACCTACCATATAACAGCAAGGTAGGTCCTCCATATAACAGCAAGGGGTCAGGGACCTCATAGCCAGCAAGTGGGTCAGTGTACCTCCATATAACAGCAGGGGTCGGGACCTCCTATAACAACAAGGGGTCGGGACCTCTATGTACAACAAGGGTGCCAGGGCACCTCCATATACAACACAAGGGGTCAGGGAGCCGTCCATATAACAACAAGGTGGTCAGGGACCTCCAATAACAACAGGGGTCAGGGGACCTCAATTAACAGCAAGGGGCCTGGAGACTCCACTAACAGCAAGGGGCCAGGAGACTCCATATAACGCCAAGGGTCAGGGAAACCAAAAAGAAAAATACCCCCCCCCCCCCCCCCCCATATAAACGCACAGGGTCATGGACCTCCATATAACAGCAAGGTGGTTCAGGGACCATACCACCAAGTAGGGCTCCATATAACACAGGTCAGGGTACGTCCATCTAACACAAGGGGTCAGGATCTCTATAACCGACTGCGGCCTATATAACAGCAGATTGTCAGGGACCGTCCATATAACAGCAAGGGTCATGGCACCATCCATATACAGCAAGGGGTCAGCGGCCTCCATATAACGCAAGGGTCAGGGACCATCCATATAAAGCAGCGGGTTCAGGGACCAGTCCATATAACGCACGGTGCAGGGACCTCCCTATAACGCAGGTTCAGGGACCCCTTAACGCAAGGCATGGGGGTGTGGGGGGGGGAGGGGGCGTACCCATAACAAGGGGTCAACTTAGCGGGCAGACTCCATATAACAGCAAGGGGGCCAGGAACTCCATATAACGAGCAAGGGGGCAGGGACCTCCATATAACAGCAGGGGTCAGGGACCTCCATATGAACAGCAAGGGTCAGGGACCTCCCTATAACAGCAGCAGGGCTCAAGCAAGTTCAGGGCCTGCCATATAACAGCAAGGGGTCAGGTACCTCCATATAACAGCAAGGGTCGGGACCTCCTATACACAAAGGGGTCAGGGACCTAAAGCGGACTCTATATCACAACAAGGAGGCCAGGGACCTCCATATATACACAAGGGTCAGGGGACCACCCTATATACAACAAGGGGTCAGGGACCTCCATATATAACACAAGTGGTCAGGGACCTCCATATAACGCAAGGTCCGGAGCCTCCATATAACAGCAAGGGCCCGAGACTCCATATAACAGCAAAGTGGTCAGGGACCTCCATAGAACATCAGCAGGGGTCAGGTCTCACCCTCCGTATACGAGTCGGAGGGGTCAGGACCTCCGATATAACAGCAGGGTCAGGACCGGGTCCATATAACAGCAGGGTCGGGGACCTCCTATAACGCAAGGGTCAGGGACCCCATATAAACAGCAGGGGTAGGGATCTCATATACACAGTCAGACCTTATGTGTCAGGGACTCCATATAACAGCAAGGGGTCAGGACCTCATATAAAGCAAGGGTTCAGGACTCTAAGAAGTGGGCAGGGACCTCCATAACAAAGGGGTCAGGACCTCCATATAAAGCCCAGGGAGGGCCCCATAACTCAAGGGTAGGACCTCCATATACAGCAAGGGCTCAGGGACCTCCATTAACCGCAAGTGGGAGTCATCACCGCAAGGGTCATGCCTCCATATAACATCAAGGATCAGGACCGTCCATATACCAGCAATGGTTCGACTCCATTAACAGCAAGGCGGTCAGGACCCCTCATATAACAGCAAGGGGTCAAGGGACCTCCATATACACAATGGGGTCATGGACCTCCAATAATAACAGCAAGGGCTAGACCTCCATAACAGCAAGGGGTCAGGGACCTCCATAAACAGCAGGGATCGGGAACCTCCATTAACAGCAAGGGGTCAGGGACCTCCATATAACAGCAAGGGGTCAGGGCCCTCCATATAAAAGCAAGGGATCAGGCCTCCATAACGCAAGGGTCGGACCTCCATATAACGCAAGGGATCAGGCACCTCCATATAACAGCAAGGTTCAGTGACCTCCATATAACAGCAGGGTCAGGACTCATACAGCAGTGGATCAGGACCTCCATATAACATCAAGGGTCAGGGACCTCCATATAACAGCAAGGATCAGGGACTCCATATAACAGCAAGGGGTCAGGGACCTCCATATAACAGCAAGGGGTCAGGGACCTCCATATAACAGCAAGGGGCCAGGGACTCCATATAACAGCAGTGGATCAGGGACCTCCATATAACAGCAGGGGCCAGGGACCTCCATATCACAGCAAGGGGTCATGGACCTCCATATAACAGCAAGGGCCAGGGACCTCCATATAACAGCAAGGGTCATGGACCTCCATATAACAGCAAGGGCCAGGACCTCCATATAAACAGCAAGTGGATTAGGACCTCAGTATACAGCAAGGGTGTCCGGGACCCTCCATATAACAACAAGGGGTCAGGGTGTCTACACGGAGAAATCCTAAAATTAGATTATCAGCCCTGTATTACCAGTTGAATTTCAAACACCTTTTAGAGCTACAAGTGCATCACACTCCAGGTGGTCTCTTGATCAACGTGGAACCTTATAGCCTGCCGCATTTGATGACCTTTCCTCGTTCGATCTTTTTTTCTCATACCGTGGTGACCAATTCTTCGCCGAGAAAGTGCCCTGATTATCCGCTCATATTAAGGAAGATGCATCCATGTGCAGATGCGTCAGTTCCTAAATACCTTGGATTCCCCGGTGTGGGTTCAAGATAGAAGACAGCCATCATTTTCCGTTTGGATAAAGGAGCACAAAGCTTTTAATCTTCCTTAGTGTCTTCTTTAAAGTCTCTACCAGAGAAGCTGCAGGATGTCGAGCCAAACTGGAATTTTCAGGCCCCAAACGGATCTGGCTAATAGCTTTGGGCAGGTGGAGTTTGATCCTCTTGGAATTCAGAGGAACACTCGAGGAACATAAAGGGACAGATGTTTGAGTTGGCCGGTGCGGGGATGTTTAATCCCAAAGTCACATACCCCTATCCAATCCAGCCAGCCAACAGGATGATAGCGAAAGCCTATTTTGTCCCAGGGACACTTCAGGCTGAAGTCAACGGGGCCAGCACCTCTTTGACTTTAACAAGGTTCCCATGAAAAGTTTCAAATCCTTTCGACTCACTGAAGTACGTAAAAACAATTGGGGTACTTAATGGAAATCTAGATAACATAATTTCTGAATTTCATGTGAAGGGACCTAAATGATAAAGATGAACGAGCCATTTTTCCCTTTTCTTTAGAGCTCCAGAACTTGAATCCCCTTTTGTGCTCCTCGTGTCCTGTTTCAGCGCCCTCCTAGAATCTGAGACACAGCTTGATGGAGCGAGCATGTCGAGTGGAGATGGGGTGTGTCCTGAGAACAGTAAGCTCTACAGCCAACTAAATGCACCTGTGATATGCTCTTGGGCTATATACTTATAGTGACAGGACAATTCACTGGGGGGCCATTGCGGAAGACAAGCTTCTGGCACGCTCTTACAGATTGTTTTTTAGTGTAAAATTTGGAAATGTGGGAAGGGCTTTGGGGTTTACTCAGTGATTTGCTCCGACAAATGATCCAACCCATCGCACAATGGACGCACCCATAGCCATGATGAAATCTTTTCTGCAGTCTGCTTGTCGGCAACCAAGATATTTTGGACGGTGGTGGGGGGTCAAGAGCAGTCATCTGTTCAGGCCCAATTGTGTACCCCAGGTCTAATGCTAAAATCAGAAAAAGCCATCACTGACACAGCAACAGGCGTTTGCTTCATAAGAAGGGGATCAGTTTTATGCATATTAGGTCGGGTGCCAGGGAGGGGCTGGAATATCAAATGGGGAGGGTGTGGATCTGACCGTACTTTACAGCCTGTCTGTACCCTGCCCCCTTGCACAGTGAAAAATGGAAATGAAGGTCCAGAGAAGCCAAAAACTAATTTATGATTGGGGTGACACCCAGTGATTGGTTTGAAATTTTACATTCCCTTTAATTTGCATTTCACTACATTAGGCATTTTGCTGTAATGCACGTAGGTAGGGTTTCAGGTTTCTATTTTATTTAATGTCAGCACTTAAAGTGCCTCATTTTTATTACATAGAAAAAGGAATAAACGCCACCAAGATTTTTCGTTTAATGATCAAAGAATCTCCTGAGCGTGTTTCATCCTGGTATCTTGCATTAAATATACACATACAATAACCAAGATCGCCCTGCTTCTCTGAGTTAAAGTCACCTAACCGAGTTCCATGCGGCAGCTGCAAGCTTAACGCAGAAGTTAGCAATCTTATTATATCCAGTAACTATGCCTGTTATCATTTCAATGCCGATATTAGGAAATAAGCTGGCAGTCTAAGGCTGTCAGTTGAGCAGTTCTTGAGATTTTAGCCAATCAATGCTCTGGGGCGTGGTTAACCGTCATCTGATATTAGGAATGTTCTTAAGGTCAGTCACCCCCATCAAATGACCCCATTTGATAGCAGTACATACATACATGGCTTTGACATCACTCATGACAATGTTAAAAACACGGCCACCCTGGTCTGCCCCTTCTGAGCATGCCCAGGCTCGTGCAGGCTCAGTACCAGGTATCTAAATGGCTCTAGTTGTCCATGAACATCCAGAAGCATAGCAGCATACCAGTAATGAATCCATAGGACAGTATGATCTATCAACATATATAAAGATGTCCATTCTTTCTAAAAAGTGTTCCTTATGAGGGTGTAGTTGTCCCTTTAATTTGGGTTTCTGGAAAACATGTTTAGAGGTACAATATCTCTTTAAAGCCTGGTATCTCTACTTTCCTTTACTAGACCCTAAGCCCCACTATTAAGTCCTGTTACATTCCTGGGTATAGTAGTTGTACTGAATCCTCAGGGCTGCTTTGAAGTCTGGTGGGGCTTATGGAAAACTGGCGTCCAACCCTTGACCATTTTTAGGTCCTATGGCTTGGCCTGCCTCTTAGGAAGTTTGTGTCCCTAGGGAATTTGCCCTATATCCCCTATGGTAAACGCCCAACATAACACATGTATGGCCTCTCATTAGGTTTAATGTTTTTTTCCCAACGCTTGTCCCCTCTCGACTATTCCCTGATGTAAAAAGAATGTAAAACAAAGACTGGCTTTTTTACGGGAGGGTGGTCCGATTTCCTCTATCAGGAAATTTAAAGACCGAAACAGGAGTTTTTGAAAGCAAATCTTGAATAGTCAATGGTAGGAAAATGTTTTTGATGTATGTCACTTCCAACCCGTGAATGATCTTTTACCCAACAATTCTCCACACACACATAATAACTGACAGCCATGTCTATCTGTAACACACAAATAACCTACACCTTGTCCTATCTGACACACATATAACTGTACAGCCATGTCTATCTGTACACATAATAATATGACACCATGTCTATCTGAAACACTAATAACGACACCATTCTCTGTCACTATGACTC
Source organism: Hymenochirus boettgeri (assembly GCA_019447015.1). Lineage (NCBI taxonomy): Eukaryota > Metazoa > Chordata > Amphibia > Anura > Pipidae > Hymenochirus > Hymenochirus boettgeri. Next base: position 411,759,497 of record CM033469.1, read on the forward strand.
CTTCCTGTACAACACATAAACGACCTGTCACTGTACACATAACGACCCTTCTATCCTAATACTGACGGTCATCTACACATAATAACTGACAGCCATGTCTATCTGTACACACATAATAACTGACAGCCGTGTCTATCTGTACACACATAACTGCAGCTTATCTGTACCAATAACGCAGTGTCTATCTGACACACATAAGAACTTGACAGTCATGTCTATCTGTACACACCATAATAACTGACAGCCTGTCCTATCTGTACACACATATAACTGACAGTCTTGTTCTGTCTGTACACACACACTAATACACGACAGCCTGTCTATCTGTAACACATAATAACTGACAGCTTTGTCCTATTGTACACACACATAATCTGACAGCCTGGCTATCTGTACACACATAATGAAACTGACAGTCCTGTCTATCTGTCAACCACTATAACTGACAGCCATGTGCATCTGTACACACATAAACATAACTGACAGTCATTGTCCATCTGTACACACCCATCATACTGACAGCCCTTGTCTATCTGTCACACATAATAACTGACAGTCCTTGTCATCTGTACAACACCCATAATAACTGACGTGGCATTGCGCACAATTCAGGGTACAGGAGGACAGGGAAAGGGAAATGCGAGAAGTCTCCTGTAGTCGACACCACATAATAACTGACAACTGATTGAACTGTCTATCTTCCACATCGCAGTCGTCATCTACACACATAATAACTGACAGCCGAGTCTATCTGTCACACATAATACTGACACAGCTATCTTCCCGCTAATCTAGTACACAGCCTTCTACTACAATAATACCTACTGACAGCTTGTCTATCTGTACCACATTATCTGACATTCTTGGTCTACTTACCCACTAATAACTGACAGCCATGCTATATGGACACACATAATAACTGACGCCATGTCTATCTTACACACATATAACTGACAGTCTTTGTCTATCTGTACACAATAATAACTGACAGCCTTGTCTATCTGTACACACATAATAACTGCAGCCATGTCCTATCTGTACACACATAATAACTGACAGCCTTGTCTATCTGTACACACATAATACTGACAGTCTTGTCTATCTGTACACACCTATACTGACAGCCTTGTCTATCTGTACACCCATCTAACTGCAGCCATGTCTATCTTACACACACATCTAACTTACAGCCTTGTCTATCGTACGCACATAATAACTGACAGCCTTGTCTATCTGTACACCCATAATAACTGACAGCCCATTTCTAGCTGTACACACACATAATAACTTACAGCCTTGTCTCTCTGTACACACATAATCCTGACAGCCATGTCTATCGTGTACACCACAATAATAACGGACAGCCTTGTGCTATCTGTACACACAGAATAACTTGACAGCCTTGTCTATCTGTACACACATAATAACTGACAGCCAATGTCTACTGTAACACCACATATACACTGACAGCCTGCTATCTGTACACACTAATAACGACAGTCTTGTCGATCTGTACCACCCCTAATACTACACCATGTTATCTGTACACACATAATACTACGCCTGTCTATCGTACACACACATCATAACATACAGCCTTGTCTATCTGTACCCACATAATCACTGACATTCTTGTCTATCTTGTACACACCTACTCTGACAGTCTTGTCCCTATCTGATACACACATAATACCTGACAAGTCTTCTCTATCTTACACACATAATAACTGACAGTCTTGGTTCTATCAAAAAAAAAAATGTACACCACATAATAACTGACATCTTGTCTATCTGTACACCATAATACTGACAGCCTGTCTATCTGTACACACATAATAACCTGACAGCCATGTTCTATCTGTAACACACATAGACTGACGAGCCTTGTCTATCGTACAACACACATAATAACTGACAGCCTTGTCTATCTTGTACCACACATAATCACCTGACAGCCTTGTCCTATCTGTAACTAATACTGACAGTCTGTCTATCTGTACACACATATAACGACAGTTCCTTGTCTATCTGTACACCCATAATAACTGACTGGTCTTGTCTAGCTGTACACACTACTAACTGACAGCCTTGTCTATCGTACACACATAATACTGACAGCCTTGTCTATCTGTAACACACATAATAACTGACATCTTGTCTATCTGTACACACATAATAACTGACAGCCATGTCTATCTGTACACAATAATAACGACGCCATGTCTTCGTACACACATAAGAACTGAAGCCCTTGTCTATCTGTACCCACATAATAACTGAACAGCCTGGTCTATGCTTACACACATAATAACTGAACCATCTATCTGTACACCCCCCTAATAACGACAGCCTGTCTATCTGTACACACATATCACTGACAGCCTGTCTATCTGTACCCACAAATAATGACAGCCTTGTCCTATCTTGTTACACACACATAATAACTGACAGTCTTGTCTATCTGTACACACCCTAATAACTGACCGCCTTGTCTATCTGTCCCACATAATAACTACACTGTCTATCTTACACACATACTAACTGACCAGCCATGTCTATCTGGACCACACTAACTTACAGCCATGTCTATCTGTACACCAAATAACTGAACAGCCATGTCCTATCTGTACACACATAATAACTGACAGACACTGTCTATCTGTACACACATAATTAACTTTGACAGCCATGTCCTATCTGTCCACACATAAAACGGACATCCATGTCTATCTGTCCACCATAATAACTTTGACAGCATGTCTATCGTACACACATAATCACTTGACCCCCGGTCTTCTGTACCCACATAATAAACTGACAGCCATGTCCTATCGTACACCCATAATAACTTTGACAGCCTTGTCTAGCGGTACACACATATACTGACAGCCATGTTATCGTGACACACACATATAACTGACAGCCTTGTCTATCTGTCACTAATAACTGACAGCCATGTCCTATCTGTAACACCCATAATAATAACTGAAGCCTTTTCTAGCTGTACAACATATAACTGCCCGCCTTGTCTATCTGTACACAATCCATACCTGACGCCATGTCTTCTGTACACACACATAATAACTGCCGCCTTGTCCCTTTCTGTACACACATAATAACTGACAGCCAGTCCTATCTTACACACATAATAACTGCCAGCCATGTCCTAGCTGTACACACATAATAACTGACAGCCCTTGTCTATCTGACACACATAATAACTGACAGCATGCTATCTGTCACACATAATAACTGACGCCTGTCATCCTTACACCCATAATAACTGACAGCCTTGTCTATCTGTACACCATAATAACTGAACAGCCATGTCATCTGTACACCTAATAACTGACAGCCATGTCTACTTTACACACTATAACCTGACAGCCTTTCCTATCTGTACACACATAATAACTGACAGCCATTCTATCTTTACACCCATAATAAATGACAGCATGTCCTATCTGTACACACATAATAACTTTGACGCCATGCCTATCTGTACCCACATAATAACTTTGACAGCCTTGTCTATCTGTACACACATAATAACTTACAGCCATGTCTATCTGTACACACATAATAACTGACCAGCCATGTCTATCTTACACACATAATAACTGACAGCCATTCTATCTGTACACACATAATAACTGACAGCCATGCCTATTGTACACACATAATCTGACGCCATGTCCTCATCTGTACCACAGAATAACTACAGCCTGTCCTATCTGTACACACATCATAACTGACATCCATGTCGACCGTACACACATATAACTGACGCCATGTCTATCTGTACCACCTAATAACTGCAGCCATGTCTCTCTGTACAACATAATAACTTGACAGCCATGTCTATCTGTAACACACATAATCACTTTGGGACAAGGCCTTGTCTACTGTACACACATAATAAATGACAGCCATGTCTATCTGTACACATATAAAACCTGACAGCCATGTCTTATCTGTTACCCACAGTATAACTACAGCCATGTCTATCTGTACACACATAATCACGACACCGCCCTTCTACTGTCACACATAATAACTGACAGCCTGTCTATCTGGTCACACATAATACTGACCAGCCTGTCTATCTGTACACCATAATAACTGACAGCCATGCTATCTGTACACCAGTCATACTGACAGCCATTCCTATCTGTTACACACATAATACTGACACCCATGTCTATATGTAACACACATAATAACTGACAGCCATGTTACTTGTTAACCCCCTAATAACTGACAGCCTTGCTATCTGTACACACCTAAAACTGACAGTCTTTCTATCTGTACACACATTACTGCAGCCTTGTCTATCTGTACACCCATAATACTGACAGCCTTGTCCTATCTGTACCACATAATCTGACAGCCTTGTCTATCGTCACACACAATAATAACTGACAGCCATTCTATCTGTACACACAAATAACTGACCAGCCATGTCTATCTTGTACACACATAATACCTTTTGACAGCCTTTCATCTGTACACACATAATAACTGACAGCCATGTCTATTGTACCCACATAATAAATGACAGCCTTGTCTATCGTAAACACATATAACTTTGACAGCCTGTCCCATATCTTTACCACAAATAACTGACAGTCCTTGTCTATCTTTACACCATCATAACTGACAGCCATTTCCCGATCTGTACACACATAATAACTTACGCCATGTCTATCTTTTACACACAGAATAACTGCCGCCTGGCTATCTGTACACACGGATAACTAACAGCCATTTCTAATCTGTACACACATTAACTTGACATCCGTGTCTATCTGTACCCACATAATAACTGACAGCCTTGTCTATCTGTACACACATAATAACTGACAGCCTTGTCTATCTGTACACACATAATAACTGACATCCTGTCTACTGTACACCCATAATAAATGACAGCCTTGTCTATCTGTACACACATCATAACTGCAGCCTTGTCTCCTGTCACACAAATAACTGACAGCCTTGTCTATCTGTACACACTAATAACTGACAGCCATGTCTTCTACACACATAAATAACTTGACAGCCTTGTCTTATCGTACACACCTAATAACTGACAGCCTTGTCTATCTGTACACACACATAAGAACTGACAGCCCTTCTATCGTACACACATAATAACTTGACCGCCTTGTCTATCTGTTACACACATAATACTGACAAGCCATGTCTATCGGTAAACACACAAATAACTGACAGCTTGTCTAATCTTTCAAAAATACCTGCCAGCCAGTCTATCTCTCCCCACATATCACTTTGACAGCCATGTCTATCTGTACACACATAATAACTGACAGCCTTGTCTATCTGTACACACCTAATAACTTACATCCATGTCGATCTGTACCACATAATAAACCTGACCAGCCTTGTCTATCTGTACACACATAATAACTTACTAGCCTTGCTCTCTGGTCACCGAATAACTACAGCCTTGTCTATCGTACACACATAATAACTGACAGCCTGTTCATCTGTACACACTAATAACGTGACAGCCTTGTCTATCTTACACACATAATAACTGACAGCCATGTCATCTGTACACACATAATAACTGACGCCATGTCTAATCTGTACACACATCATAACTGAACAGCCGTGTCTATCTGTACACACACATAATAACTGACACCCTGTCTATCTTACCCACCTAATAACCTTTGACAGCCATGTCCTACTGTACACCACATAATAACTGACAGCCATGTCTATCTGTACACATAATAACTGACAGCCATGTCTACTGTACCCACATAATAACTGACAGCCATGTCTATCTGTAAACAACATATAACTGACACCATGTCTATCTGTACCACATAATAACTGACAGCCTGTCCTATCTGTACACACTAATAACTGACAGCCATGTCATCTGTACACACATAATCACTGACAGCCTTGTCTGTGTACACCACATAATAAGACAGCCATGTCGTTACTGTACACAACATAATAACTGACAGCCTGTCTATCTGTACACAACATAATACTCTGACACCATGTCCTACTTACACACATAAGAACTGACAGCCATGTCTATCTGTACACAATAATAACTGACAGCCTGTCTTCTGTACACACATAATAACGGACATCACCCCCCCCTGTCTATCTGTACAACAAATACTGACAGCCAGTCTATCTGTACCACATAAAACTTCAGCCATGTCTATTCTGTACACACATAATAACTTTGGACAGCCTTGTCTACTGTACCCCATAATAACTGACAGCCATGTCTATCTGTACCAACATACTAAACTGACAGCCATTCCTATCTGTACACACATATAACTGACAGCCATGTCTAGTCTGTATCACACATAATAACTGACAGCCTTGGTTCTATCTGTACACACATAATACTGCAGCCTTGTCTATCTGTACACACATAATAACTGACAGTCTTGTCCTATCTTTACCCACAAATACTGACAGCATGTCCTAAATCTGTACCACATCATACGACACCTGGTCTATCTGTCACACATATAACTGACAGCCATGTCTATCTGTACACACATAATAACTGGACAGCCATGTCTATCTGTACACACACATAATAACGGACACCATGTCTATCGTACCACACATATAACTGACGCCATGGCTCTCCGTACAACACATATAACTGACGCCATGTCTATCTGTACACACATAATAACTGACGCCATGTCTATCTGTACACACATATCTGACAGCCATGTCTATCTGTACACACATACTAACGACAGCCTTGTCTATCTGTCACACTAAAACTGACAAGCCTGTCTATCTGTACACACATAATAACTGACAGCCATGTCTATCTGTACACACATAATCACTGCAGCCAGGTATCTGTACACACATAATAACGGACCCCATGTCTATCCGTACACATAAATAACTTGACATGCCATTCTATCCGTACACACATAATAACTGGACAGCCATGTCGATCTGTACACACATAATAACTGACAGCCATGTTATATCTGTACCACATATAACTGACACCCTGTCTATCTGTACACACATATAACTGACAGCCATGTCTATCTGTAACACACATAATACTGACCCCTGTCTATCTGTCACACATAATAACTGAACACCTGTCTATCGGTCACACATAATAACTGACAGTCTTGTCTATCTGACACACTACGAACCTACACCTTGTCTATATGACACACATAATAACTGACAGCCATGTCTATCTGTACACACATATAAACTGACAGCCATGTCTCTCTGTCACACATAATAACTGACATCCATGTCCTATCTGTACACACAAATCACTGACAGCCATGTCTATCTGTAACCACACATATAACTGACAGCATGCGATCGGTACCACATACTAACTGACAGCCTGTCTATCTGTACACACACATAATAACTGCCAGCCTGTCTATCTGTACACACATAATAACTGACCGCCATGTCTATCTGTACACACATAATAACTGAACGACCATGTCTCTCTGTACACACGTAATAACTGACGCCATGTCTACTGTACACACATAATAACGACGCATGTCATCTTACACACATAATACTGACAGCCATGTCTATCTGTACCACATAATACTGACAGCCTTGTCTATCTGTACACCACATATAACTGACGCCTGTCTATCTGTACACACTATAACTGACAGCCTTGTCCGATCTGTACACACCATAATAACTGACAGCCTTGTCTATCTGTCACACATAATAACTGACAGCCGTGTCTATCGGTACAACATATAACTTTGACAGCCTTGTCTTGACGATGCTTCATGTCACTGTTGAAGTTAATTCCTGTAATGTTTTAATTGCCCCACAGATTGAAAGAATATCATAATAAAATCTTATCAGCCGTTTAATTCTAAAAATGATTCCAGCCGGGACAAAGGTTAAAGTGTACAACGCGTCCCCAGAGGAACACGAATCATCACCGGCAGAGTTGGATTCCACAGACTGCGCGCGTCCCATAGGGGTGAGTGGGAATCAGTGGAAATTCACACCGGCTGAGGGTGAGGTTTTCTATTGGCCATACTAGTCTGGGCTTGTCTGGTACTCCTGGGCCATTTCTCAGTTCTCTTGTTGACAATCAACAGTGAAGGAAGCAGTTTACCACCTTACAAACCTATACCATATAAGATCCCAGAACAAGACAGGCAGCATCATACATGAGGGAAAACTGCTTATTTAAAGGGCATGGCCCACCCCCCAAAATGACTTTTTTATTAATCCCTTGTGACCGCCCTCTCGAAATGCTGAGATCTTTTGTAAAAATCACTTCCTGTATCCATCCAGCTGTCCAAATCTGCGGCCTTCCCCCCCTTTTTTTTCCCCCCCCCCCTTGTCGTCAATCATGTGAGCACTTTCGGGGTTATTTCAATAAAAGTTCTCCATTTTACAAATGGTGCTAATTTTGCCCCAACCAATCAGATGTTTAGCCTTTTTAAATTTAAATAAAATCTGATTGGTTGGGCAAAATTAGTTCCATTTCGAAACGATAAAAACTTTTATGAATCTCCCAAGAGTCTAAAAATCTCGTTCAGGAACCTGCAATGCCCTGCAAAATGTACCTCTGCTGATCTGTGCTAGAGGTTTCTTATTGGCTGTCTGGATGTGGAAATTTTCGATTGGTGAGCAGGTATCATCTTTTCCACTCAGTGATGGGAGACTCGTTTTCTGGTCACGGATTCGTCATTAGCATTTTTGCACGTAAACCCCCAAACCCGTTTTAATGCAGCGAGTCACTGGGAGGGGGTGGGACCCTTCCTTATTCCAGGATTCGCCCTCAATAGTAGTTTAAAAGTTGGAAACCCTTTAGGACCTTTGAGCCGCTAGAAACTTCCCGTCCATCCCCAAGTAAAACTTAAGTGCCATTTCACACAGTGAATGTGCTCTATACTGTGCCAGGGGGATGTACAAACGGTAACCACGGCCTTATTACTGTGCCAGGATGTACAAGGGGACCACGGCCTTATATTCTGTTCCAGGGGATGTACAACGTTACACACCTTATTACTGTGCCAGGGGATTGTACAAAGGTATCCACGGCCCTTATACTGTGCCAGGGGAGTAGCAAACGTTCCCACAGCCTTATACTGTGCCAGGGGATGTACAAAGGGTCCCACGCCTTATTACTGGCCAGATGTACAAACGTACCACGGCCTTATTTACTGTGCAGGGGATGTTACAAACGGTACCACAGCCTTATTACTGTGCCAGGGGTGTACAAACTGTAACCACGGCCTTATTACTGTACAGGGGGATTGATCAATGGTACCACATCCTTATTACTGTGCCAGGGGATGTACAAACGTTACTACAGCCTTAATTACTGTGCCAGGGGTGTACAAACGGTACCACTGCCTTATACTGTTCCAGGGGATGTACAAACCGGTACCACTGCCTTATTACTGTGCCAGGGATGTACAAACTGTCACGCCTTATTACTGTGCCAGGGGATGTACAAACGGTACCAAGCCTTATTACTGTGCCAGGGGATGTACAAACGGTACCACGGCCTTATTAACTGTTGCCCAGGGGGATTTCAAACGGCAACCACGTCCCTTATGATGTGTGCCAGGGATGTACAAACGTTACACGCCTTATTACTGTGTCCAGGGGAGTCAACGGGTCCACGCCTTATTACTGTGCCCAGGGATGTACAAACGTACCACGGCCTTATTACTGGTGCCAGGTTACCAACGGTACCACGGCTTATTACTGTGGACCAGGGGAGGTACAAACGGTAACCACGGCCTTATTCTGTGCCAGGGGATGTACAAACTGTACAACGGCCTTAATTACTGTCCAGGGGATGTTACAACTGTACCCGGCTTATTACTGTGCAGGGGATGTACAAACGGTACCACGTCCCTTATACGGGTGCGGGATGTACAAAGTTCCCACGGCCTTATTATGTACCAGGGGCATGTACAATCGGTACCAGGCCCTTATACGGGTACCAGGGGATGTACAAACGGTAACCCACGGCCTTAATTACTGTACCTTGGAGGGGTGTACAAAACGTTACCACGGCCTTATTTACTGTCCAGGGGATGTACAAACGGTACCACGTCCTTATTAGCTGTTTCCAGGGGATGTACCAACGGTACCACGGCCTTCTTACTGTGCCAGGGGGATGTACACGGTAACCACGGCCTTATTATCGTGTCCAGGGAGTGTACAAACGGTAACCACAGCCTATTACTGTGGCCCGGTGTGTACAAACGTTACCACGCCTTATGACTGTGCCAGGGATGTACAAACGGTACCACAGCCTTATTAGCTGTGCCATGGGTGTCAAACGTTACCCACGGCCTTATTACTGTGCCAGGGGTAACTTGTCAGATTCCTTACATCGCACGGTGCTAATCATGTGTAAATACCTGTGCAATCTTTTTCCCTTACAAATAATTTTCTGTATTTACAGACGATAAACACGGAGCTGTAATGGCTTCAGAAAAGCCTTGAGATGCCCTACAGCCGATTCTCAAACCTAAAAGGCCTCCGTCCCATCTTCCAGGCAGAGGGGCCCTGCAACAGAGTGAGATGGACGAGACTCCATTTCCCATAGAAATCAATTCCTTGGGCTTACAACAGCCCGTGTACTCCTCCAGAGTCAAGAAGATTTGTTATCTTTTATGGGTATCGAGCGAATCCTGCAGTTTTGTTCACCTGCAAATGGAAGGGTCCACTGTATAGTAATAAACATCAGGAGACGCTCATCCTCTGTCAGCTTCCGACAACCATGCGTTTATATTCTTTGCTCTCGTTCACGGAAACCGCTACACACACTGTGGACTAAATCGTTATACCATCGGTCATTTATCGCTAGTGTGTGTACCTAGTTTAGTACCTAGATAAGGCTGCTGGGTAAGTACAATTGTAGGCAGCTCCGTGATACAGGGAATGTTTGTTTATTACTATTGGAACTCGGGGATTTGTTGTGCGACACACAAGCCTTAATATTAAACCTATTAGGACTGTTCTCTCTGGGGACGATTGTTTAATATTAATACGGCGAAGCCTTAAACCAATTTTAGTGCACTGGAATAATCCAAAACTGGATGTTCATGGTAGCTGGAGATTATTTAGGGCCCCTCTTCCAGATTCGCAGGGCAATGCAATGGGCATTGTAGACAGCCTTACGGCTGCGTTGTGCTCCGGGCGCGTTCACATGCACGTGATAACCATTTTTGGTGCGAGTGCAGGCCTTGTGATTTTGGACTCTGGCCATATCGAAGCGCACAGAATGGCAATGCGTTTCTTGTGGCATTCCATGGTGCTCAGCCTTACTCCTGGGCTAACGGAAACGGAGTCATCTCCTATTTCTGCAGTTGGTCTTGGCATCTGATTTTTCCACATTTTCTTCAAGAATTTCATTCAAACTGGATTTGATCTCACCTTTCCGTGTATTTTTTTTTGAATACACAGTGGTTTTTGATTCTATGTGTTTGTTGTTTAATGAACCAATTTCAGTAAGTTCATTTTACTTTTATCGCATATTCAGGGTTTTAATAAAGTTCTTATCGTTGGAAAATGTTGCTAATTTTGCCCAACCAATCAATTATCTTTCAAGATGTTAAATAAGATCTGATTGGTTGGGGCACAATTACACCATTTTTAACCATAGAACTTATTGAATCCCCTGAGTAATTTTCTTTATCTGCCTGCTCCCTAGTATGGGGGGAGAGCTGTCCATTCAAGGTATTTCTAACTTTATTCCATTATAAACGCTCTGGCTTTAGGGGCTATGAACAACCTCTGTATCACAAATTTCAATACCGCGGTTATCCCTAAACGTACGGACACTTCAAAATGTACTAACATTCGTTCTTACAATACCATATTAATACCGCAGTGGCAATTTATCGGAAACCTATGACCACAATTGTAATTTATAGGCACAATTGTAATTTTTATCACGTTGACGTTCGCTACAGACGCGAAATCGCAAAATATCAATACCACGGCCTTTATAATACGGCGTTATTCCATTCGTATGTTGAACGGGAATGTGACAGACGTAGGACACTGGGTTGAGCCAATGGTCTCCAAGAGATAGTGACAGACGTAGGACACTGGGTTGAGCCAATGGTCTCCAAGAGATAGTGACAGACATAGGACACTGAGTTGAGCCAATGATCTCCAAGAGAAAGTGACAGACGTAGAACACTAAGTTGAGCCAATGGTCTCCAAGAGATAGTGACAAACATAGGACACTGGGTTGAGCCAATGGTCTCCAAGAGATTGTGACAGACGTAGGACACTGGGTTGAGCCAAGATCTCCCAGAGAATGTGACAGACGTAGGACACTGGGTTGAGCCAATGATTTCCAAGAGAATGTGACAGACGTAGGACACTGGGTTGAGCCAATGGTCTCCAAGAGATAGTGACAGACGTAGGACACTGGGTTGAGACAAGATCTCCAAGAGAATGTGACAGACGTAGGACAATGAGTTGAGCAAATGGTCTCCAAGAGAATGTGACAGACGTAGGACACTGGGTTGACCCAATGATCTCCAAGAGAATGTGACAGACGTAGGACACTGGGTTGAGCCAATGGTCTCCAAGAGAATGTGACAGACGTAGGACACTGGGTTGAGCCAATGGTCTCCAAGAGAATGTGACAGACGTAGGACACTGGGTTGAGCCAATGGTCTCCAAGAGAATGTGACAGACGTAGGACACTGGGTTGAGCCAATGGTCTCCAAGAGAATGTGACAGACGTAGGACACTGGGTTGAGACAATGTCTCCAAGAGATAGTGACAGACGTAGGACACTGGGTTGAGACAAGATCTCCAAGAGAATGTGACAGACTTAGGACACTGGGTTGAGACAATGGTCTCCAAAATAGCCTGATGTCAATGGTGTGTAGTAATGATGTATTAGCCTGATGATGTCACTGGTGTGTAGTAATGATGTATTAGACTGATGTTGTCACTGGTGTGTAGTAATGATGTATTAGACTGATGTTGTCACTGGTGTGTAGTAAAGATTTATGAGCCTGATTATGTCACTGGTGTGTAGTAATGATGTATTAGCCTGATGATGTCACTGGTGTGTAGTAATGATGTATTAGCCTGATGATGTCACTGCCAGTGACTCATCAGGCTAATACATCATTACTACACACCAGTGACATAATCAGGCTCATAAATCTTTACTACACACCAGTGACAACATCAGTCTAATGCCTCATCACTACACACCAGTGACATCATCAGTCTAATACATCATTACTACACACAAGTGACAACATCAGTCTAATACATCATTACTACACACCAGTGACAACATCAGGCTAATACATCATTACTACACACCAGTGACAACATCAGGCTAATACATCATTACTACACACCAGTGACAACATCAGGCTAATACATCATTACTACACACCAGTGACAACATCAGGCTAATCATCATTACTACACCCAGTGACAACATCAGGCTAATACATCATTACTACACACCATTGACATCAGCGATTACATCATTACTAACCATCACCAGTGACGATGGAGATTTCATTTGTTAATAAATCATTTTTGACATGTTTGTGAATAATTTGATTCATCCTGACAGGTCAGGTTTTGCTTTTCAAAACATTGTGACCAGTGTCTGTGTCTGCCCTGTTGTATTTTATTAAGCCTATTTTTTTTTTCTGTCTTTGTAATGATGCTAATTTGCCTTAACTTTAAACTGCCCCTCTTCAAACCAGTACCACGAGTGCCAGAGCTGCTAGGCTGTACCAGACAAATCTGTCTGACAACAAAAGAAACTGCACGAATCTCCCATCAAGACTGAGCAGGTAGGTTTACTTATAACTTTACAATGGCCTAGCTACCCAATTCATTTACATTACAAATGAGCAGACTTGCATGGTACTGGTACAGGCCTGCTCATTGAAATGCCGCACACCAAGTACATATTCATAAAGTCTGTTCATTTCCTTTAACTATAAAGAGCTAAAAAGTCTCTATGCACAACTTCAAAAATTTTCATCTGCACTTTGTGAAATACTTTGAATAAAGTTCACATAGTATTTATTAAGCAATGAAAAATGCACTCTTGCCTTGCCCAAGTTAGAAATGCGTTTTGGGGACATTCCTGACCTGTTACATGGAAAGAATTATTGCTAAAAATGAACCCTGGTGTGTTACCGAATTAACAAATTCACCTGGAGGGTGTTACACTTTTATATACTATTGCTGAAATTAACCATGGTGTTACCGAATTAACAAATTCACCGGGAGGGTGTTACACTATTTAATATAACTATTGCTGAAAATTAACCAGGTGTGTTACCGAATTAACAAATTCACCTGGGTGACATCATCAGGCTAATACTCATTACTACACACCAGAGACAACATCAGGCTACTACATCATTACTACACACCAGTGACAACATTAGGCTACTACATCATTACTATACATCAGTGACAACATCATTACTACACACCATTGACATCATCAGGCTAATACATCATTACTACACACCAGTGACATCATCAAGCTAATACATCATTACTACACACCAGTGACGACATCAAGCTAATACATCATTACTACACACCAGTGACGACATCAAGCTAATACATCATCACTACACACCAGTGACATCATGAAGCTACTACATCATTACTACACACCAGTGACAACATCAGGCTACTACATCATTACTACACACCAGTGACAACATCAGGCTACTACATCATTACTACACCAGTGACAACATCAGCACTACATCATTACTTACATCAGTGACAACATCATTACTACACACCATTGACATCATCAGGCTAATACATCATTACTATACATCAGTGACAACTTATTACTACACACCATTGACATCATCAGGCTAATACATCATTACTACACACCATTGACATCATCAGGCTAATACATCATTACTACACACCAGAGACAACATCAGGCTAATACATCATTACTACACACCAGTGACAACACCAGGCTACTACATCATTACTACACACCAGTGACAACATCAGGCTACTACATCATTACGTGACAACATCATTACTACACACCATTGACATCATCAGCTAATACAACTTACTACACACCAGAGACGATCAGCTAATACATCATTACTACACACCAGTGACAACATCAGGCTAATACATCATAACTACACACCAGTGACATCCTCAAGCTAATACATCATTACTACATACCAGTGACAACATCAGGCTACTACATCATTACTATACATCAGTAACAACATCATTACTACACCATTGACATCATCAGGCTAATACATCATTACTACACACATTGACATCATCAGGCTAATACATCATTACTACACACCGTGACATCATCAAGCTATACATCATTACTACACACCAGTGAAGACATCAGCTAATACATCATTACTACCCACAGTGACATCATGAAGCTAATACATCATTACTCACACCAGTGACAACAAGTCTAATGCATCATTACTACACACCAGTACAACATCAGTCAATACAGATTACTACACCCCAGTGACAACATCAGTCTAATATAAGATTAGTTTTTTAATATAACTATTGCTGAAAATGAACCATGGTGTGTTACCGAATTAACAAATTCACCTGGGTGAGTGTTACTACTTAAAAAAAAAAAATCCCACCTAATACAGCCCTTTGTTTCTGCGGCACTCTCCATTGAGGGCAGCTGCATCTGTGATTGGCTGCTCAGCCCCTTTTTGCTAGTTCCAGCACTGTAGCGAGGGGCTGTAAGTAGAGTTCGGTTTCTTTATTTAGCAATCTAACATAGTGGTTGGGGGTGGAAAGGGATGTCCTACATTAATAATAAATGATTTAGAGGGTGGAAATACCCTTTAACAATAACTATTGCTGTGAATGCAATAGTTATCCTGTATAATGGCAAAATAATAGTTCAAAAATTCTGGGCAACAAAATCACTTTCATTTAATAATACCCTACATTGCGTGCGCTCCTTCCAGTGACTTGGGGCTGATTATTAACCAGTCACATTCAATGCTGCAACACACACAATGGGTTCTTGCACTGCTGGTTACATGCACACAAATAGACACTGAGATTTCATAGTATAATAAAGTAATGGAAACCTTGGGGACAACAAGTCAATATTCTCCTTCTGCGCTGAGACCCTCCACATCCCCCTACCATGTGATCGCTTTAAAGGGGTGATTTTGGTTTTGTTCCTTTTTAAAATGCCGTGCATTCCCACTCCATCAAGCAGTTGGCGAATCCTGCACGCGGCGAAGGTTTCCGGCCTAGTAAGTAGCACACAGCAGGACTGGGCAGCAAGCTGTTAATGAAGAGTGATTAGTATATTGTATAGTTTCTAGTACAGTAGTGGAACATTTTAATAGGTGACTCATTAAGCAAATTGTCTTGGCTATATGAAGGTGTAGATAATTTGGCTGGGCTGACAATAGGCTTTATACTAATGTTATACTTGCATAGTACCCACGCATTTGGTTTGCTTTTGTTTTGTACGATGGAATTTCTTTTGTTGGCTGACATTTCACTGATTTGTTCATGATGCAGCAGTTTCTAATTCCCTTAATTGATGGATAATTATGTCTACAATAAAATAAGGAATTGGAATGTGTTCTCTCGAAGGGCTTTATAAAATGTATAAATTACCACGTCACGTGGTACAAGGAATAGTATATAGCAGAGTATTAAAAATGCATTTGCCCTGGGGTTGAAGCAATGTAAGGTGCAGCAACAATCGGGTGTAATCTTACTGCAGTAACCCAGTAAAAGCTAAAATCTGATTGGTTGATAAAGGAAAATTAATCTCAAAACAGTTAGGGTGCATTAATATTCCTCTGTCTTACCTTTACAGGGAAACTGTTTTCCATGCAAGTTCCCTTCATTTATAGACCTCTCTCTTACCTCCATGATCACTTTAGTATGCAGTCTATTCACAAAGAAAAAGAATACGTACAATTAGAGATTATCACGTAAAATGTGTCTAATGGATCAAACACTTGCATTTAATTAATAGAGTTTAGAATGGTTATAAAGAAACGAATACAATGTATAGCCTACAAGTGATTTTTGCAGACAACTTGTTTTCTTCTTACTCTGTCCCACCTTAAAACAAAAAAACTGGTCACTTGTCCTTTTATCTGCCTCACCCCAACTGATATGTTCACACATTATTAGATGTATTACTAACTAGATATTTAAGGATAACCAGTGTCCCTATTCTGGCAGATTATCTGGCCCCTCCCTCTATGTTGTCAATCAAGGCTTGTGACTGCTGCATCACAACCAATGATTGACAGCTTTGTCCCCTGCCTCCTCTGCACGTACTCAAGCTTCTAAAAAGCTCAACTGCTATATGTAATTGAATGCCCTAAAACCAGGGGTTAAGATATCTGAAAAGGGGCTGTTTTAACAGATTTTTTTTGTGCAGACACACACATAGCTCCGTCCCTTTAATAAGCTTCAGGATTGATGCGTAAATAATGGAGGACACTGCGCTGTAATCTAAGGTTGTGACTTACAGGTGGATTTATAAAACAAGAATAGGATTCATTTTATTGAGTTTATTCAGCTTTTAATAAGCTTCTGCTTGGAATATAGAGCAGGTCAGGGCAAGTGTACAAAAAAGATGAAGGTAAATCCTTTTTATAATGAAAAATAACATTGAAGTGGCTTATAGTTGATCCCTTTAATGGCTAGCTAAAGGAAACACATTGAGATCTTACAGGGCATTAAGCAAGCAGAAGTACACGGACAGAGCAGTGCATATTCCTATACAGACACATTTCTGGTTTATTGGGCATAACAGACCATTGTCTATATAGAAACACGGGCATGTATCAAGTATAACACAGTACCAGTGTATTGATGTATACTAATGATTAAAGAGAGTTTTGTGGCAAGTGTTGTAGTGTTTTGAACACTGTATTTGTATTCCCTTTAGCCAGAGAAAGTCTTACCCTGACATGACTGCAGCTCCATATAAAGCCCTGACCTATGAATTACGTAACCAGGCTCACTTACTCAGTGTGTAGTAATGATGTATTAGCCTGATGATGTCACTGGTGTGTAGTGATGAGGCATTAGACTGATGTTGTCACTGGTGTGTAGTAATGATGTATTAGCCTGATGTTGTCACCGGTGTGTAGTAATGATGTATTCGCATGATGACGTCAGTGGTGCGTAGTTATGATATAATAGCCTGATTTGTAGGGTTATAGAGAACATCTGTATGTCGGACTATCCCATTAGCAGGTTTACTGACCATTTCATTCAGATTTACACAAACTACTTTTGCGTCAGAAAATAAAATCACAGCTGCTTGTTACAATATCCTGCAAAAAGGACAAGCAAACCCATTTCGTCACTTTCTAAAAATAAAACATTCTAACCAAGTTAATTACAGCCCCAAATATCTCTTTGGGAGGTGCCATTCTGTTTATTTAGCAAAGAGAACGCTTCTCTAAAATCTGTAAATCCACTGAGGTAATGCATCATGGGATTTTTTTGTGCTTTATATAGAGGTGTGAAGATGAGACTTGGATTCATTAGTAGAGGGTAATGAACTGCAGAAAAAAGAGGGGAAGTGGAAAAGTGGCCCACCCACATTTAGATGGACTTACCCCTTTGCTCAGGTGTAGAGATGACCTAACTTCATAAAGTTTGAATTCGGACCCATTAAAGTTCTGATGATTTACAGCTTAACTAACAATGGTAACTTACTGTAAATGGCTGTGGCACCTGGGAAATGGTCTGGAGAACATGTCACTGTCACCAAAACCTTTTAAAACAATTCTTAAACACGAGCGGGCAATTGTCAGGTTTTGTGCAAGCTACATTCGAGGGTTACGGCCAATTCGAGGGTAGCGAAAACAGAATCACAAATTCGAGGATTACCGAAATCGAACGATACATTCGAAGGTTACCGAAAATTAACGGTACTCTCGAGGGTTAGCAAAAACGATCCATACATTCAAGGGTTACCAAAAATGAAGATACTTTTGAGGATTATCGAACAACACATTCTAGGGTTAGCGAGCGGCTTGTAAATTCGATAATTATTAATTTTTTTGATAATTATTGAAAATAACGAACTAGCTCAAACCTGAACTAGTTCGAATAGTTTGTCCGAAAGTTTCGCTCAATCTCGGGTTCGAGTTAAATTTTGCATCCATCACTACTCAGGGGCCTGCATTAGTTACTCGCCCCCTGGGTGCAGAATTAGAAGTAAAGCTTTAACCTGGTAAATACTAGCAGCACTATTGTATGCACTGCACACAGACACACAAGCATACCATGCTTCCACCAATCATTTCCAACCAATTAGCCGATTGCAAATATTTCTATTCAATAATGTTTATTATAGGTTTTCACAGAAAAGCAGAGTTGAAATTATGCAACAATTGCAAGTATTTCCATGTATTAAATGACCGTTCAGGAGCCATGTTTTTGCACACTTTTTGCACTCCTGAACAACCGATTACCGTTCTTAAGCTAGGTACACGAGACGATCGTTTGTCCTGGCCAACCATTGCGCACTTCTGACCGGTTGGCCAGTACGAAGACTATCAGCCGCATCAAAACAAGCCGCTTGTAACAGCTAGCTATGCCCAAGAATGCGGTCCATAGGACTGCACAATCGGTCGTGGTTTTCAGACGCGTCCGTTTTGGACAAACAGTCGGTCATGGACCAAAGCCCATGCAATTATTTCAGACAGATTTGACCGATACACTAAACTATCAGTCAACTGGGCCGAAATATTGCATTGTGTGTACACAGCTTAACAATCCAACCTAGGTTAGAGCTCTCCTACTTTCAGATCAATGGATTCATATATTCTCTGTAGACTGAGTACAAAGAAAAGTTTTTCAGAAAAAACAAATTCACCCAATTCATACTAAACATTTTCCACAACCAATCAGATGATACCTTGCTAATGGCCTACTACAGTTAGAAAACATGTAAGAACACCTCTGATTGAATAAGGCCCAATGTGTGTATAATTGCTTATTGACGGACAGATTTGTTGTAAATTGCAAGCCCCGTCACTTTCCATCTTGTGGTCCCAGCCTGGGTACACAACCAGCAGATATTTTTGGCCAACCGACCGATTCCCGGCACTTTAGGTCGGTCGGCCGAGAATATCTGCTGGTGTGGGGTGGCCGGAGGCAACCGACCTCGATCATTCGTTCATCCGGATCGGACGAACGAACGGACATGTCAGTAAACTCTGATCGATCATGCGGTTCCCTATGGGACTGCACGATCGATCGTTCGCACTTTCAGCCATGGACGAGTTTGTCGCGACCGACGGACATTTGTCCTGGCCAAGTGCTCGCTCGCTCCGCTCGTGTGTACCCAACCTTAGATGCAGTCATTTGTAGTGTAGTGTCATTGGGCATCTGTAGTGTTTTTACAAAAGTTCCATTCGAACATTTTGTTTCTTTCAGGTTTGCTTCCCCTCTGTGCGCCATCTAGTGACAGTCTGTGGAATGTCAGAAATCATATCAAGCAGTTGTAGATTGAAGGAGGAAATTTAAACATGCACACGGTTAAAGGACAAGTCAATATTAACAATAGACATTTCTGTAGTGAGTTAGCCAAGTTTCAGAGGGTATTAAAAAAACAAAAAAACAGGCTTCTGTTCTCCTGGCTAGCCAATTGGAAAATATAGATTCCCCCACAAGGGGGTAACAATTATTGAAGTACGGTTCAGCAGACAATATGGGGGTTCCTTCCTCAGGACATAGAAAACAAAATGGAAGCCAGTTTCCGTTGCACTAGGAACAGGTTAGAAGGAGTAGGCTCTACTTGTAAAATGCTAGCGTTCATTTTTAGAGTTGCACAAATTTAGAATGTAAAAGTATAACAAATAAAATGAGCTTTGCATAATTCAGCCGTCATTTTCGCCAATTGCTCATAATTGTAACTATAAAAAGATAATATTCTGCCATATGTGCATCTGAAATGGTGTGCGCACTGGTCAAACCTGTAGAGGAGAAAACCTGTGCCAATACCTCCCTCTAGTGATGAGACTTGGAATGACAGGGACGGAAAGAAACAATGGGCATTCTTGGAAACAACACACATAAAAACAGATTTCAGAACAAAAAAGAAGAAAGCAATTCAGAAGGAAGCTTAATGTTTACAGAAGTTCCTTGGGGATGATAAAGAATGTGTAATTAAATGGAAAGGGATGAAAGGAATACTTCCAATGATTGTAATGAGGAATTAAATGAATGGAAACTATGGTAATCACTATTTACCCTGACCTGTGCTAGGGTGATAATAATAAACAGTCTGCACTGCCTCATGGGAATCACCCAGAATCACTCTGCACTCACTGCATCATGGGAATCTCCTAGAATAACCCTGAATTCACTGCCTTGTTTAAATCTCCCAGAATCACTTGGCACTTACAGCCTCATGGGAATCTCCCAAAATCAGTCTGTATATGCTTCAGCTGAGAATAATCTAATAAAGACTCAATTATAATTAGAGTCTAATGAAACCAGAATCCAATGTTTGGAACTAGTGAAATGGAACCAGCGTCCAATGTTTGAACTAGTCTAATAATGGAACCAGCATCCAATGTTTGGAACTAGTCTAATAATGGAACCAGAATCCAATGTTTGGAACTAGTCTAATAATGGAACCAGCATCCAATGTTTGGAACTAGTTCAATAATGGAACCAGAATCCAATGTTTGGAACTAGTCTAATAATGGAACCAGCTCCAATGTTGGAACTTCTAATAATGGAACCAGCATCCAATGTTTTGGAAACTAGTCTAATAATGGAACCAGAATCCAATGTTTGGAACTAGTCTAATAATGGAACCAGAATCCAATGTTTGGAACTAGTCTAATAATGGAACCAGAATCCAATGTTTGGAACTAGTGTAAAAATGGAACCAGCGTCCAATGTTTGGAACTAGTGTAAAAATGGAACCAGCGTCCAATGTTTGGAACTAGTGTAACAATGGAACCAGCGTCCAATGTTTGGAACTTGTGCAACAATGGAACCAGAATCCAATGGTTGGAACTTGTCTAATAATGGAACCAGAATCCAATGGTTGGAACTACCGTATATACTCGAGTATAAGTCGAGGTTTTCAGGCTGTGAAAACAGCCTGAAAACTGAACCTCGACTTATACTCGAGTCAGTCACTTACTGATGGAGGAATCCGGCTGCCGCGTCCACTGATGTCGCATCCACTGACTTCACGACTCGGCGCCGGGAAATTAGACCGGCGCTGAGTCGTGACGTCATTGGATGCGACCATCAGTGGACGAGGCAGCCGGATTCCCCATCAAGTGCATGATTCGGGGGCCCGTACTCTCCTGCAAAGGTAGGTTGCAGCATTAGTAGTAGTGTAGTGTAGTGGCAGGTGAGAAGATGGGTGCAGGGAGTAGTGTAGTGGTACTGTAGTAGTGTAGTGTAGTGGCAGGGTGAGAAAATGGGTGCAGGGAGTAGTGTAGTGTACGTGTAAGTGTAGTGTAGTGGCAGGGTGAGAAGTGGTGTGCAGGGAAATAGGTTTTATTCCTGGGGCTGGACCTGGGGCTGGAGGGGAGAGTAAGGAGTCAGGGACAGGGTAGTGTGTTTTGGGTAGTGTGTGGGACAGGGTAGTGTGTTTTGGGGTTAGTGTGTGCAGTTCCACTCTAGATGTTTCTACTCCCTACTTCCACTCCCTTCTACTACTCTACCCTCGACTTATACTCGAGTCAATTGGTTTTACTCATTTTTGAGGTAAAAATGGGTACCTCGACTTATACTCGAGTCGACTTATAATGGAACCAGCATCCAATGGTTGGAACTGGTCTAATAATGGAACCAGCATCCAATGGTTGGAACTGGTCTAATAATGGAACCAGAACCAATGGTTGGAACTGTCTAATATGGAACAGCATCCATGGTGGAACTGGTCTAATAATGGAACCAGCATCCAATGGTTGGAACTGGTCTAATAATGGAACCAGCATCCAATGGTTGGAACTGGTCTAATAATGGAACCAGAATCCAATGGTTGGAACTGGTCTAATAATGGAACCAGCATCCAATGGTTGGAACTGGTCTTATAATGGAACCAGAATCCAATGGTTGGAACTGGTCTAATAATGGAACCAGAATCCAATGTTTGGAACTAGTCTAATAATGGAAACCAGCGTCCAATGTTTGGAACTAGTCTAATAATGGAACCAGCGTCCAATGTTTGGAACTAGTCTAATAATGGAACCAGCGTCCAATGTTTGGAACTAGTCTAATAATGGAACCAGCATCCAATGTTTGGAACTAGTCTAATAATGGAACCAGAACCAATGTGGGAACTAGCTAAATGGAAACCAGCGCCAATGTTGGAACTACGTCCAATGTTTGGAACTAGCGTCCATGTTTGGAACTAGTCTAAATATGGAACCAGAATCCAATGTTGGAACTAGTCTAATAATGGAACCAGCGTTCAATGTGGAACTAGTCTAATAATGGAACCAGCACCAATGTTTGGAACTAGTCTAATAATGGAACCAGAATCCAATGTTGGAACTAGTCTAATAATGGAACCAGCATCCAATGTTTGGAACTAGTCTAATAATGGAACCAGAATCCAATGTTTGGAACTAGTCTAATAATGGAACTAGAATCCAATGTTTGGAACTAGTCTAATAATGGAACCAGCATCCAATGTTTGGAACTAGTCTAATAATGGAACCAGATCAATGGTTGAACTGTCTAATATGGAACCATATCCAATGTTGAACTAGTCTAAAATGGAACCAAATCCAATGTTTGGAACTAGTCTTATATGGAACCAGCTCCAATGTTTGGAACTAGTCTAATATGGAACCAGCGTCCAGTGTTTGGAACTAGTCTAATAATGGAACCAGCATCCAATGTTTGGAACTAGTCTAATAATGAACCAGCGTCCAATGTTTGGAACTAGTCTAATAATGGAACAGCATCCAATGTTTGGAACTAGTCTAATAATGGACCAGCAAGCATCCAATGTTGGAACTAGTCTAATAATGGAACCAGCCAATGTTTGGAACTAGTCTATAATGAACCAGCATCCAATGTTTGGAACTAGTCTATAATGGAACAAGCTCCAGTGTTTGGAACTAGTCAATAATGGAACCAGCTCCAATGTTTGAACTAGTCTATATGGAACCAGAATCCAATTTTTGGAACTATTCTAATAATGGACCACATCCATGTTTGGAACTAGTCTAATAATGGAACCAGCATCCAATGTTTGGAACTAGTCTAATAATGGAACCAGAATCCAGTGTTTGGAACTAGTCTAATAATGGAACCAGCGTCCAATGTTTGGAACTAGTCTAATAATGGGACCAGCATCCAATGTTTGGAACTAGTCTAATAATGGAACCAGCGTCCAATGTTTGGAACTAGTCTAATAATGGAACCAGAATCCAATGGTTGGAACTTGTCTAATAATGGAACCAGAATGGTGGTGGCTGTGCAGAACTTATTAAGTGTCGCAGACACTACAAGAAGGCAGGGAGTAATGGAGGGTGGGGGCAATAAGGAGCACTCACTAAACATTTATAATTACTGACATGGAAAATTTTCCATCTTGTCCGATAGACTGATCGATATCGCCCTTCAGCCTATCGAGAACACAAAAAAGTGTCCTCGATAATCCTATCAATTTGATCGACATATTGATGCCTTTAAAGACCTGCAACCAGTCTCTGTCTTTCCTCTACCTATAAAGAAAAAGTTTTCTTTTCAGGCTTGTGGCTACCTTTAAAAATGGTTCACAAGTTCAGGTGTAAGGCTTATGATGCAGCTGATGATGCTCTGTCCCAAGCAGTGAGCATGCTCCAACCTTAAATTTAGAGTGATGTAACAGATCACAGTACTAACAAGAAAACCCACCAATTCTACTGCTGTAACTTTGGATAGACTCAACCTAGAAGCACGGAGTCATTTTAAAATGTAGGAGTGTGCCCTTTTTCATAAACGCCACTTGTATGGAAACCACAGTTCCCCTTTAAGCAAAAAAACAAGGCAGCATGTTATTTAGGTTAAAAGCTAGGCCTGGGTGGGTCCAACCCCCTAAAAGATCTGAGCTGCTTCTGAAGTTCTACAACGAGTCCAAAAACACTAAAGATTTGACCAATCAAAAAGGAATCCATGTTTTGGATACATTTGCTTTCTCAATCTATCCCAGGTAAACTGGACTAGAAATTCAATTCATTCATGGTAAGAAGTCTCTAGAAAGAAGCTCTAGGTACAGAAGGGAAACCATAGCAAGTTTTGACTGCACGTTTTAAAATAGGTTCATTCTGACTTTAAAACACTCAGCATGGTGGCTATAGTTTATGGGCAAAGCGCACTACAAGTGTGTCTCCGAGATGAATAGTTTAATGAACTTGGCATCCCTCACACAGCACAGTATGAGCTAAAGTGCTTACTGTTCCTTGTTTATCTGTTTCTCAGTAATATAAAAGATTTACTCCGTGTTCCAGGCCACAGGCTTGGTGCTGCCATCGGAGCTAATACAATTTTCATATATTTGAAGAATACCATTTCTTTTCAAATCTGGAATAAGGGCAGAGACAATAAAAAACTTCTTAACTAGAAATAGATAGGGAAAAAGTCATTTTAACCCATTCTCCAAACCAAACAGACAAGGAAGGAGACACTATGCCTGGACTAGGAACCAGAACAGACCAACCTAAAAACACAAAACTGGTGACTTGTCAGTTTCTGCCCCCAAACCAACTGCTGTTTTTACCGGTTTATTACATGCATTTGAAACCAGATTTTCAATGATAGGTTCTATTCTTTTCTGAAGAAAGTATCTGCCTCCTCCCGTTGCTCAATGAGCTTTCTATAAACTTGAGCATGTGCAGGGGATGCAGCAGGTAAAACAGCAGTCAATCATTGCCTTTCAATGCCTTTACTTACTACATACAGGGAGGAACCAGAATCGGGACAATAATATTCCTTAAATATCTGGTAAGCAATACAGGTAATAAGTTAGGGTATGTGGCAGGTAACTGACAATTTTTTTTTTTTTTTTTAAGGATGACCATGCTAAATCCTTTTGAGGGTCCTCCAACTGGTTCTCTCGATTCTGAGTTGAGAAAGCCAGTCGGATGATTAGTGAAACTTCTTCAAGAACTGAACTTCAAGTTCAGTTGATCTAACTGAATACAACTGATATACCATGACCTGGATGGATGAATATTACAGATATACCATCACCTGGATGGATGAATATTACAGATATACCATGACCTGGATGGATGAATATTACAGATATACCATGACCTGGATGGATGAATATACAGATTACCGTGACCTGATGGATGAATATACAGATATACCATACCTGGATGAATGAATTTACAGATATACCATGACCTGGATGGATGAATATTACAGATATACCATCACTGGATGGATGATATTACAGATATACCATGACCTGGATGATGATATTACAGATATACGTGACCAGGATGAATGAATATTACAGATATACCGTGACCTGGATGGATGAATATTACAGATATACCATGACCTGGATGGATGAATATTACAGATATACCGGACCTGATGGATGAATATTACGATTACCGTACCTGGATGGATGAATTTACAGATATCCGTGACCTGGATGGATGAATATTACAGATATACCATGACCTGGATGAATGATTTACGATATCCCATGACCTGATGGATGAATATTACAGATATCCATGACCTGGATGAATGAATATCAGAGATATACCATGACCTGATGGTGAATATTACAGTATACCATGACCTGGATGGAGAATTACAGATATCCCATGACTGGATGGAATATTACAGATATACCATGACCTGGATGGATGAATATTACAGATATACCATGACCTGGATGGATGAATATTACAGATATACCATGACCTGGATGGATGAATATTACAGATATACCATGACCTGGAGGATGAAATATTACATATATACCATGACTTGGATGAATGATTACAGATATACCATGACCTGGATGAATGAATATTACAGATATACCATGACCTGGATGAATGAATATTACAGATATACCATGACCTGGATGAATGAATATTATAGATATACCATGACCTGGATGAATGAATATTATATACACTTGCGAACCTTCACAAGTGTAACAAAATAAACAACAGAACATATAGAAGGCTTAAACATACTCCTAAAAACTGGTGATAAAATCACTATATTACTAATTCAGGTTGATACCAGATACCTTATTCAGGTTGATGCCTGGAATATAATATTTTATTATATCCTTCCTGGTAATTAGGGAATTATAAATTGTGTTTGTGTAGTATAGTGTAGTATAGTAACAGTATAACAAAACCTGACAGACCGTTTATCCCATCCTATACAATGGACCTTAGAATCTCCCCCATTGGCTATTACATATTTTGCATTTTTCTTTCAAAATTCACAGCAGACACATTGATCAGAACCATCTCCTGCTGTGAATCTGTCGCACCAGATACATAATAAACAGAACCTCAACACGTCAATCCTCTCCAGACACCAACGGACCCATTAGTGTCTGGGTGTTCAGCTGTAGTCCCCATTCTACACTGGACACAGACAGTATGAGCTGATTAGACACCAAGGGTTAATAAATATCTATCAAGGATTAGACATGCATTGACTCTTACACCCTATAGTTTGCAATAGATCCTATATATATTTATATAGTGTATAAGGTAAGTGAATATGAATCAACCCATATCGTAACCACAAAGGAAAGGGGGAAACTGACAGACCTGCCCATCCTTTGTAGCAATGCTGTCTTCCCAAGCATTTTAACATTTGTTCTGATTAGTCCCTGCATGTGCCATCTAGTGGCAATACAGGGAATGTCGTCAGAGATAACAAAGAGAGGTTATTTATAAATACATCAGGAACCGCCGGGAGAAAATGATATTCCAGAATAAAACCAGCTTTTTATATATCTCACCCTACAGTTAAAGCCAGCCTCCTCAGACACACATGGACCTTATTCAATAAAGATATGAAGACAAAAGATAGCGACATTCTCCTTGATACAGAGTTGATGGTATTCAAATGCCAAGAACCCACAATGACATCATCATTGAACAGCTGCAACGTTTTCTGGACTACATGTGAAAATGAAGTTTAATGGTTAAAGGGACCCACTGCCGCTGTGCCATCCCCTTTAAGATAAACGTACAATAAATGGATCAAAACTAAAAAAAAATAAAAGGAAAATAATCTTTCAATCTACAAAGTGTTCAGGAAGCTAGAAATAAATGTTAAGGCAGGGCGAGGTGTGTTATCTTTACAGGCTGCTTTAAGCAGACACAAAGGCTTACGGCGTCTGCACTTCTTCAACATCCAGCACAAGGGGAAGGAAGCTACAAAGAGGAATTTCAGATCCGCAAAGCAGAGTTTGCAGACCATGTGAACATCACACGTACCTATTAACGTTTTAAGCCACAGAATTTGCGCACCTGCAAACGTCTGCAGCCCCTTGGCTGGCTGAACAGGTTAATAATGAAGAGTTTGATGCCAAGCTGAAAAGGAAGGGAATCAGCTTGTCTTTCAGAAATCTGGGATTGGCAAGGAACACAAAGAGCCTGGATTTTGCACAATGGAAACGAGTTTGAAAGATAAGGAAAGGCTGACCCCTTCTGGAACATATAAGTACTGCAAAGTGATCCACTACATTTTTTGTACAGCAATTTTAGTCCAGATGTAGCAGTGATTACAGATATTAACACAACCTTGTTGGGGTGGTAATTCCTAATTAATGTGTGAATCTCTCATCTAACTTCCTGTCCATGACTAACATCAGCATATTAATGCCTGCAAAGGTACTTCTAATTTCCCATTAACATTTCTATCTCCAGGGATTAAACCAGGATATCTGAGGGTATAATCTCTTCAGGTCGGTCTAGCACTCCTGGGTGGAAAACTGCCAACAATGATTAGGTGCAATCCCCCTAGTACCCCCTACCCTGGGGTTAATAAAGTCCAACATTAAAAGAGAAGAGAGGAACATGCTACATATGTGATCTGAGGAAGGGGGCAGGGGGCTCCTCGAAATGTTATATGTATATATATATATATATATATATATATATATATATTGTAATATTCAGGGGGATCTGGGATCAAGTTCACACAGGTTAGGCAGCCTCAAAGTTCAAAATAATGGTTTTGTTTATTTGCAACATAAATTTGGCATCTGCAGCAAAACAGTCAAACAGGAAAAAAAAGGAAATGCAGCTTCACTCAGCAAATCAAATTATGCAGTTCACTTTGTAATCCAACACAAAGGAAAAAGTCCAGCTTTCTTCAGCAGCCCAAACTTTAAATACTTTGCAAATAAAACACAGTTCATTTACTGACACACCTCAGTGTTTCTTTTGTTTCTTTTAGCAAGAAGGTTACCTTCCTTGTAACACTGGGAAATCCAGCCAGGAGCTCTGATCCACACACCCTCCAGCCTGCACAGCTCATCAGCAATACACCTGCTCAGGCAATCACACACTCCTCTTTCCCAGAGCTCCTTGCAGACATTCCTTCCTGCCGCAGGTTAACCCCCAATGTACTGGCATTAAAAGGAAACAAGACCAAAAATAGGAGATATGTATCTTCCATCCATGACCCATCCCTGGAGTCTTGTACAATATATATATATATATATATATATATATATACACAGTAACCATTCCTATACAGTCAGTACCCAGTGTGATACAGTAACCATTCCTATACAGTCAGTACCCAGTGTGATACAGTAACCATTCCTATACAGTCAGTACCCAGTGTGATACAGTAACCATTCCTAAACAGTCAGTATTTGATAAAAGTAAAAATAATTGTTAATTTGCCCTTAGATACATCTCTAATAATATTAAATATTTTCCCCCTTTTCTATTAGAACTATGACACTATATGGAAAGTAAAGAGAACAATGGGTGGAGTGATGAAGATGGCTGACTGACTTTGTAAGTGTTTTCATTCCTGTAGGGAACCCAGCGCTGAGGAAGGAGAACAAAAATCTCCGTGCAGTATTAACCGTCTGTGTGATGTCTCTGCGATTGCTGGAGGGGAGAAACTCATCATACAATTAAAACTGTCTACAGTCTGGAAACAAATCCAACCAATTCTCTCACTGCTTCCAATCTTCCTCTGACAAATGATCAGTTATAGAGGGATCATGAGCATGTTTTCTCCATAAGATACAATGCATTAGCAGCTGCTACAAAATTCAGGAGAGGATGGAATATCCCATGGGCCAAATTGTATGACATCTAGTGCAAACTCTCCAAACATATTGCTTCCCTTCACATCGCAATGACAGCCATGAACATCTGGAGAAGACGTACAGACATGTGGGCCCGCATAGGACGCGCTGCCTAATACTGCGCCATAAGCAAATAAAAGAGACCGTAAGGAAGTGGCCCCGGGTCCAGAATCACAAACTTCAGCGGAATTCTTTTTAACCGTGAAATCCCAGCAGTAACTAGTGCCTTCTAATAATACAGATGACGCAAAAGTAACAAAAAAAACCCCCGAAATATAGAGAATAATGTAACCCCTACCGTCCATAGGAAGGATATTATAAATCACTGAGAATTCTGTGACAACTTCAAATAACAAAGCCAAGTGCTTTTATAGAGGACAAGGAACCCCAAGGTGATTTAAAGGGTAACTGTGGTCGTACTTTGAAAATCAACCCTAAATCACATTGGTAAAATTTGTGGAAATTATTTCTGGAAAGGTTCAGCAATATTACTTCCTGCTTGAACACTTCCTGTTTTGATCCATGTGACCAGCCACTGCCTGCAATGATAGGCTCCTCATGTCAACTGATAATTTTTTTTCTTTTCTTTATTTATTTCTTTATTTCTACTTCCTGTTTTCCCCAACATTAAATCTTAACTTCTATTATAGTTATCTGTGTGGGGACATTTCTATTATAGTTATCTGTGTGGGTGACATTTCTATTATAGTTATCTGTGTGACCAACTCTCCGAGCAAAGGATTGACTATAGACCAACTCTATGAGCAAAGGATTGACTATAGACCAACTCTATGAGCAAAGGATTGACTGCACAGCATTGACTATAGACCAACTGTCCGAGCAAAGGATTGACTATTGACCAACTCTCCGAGCACAGCATTGACTATAGACCAACTCTCCGAGCACAGGATTTACTATAGACCAACTCTCCGAGCACAGCATTGACTATAGACCAACTCTCCGAGCAAAGGATTGACTATAGACTAACTCTCCGAGCACAGCATTGACTATAGACCAACTCTCCGATCACAGCATTGACTATTGACCAACTCTCCGAGCACAGGATTTACTATAGACCAACCCACCGAGCACAGCATTGACTATAGACCAACTCTCCGAGCACAGGATTTACTATAGACCAACCCACCGAGCAAAGGATTTACTATAGACCAACTCTCCGAGCAAAGAATTGACTATAGACCAACTCTCCGAGCAAAGGATTTACTATAGACTAACTCTCCGAGCACAGCATTGACTATAGACCAACTGTCCGAGCAAAGGATTGACTATAGACTAACTCTCTGAGCACAGTATTGACTATAGACCAACTCTATGAGCACAGCATTGACTATAGACTAACTCTTCGAGCAAAGGATTGACTATAGACCAACTCTCCGAGCAAAGGATTGACTATAGACTAACTCTCTGAGCACAGTATTGACTATAGACCAACTCTCTGAGCACAGCATTGACTATAGACCAACTCTTCGAGCACAGGATTGACTATAGACCAACTCTCCGAGAAAAGGATTGACTATAGACCAACTCTCCGAGCACAGCATTGACTATAGACCAACTCTCCAAGCACAGGATTTGCTATAGACCAACTCTCCGAGCACAGCATTGACTATAGACCAACTGTCCGAGCACAGCATTGACTATAGACGAACTGTCCGAGCACAGCATTGACTATAGACCAACTGTTCGAGCAAAGGATTGACTATAGACCCAACTGTCCGAGCAAAGGATTGACTATAGACCAACTCTCCAAGCAAAGCATTGACTATAGACCAACTGTCCGAGCAAAGGATTTACTATAGACCAACTCTCTGAGCACAGCATTGACTATAGTCCAACTGTCCGAGCACAGCATTGACTATAGACCAACTCTCCGAGCACAGCATTGACTATAGACCAACTCTCTGAGCACAGGATTTACTATAGACTAACTCTCCAAGCACAGCATTGACTATAGACCAACTCTCCGAGCACAGCATTGACTGTAGACCAATTTTCCAAGCACAACATTGACTATAGACCAACTGTCCGAGCACAGCATTGACTATAGACCAACTCTCCGAGCACAGCATTGACTATAGACCAACTCTCCGAGCACAGCATTGACTATAGACCAACTGTCCGAGCACAGCAGTGACTTAGACCAACTTTCGAGCACAGCATTGACATAGACCAACCTCTTCGAGCACAGCATTGACTATAGACCAATCGAAACTCTTCGTCCACATTGACTATAGACCAACTCTCCGAGCACAGCATTGACTATAGACCAACTCTCAGAGTACAGCATTGAATATAGACCAAATCTCTGAGCACAGCATTGACTATAGACCAACTGCCCGAGCACAGCATTGACTATAGACCAACTGTCAGAGCACAGCATTGACTATAGACCAACTCTCCGAGCACAGCATTGAATATAGACCAAATCTCCGAGCACAGCATTGACTATAGACCAACTGTCCGAGCACAGCATTGACTATAGACCAACTCTCCGAGCACAGCATTGACTATAGACCAACTCTCCGAGCACAGCATTTACTATAGACCAACTCTCCGAGCACAGCATTGACTATAGACCAACTCTCCGAGCACAGCATTGACTATAGACCAACTCTCCGAGCACAGCATTGACTATAGACCAACTCTCTAAGCACAGCATTGACTATAGACCAACTCTCCGAGCACAGCATTGACTATAGACCAACTCTCCGATCACAGCATTGACTATAGACCAACTCTCTAAGCACAGCATCAACTATAGACCAACTTTCCGAGCACAGCATTGACTATCCCTGTTCTTCTTAGCGATAGCTCCACAAAGTGATCTACTGTTTGGTACATTTTAGGTTTTTCTTTTTTTCATTTTTACATGAAAAACCACCACATACGTAGTTGTCTGTCCAGTTGCTCAATCAACAAAGCCTCAACACTAGGAGAACCCAGCTCGATGTGACCTCTCATTCCCAATGCACCTTTAACTTTTACCTTTCATATCTGGAATTCATTATCTCACACCATACATGTAAAGAAAGGAATACAGAGTAAACCATTAATCTTTCAGCGGAGGGACCAATGTTGCATAACTTTGCCCTAATCTGATGTTGGCAGTCACATGACACTATCGCTGGGATTGTGTAATAAGTCCCATTGTGGCAGATCATTGTTATGCTTCATTTTAGACTTTATGTTTTTCTTTCAAGATTACTTTCTAAGAAATTCAGTTTAACATAACTCAGCCCCATTATTACCAAACTACAGATCTCAGAATCAATGACTGCCAAAGATTTCTGGGAAATTTACAGGACTAAGTAACATAGATCCATAAAGTACTTAAAGGACAACTGGATGGCTGTTGCCCCTCCCCCTCCCTTTGGCCCAGGGCCTAACCAATGGTAAGACACGTTCTGCAAGAAGCGCTTCTTACCATTGGATAGATGCCAGACTGCGGTGGGGGTGGATTTTAGACAATGTATTCTACAAATCCCTGAAGGTTTGTTAGACCATTAATGTAGATTTAAGGGTGTACCTATCTAATGCATGTACTGTGTCAATCCATTGCCTAAACACAATAGACAAACTGCTGGATTCCGATTCGCCTAAATCATGTGAGAAGCTTTAGCCCTACAGCAGGTGTAATGGCTCAACTGGTTAAACTGAGTTGATTTTGCATAGAAATATAACCTGTATAATTACCTAAATACTTCTATTCCCCAGCCAGCAATAGCAGTAAAGATACGCGGCCCGAAGTCCCTGGCTGGGTTTATGGCGTAACCAGAATTCATCCCCATAGACATTCCTATAACGGTAACCAACAGACCAACCACCAGAGCTTCTGTCCCCTTTAGAGCGGGGCTATTTTTGCGGTCGATAATGGCAAGGATACAGAGAAGGAGGGCGCCTGTTCCAATCACCTAAAAACAGTACAGAAAGTATTTTTATCATCAGCCAACAGAATACGACAAAGATTGTCAATTCACCAACCTACAGATACCTGGTAGCTTTATCCCTGTACCAAACTGCTACCTTAACATACACAGAGCTGATTGGGTGTGAATTTACACCTGTATTCCACTAGGATGCCGAGCAGTGTGTTTCTAGTTATAATTTAAGGAAATTCCCTCTTAAAATGTCTATTAACCTCACAAGAGCTTTGTGGCAGGGCTGCTTGTCCATGGATGTGTGACGATGTGTGTGAAAGTTGAAATAAATCTAATATTCGCCTAAGCTGCCAGAGAAACTTTGGGTGGATGCCATCTTGGCAAGATTATTGGTTGACTCATACACTGATGTGCTGAGTCTATCCTATGGGTGATGTCATACGTGGGATCCATCGTATGCAGAATACCAGCTTCCTACTATTTTAAAAGGCCATGTAATATAACAAAGGGACTGACTCGGTGTCTCCAGTCTTCCTTTGAATTTAGTGGGGCTACAGTATTAGGAATTTAATGGATTCCATTTGGATGTTCTAGTCAGTCTCCTATTTTCTAATAATACGATAGCAATATAAACATTAAGTATAACCTGTTCATTTAATAGCTAAAATTGGCTGGAAAATGACTTCTTCGCCGGACATGTATATGGAGGCGATCGGTGTGTTTGTTTAGTACTTTGAGAAGTACGGGGGATCAGGATTTGCAGGAACACATCATGTTTGTATCTGATTTCAATAATACAAAACCTTTAATGTGCATGTTCATCCCATAAACAAAAATTAGCCCTAAATCCATGAAAGTTAGAAATAAATCCATGAAAGTTAGAAACTAGAGATGTAAGACTAACCTGCTATGCAGGGAAATGTTCTTCCACTTCCCTCTGCCTCTAAAAAGGTTTCTGCCTCTTACCCAAGCTTTCCAAGCTCTTTGCAACCGTGCAACAAGCTATGCAAACTGAAAGGACCGGGGAGTGTTTGTGGGGTGGACTTGCTCCATTTAATTAAACCTTTATTCACTTACCTGGTCCAGGAAACCACCTCCGATGCTTAGGTAAGGCTGAGGGTATGTGGCAAAAATGCTGGCTGTTTCCAAAGGACCTGTTACGGTAAGGTTTCCTCCAGAATAGGTGTACAGAGCCTCTGCCAAATAGAAACAGACCTTTAATTACATAATAATGTCACATCGTGTGCTGCTATTACATTTAACATACAGACAGTTACATTCTATTGGGGCACCAAGGGATTAAAGGCCATGTTCACCCTTAAAACAAAAAACTGTGCTGTGCTGAATATATCAGTTGGGTTGGGGGCAAGTAATTGACACGTGGCCAGCTTTTTGTTTTAAGGGTGGACGTGCCACACAGACTCTTTCATTGTGGCAGTTGCACGGCTAACGAAAGTTAACCACGCAGCCGATGTAATCGATGTTATAGGCCAATAGCGGCACTCGATTTTCAGCTATTGGGGGGCATTAAAAGTGATAAAATAGTTAACGCCTTTATGCAAAACACCAGATCCGCTATTGGCGTATAACCTGGCCAGAGCCATTGTGCTGATGGTGGCTCTCATTGCATCGCCCCCTATATTCATTAATTAATCATTACAAGTAGAAGTGAACTGCATTGTGGTACGTGAGATGTCAGGAGATTCAGTGTCTGTCCAATGACCTGGTTTTCTCTTGATGGTTAGTGAAATCACACGTAACCTTACAGAAGGGATCTTATCATGACCCAACAACTGTCTATACAATGGGCTTAAGCTGGGTACACACCATACAATAATTCGGCCCGACTGACCGAAATTTCAGTGTTTCTTCAGTCGGGACGAATTATTGTATGGTGGCTCCGACTGATCGCCGACCATTCCTTCACGGACGAAAGCACGATCGGATGGGTCGGAATACCATCACAGGTCGTGCGGTCCTCTATGGACCACACGATCAGTCGGGGAAACTGTTTTTGCCGCGACCCGACAGTCCTTCCTCCTGGCCGACCAGTCGAAAATCTTGAACGGAGAAAGAATTGTAACGTGTGAAAATTCCAACAGGACTGGGAACTTTCGGCTGCCAGCTTCCCACCATAACATGACCGTACCCACCCCCCACGATACATTAGCCAATAAGAGAGCTGCAGTGAGGACAAAAAACGCATAAACAGCCAATCAGCGATGAATTCCCATTCCTATGTGAGGCTGCTGTAAGAGGCAGCTCTGATTTCAATAGTAATAAATGAATAGTCCCCATGTCAGTTCTGTACATTACCAATAAACTCATTTGTTAAATGGCTGACATTAGATAACATGGGTTTCAGGGAAGGAATTATTACTTGTCTGGGGTTTCTGGGGATTCAACGTTTAAATATCCCTTTAAGTATCCAACAGACACATTTTACATGAGCTTCACCTTTCCATGTTCCAAATGTTTAATAAGCTGCCTACTGTTCTCCAAGGTGCTCTGTCCAATCGAGCAAGAGAACAGGAATAGAATAAGAAGCCACTTACCTGCGTAGAGACAATAAACCACGACAGCTGCCAGGAATGCCCCAAGTATCTGACCCAGGACATATATTGGCAGCTTCTTCCACTGCAGGTTCCCCAAAACACAGTTTGTCAGGGACACGGCACAGTTCATGTGGGCACCTGTAACAGAAACCTGCGTGACTGACTGGGACCTATTTGTAATCCAGAACTACATTTACATAGCTGTAGTAAATTAAAGGGAAAGTCCACCTGGTCACCATTAGATAAAGTAAAGTTAAAGTGGAAAGTACATTGGGCAGGGAGGTAGGATTGGTAACTCGTACCTGCCAATATCATTTCTGTGAGGAACACTAGCATGAAGAAAACTGCTTCTACCAGGCTACCTCAGTGCTTCAGCACTATCTTTAATACAGGAAAGTCCAGGGCGCTAACCTGGCAGATGAAAACTGGACGTGCTAGCGTTCCTCAACTAAATGATATTGGGAGGTTAATAGATCCTTCCTCCCAGCCCCAAGTACTTTTCATTTTTACATTTTTTTGTCCTTTAATGACGTGTATGGGGCAATATTCATTGTACATATGAGCTACTCACCAGATACGCCGCCAGCTACATGCATTCCCATTGTGACGCCAATTCCAAAGGAAAGATTAATGCTCAAGTACTGTCCAAACTGATGTTTACCTAGAACCACCTGGGCACAAGATGCCAATCCAAACATCTAAAAAACAAAGGGAGATTTTAGTTCAGGTCATTATTCTGATATCCATTGGGTGGAATGGTCTGTAGGTCTTGTAGATGGTGGAAGTTCATACTAGACCGGATGTGGTGTTAGATCTGGTAATATCGTATAACCCTTTATTGTTTATTGTGGAGAACTAAAGTCTCCGGACAACATTGCCCCAATAGAAAGAGCACATTCACAAGGATACAAAAAGCTGTGTCTCACCTCTCTCATTGCTGTGCATGCTGGGTGATTTATTAAAATAACCTGTGGGTACTAGGGGTCAGCTCCCATAATTCACCTTAGCTGGAAACACCCAGCTAATATAGAAGGTTACGAACCTGTAACCTTCTATACTGTGTCTTTCTAAAAAGAAAGCTTTCTACCTCTGTCCCACAAGGGATACTAGGTGGGATATCAGTACATGTAGAGTCTCTATCTTTTGCTAGAAACATAATAGAAACAAACAAAAAAGGAAGCCTGGAGAATCAAACCCTGTGTCCCAATGGTCTGTTTGTTTCCAAACCCAGCACTTTAGCAGTGCCCCACCACTGCAGATGCAATAGATACAAGTAAATGTCAGTGAAATCAGTTCACTATTTTGTATTGGTCCAGGAAGGCTGTCGGCAATTCACGCTGGTTGGTAAATAAAAATCTGAGCTGCTATGTATAAAGTTTGTACATATGAATAAACTTTATATTTTTCTAGAAACATTTATAAATAAACCATACATACATACATTAGATACATACATACATTACATGCATGCATACATACATTACATACATACATACATACATACATTACATACATACATACATACATTACATACATACATACATACATACATTACATACTAACATACATACATACATTACATACATACATTACATACATATATTACATACATTACATACATACATACATTACATACATACATACATTACATACATACATACACACATACATTATATACATTACATACATACATACATTACATACATGCATACATTACATACATACATACATACATGATATAAACAAACATAAAAGGAATAAACTCAGGCAGTAGACTATGTTGTATTGTTCCAGGTAAACTAGGGGGTTTGGACTTGTGACTTCTTGGGCTGTGTGTTCCTATAAACACGGCATTTACATGGAGCACCCCCAGTCATGGCAGATTACTGAATGCCGCCCGACCAAACACATCCACACGACAATTATCGCCGAAACGGCTGTTCATCGTGTGTGCGAGCGTTTTGGGGTTGTGCATTGCCAGTAAAATTGGACATGTGAGCGAAGCTTTAGAAGGGGCATTGAGAACAAGGTCTCTGTGTTTGCTGATGACACTAAACTATGCAGAGCTTTGGAAACTTCAAATGATGTGCAAGTGCTGCAAGCAGACCTAGATAGATTATCACAATGGGCATCAGAATGGCAGATGAGATTCAATGTTGATAAATGGAAGGTGATGCATTTGGGGTTTAATAATCCCTGTGCCCTCTACACCATAAATAACTCTGTGTTGAGTGCATCTGTAATGGAAAAAGATTTGGGGGTTCTGGTAGATAACAGACTTAGCTGTAGCAAACAATGCCAGGTAGCCACAGCTAGAGCTAGCAAGATATTGTCTTGTATAAAAAGGGAAATAGATTCAAGGGAGAAAAATATTATTCTCCCTCTTTACAAGGCACTGGTAAGGCCTCATTTGGAATATGCAGTGCAGTTTTGGAATCCCATATACAAAAGGGACATCTTGGAAATGGAAGCAGTTCAGAGAAGGGCAACTAAATTAATAAGGGGAATGGAGGGGCTTGAATATGCAGGCAGATTAGACATGCTAGATCTGTTTACATTGGAGAAGTGACGTTTGCATGAAGATATGATCACGTTATACAAATATATGAATGGGTCATACAATAAAAGCCTCAGGTGCATTTTTCACCAATAGCTGTTAGGTAGGGTTAAAGAGGAGTATAAAGATTGGACTATATGGACATATATCACAGTATAAGCAGTCCCAAATGCACACTAAACCTGGATGGGTGCTGACACCTCACAAACCTCCACCCTTCGGGGGCCAAGGCGATATAGCAATCACACGAATACGAAAGTCGCCCTCCAAAATAATAGTATAGTATTTGAGAATGATTTAATAGTGAACCACACACATCAAAATCACAACTTTTTGATGAAGGGGCAAGGTCCCCGAAACGTGATTTTGATGTGTGTGGTTCACTATTAAATCATTATTTTGGAGGGCGACCCTCATATTCGTGTGATTGCTAGGTTGACATATGTCTTTGTTCAACTTCCAATACTATGATACAGACATTATGGGTAGGGTATAAAGGTGGGACTAGATGGATGTATGTCTTTATACAACCTCCAATACTATGTTACTATGTAACTGTTATACAGACATTATGGGTAGGGTATAAAGGTTGGACTAGATGGACGTATGTCTTTATACAACCTCCATACTAGTTACTATGTACTGTTATAACAGACATATGGTAGGTTTCTAAGGTTGGACTAGTGGACGTATGTCTTTATCAACCTCCAATACATTGTTTACTATGTCCTGTTTACAGACATTATGGGTAGGGTATAAAGGTTGGACTAGATGGATGTATGTCTTTATACAACCTCCAATACTATGTTACTATGTCACTGTTATACAGACATTATGGGTAGGGTTTAAAGGTTGGACTAGATGGACGTATGTCTATTTACACACCTCCAATACTATGTTACTATGTCCTGTTAATACAGAATTATGGAGTAGGTATAAGGTTGGAACTAGATGGACGTATGTCTTTATACAACCTCCATACTATATGTTACTATGTAACCTGTTATACACGCATTATGGGTAGGTATAAAGGTTGGACTAATGGACGTATGTCTTTATACAACCTCCAATACAGTTACTATTGTAAACTGTTATATAGACATTATGGGTAGGGTATAAAGGTTGGACAAGATGGACGTATGTCTTTATACAAACCTCACATACTATGTTACTATGTAACTGTTATAACAGACATTATGGGTAGGGTATAAAGGTTGGACTAGATGACGTATGTCTTTATACAACCTCCAATACGATGTTACTATGTAACTGTATATAGACATTATGGGTAGGGTATAAAGGTTGACAAGATTGGACGTATGTCTTTATACAACCTCCAATACTATGTTAC
The DNA here is from genome assembly GCA_019447015.1 of Hymenochirus boettgeri. NCBI lineage: Eukaryota > Metazoa > Chordata > Amphibia > Anura > Pipidae > Hymenochirus > Hymenochirus boettgeri. Next base: position 411,800,217 of record CM033469.1, read on the forward strand.
TAGGTAACTGTATACAGACATTATGGGTAGGTGATAAGGTTGGTGACTAGATGGACGATGGTCTTTAAACACCTCCAATACGATGTTACTATGTAACGGTTATACAGACATATGGGTAGGGTGAAAAGTGTGTGGACGAATGGACGTATGTCTTTATCATACCTCACTCCAATACTATGTTACATGTAACTGTTATACGAACATTATGGGTAGGGTATAAAGGTTGGACTAGAATGGACGTATGTCTTTATACACCTCCAATACTTGTTACTATGTACTGTTATAAAACAGACTTAGGGTAGGGTATAAAGGTTGGACTAAATGGACGTATGTCTTTATACATCCTCCAAACTAGTTACTAGGTAACTGTTATACAGACTTATGGGTAGGTTATAAAGGTTTGACTAGATGGATGTATGTCTTATACAACCTCCAATACTATGTACTATGTAACTGTTATACAGCATTATGGGTAGGTTATAAAGGTTGGAAGATTGGACGTATGTCTTTATACTCAACAACTCCAATACTATGTTATTTTAACTGTTTATACGACATTATGGTAGGGTATAAAGGTGGACTAGATGGACGTATGTCTTATACAACCTCCAATACTATGTTACTATGTAACTGTTATACGACATTATGGGAGGGTAATAAAGGTTGGTCTAGATGGAGTATGTCTTATTCAACCTCCAATACTACGTTACTATGTCACTGTTATACAGACATTATGGGTAGGGTATGAAGGTTGGTCTAGATGGACGTATGTCTTTACAACATCCAATACTATGTTACTATGTAACTGTTATACAGATATTATTGTAGGTATAAAGGTTGGACTAGATGGACGTATGTCTTTATACAACTCTCAATATGTGTTACTATGTAACTGTTATACAGACATTATGGGTAGGGTATAAAGGTTGGACTAGATGGACGTATTCTTTATACAAACCTCCAATACTATGTTATATGTAACTGTTATACAGACATTATGGGTAGTGTATAAAGGTTGGACTAGATGGACGTATGTCTTTATATAACCTCCAATATACTGTTTATGTAACTGTTATACAGACATTATGGGTAGGGTATAAAAGTTGGACTAGATGGACGTATGTCTTTATACAACCTCCAATACTATGTTACTATGTAACTGTTATACAGACATTATGGGTAGGGTATAAAGGTGGACTAGATGGACGTATGTCTTTATACAACCTCCAATACTATGTTATATTTGTATGTTATACAGACATTATGGTAGGGTATAAAGGTTGGACTAGATGGACGTATGTCTTTATACAACCTCCATAATTTGTTCTATGTCATGTTTACAGACATTATGGGTAGGGTATAAAGTTTGGACTAGATGGACGTTGTCTTATACAACCTCCATACTATGTTACTATGTAACTGTTATACAGACATTATGGGTAGTATAAAGGTTGGACTAGATGGACGTATGTCTTTATACAACCTCCAATATTATGTTACTATGTAACTGTTATAACGACATTATGGGTGGAAAGGTTGGCCAGATGGACGTATGTCTTTATACAACCTCCAATACTATGTTACAGTAACTGTTATACAGACATTATGGGTAGGGTATAAGGTTGGACTAGATGGACGTATTGTCTTTATACAACCTCCAATACTATGTTACTATGTAACTGTTATACAGACATTATGGGTAGGGTATAAGGTTGGACTTGATGGACGTATGTCTTTATACAACCTCCAATACTATGTTACTATGTAACTGTTATACAGACATATGGGTAGGGTATAAAGGTTGGACTGATGGACGTATGTCTTTATACAACCTCCAATACTATGTTACTATGTAACTGTTATACAGACATTATGGGTAGGGTATAAAGGTTGGACTGATGGACGTATGTCTTTATACAACCTCCAATACTATGTTACTATGTAACTGTTATACAGACATTATGGGTAGGGTATAAAGTTGGACTAGATGGACGTATGTCTTTATAAAACCTCCAATACTATGTTACTATGTAACTGTTATACAACATTATGGGTGGTATAAAGGTTGGACTAGATGGACGTATGTCTTTATACAACCTCCAATACTATGTTACTATGTAAACTGTTATATAGACATTATGGGTAGGGTATAAAGGTTGGACTAGATGGACGTATGTCTTTATACAACCTCCAATACTATGTTACTATGTAACTGTTATACAGCACTTATGGTAGGGTATAAAGGTTGGACTAGATGGACGTATGTCTTTATACAACCTCCAATACTATGTTACTATGTAACTGTTATACAGACATTATGGGTAGGGTATAAAGTTTGGACTAGATGACTTATTCTTTATCAAACCTCCAATACTATGTTTACTGTTAACTGTTATAAGACATTATGGAGGGTATAAGGTGGACTAGATGACGTATGTCTTTATACAACCTCCAATACTATGTTACTATGTAACTGTTATACAGACATTATGGTAGGTAATAGGTTGGACTAGATGGACGTATGTCTTTATACAACCTCCAATATTATGTTACTATGTACTGTTATACAGACATTATGGGTAGGGTATAAAGGTTGGACTAGATGGACGTATGTCTTATACAACCTCCAATACTATGTTTATTGTAACTGTTATACAGACATTTGGGTAGGGTATAAAGGTTGGACTAGATGGACGTATGTCTTTATACAACCTCCAATACTATGTTACTAGTAACTGTTATACAGACATTATGGGTAGGTATAAAGGTTGGACTAGATGGAGTATCTTTATAACACCTCCAATACTATGTTACTTATAACTGTTTATACAGACATTATGGGTAGGGTATAAAGGTGGACTAGATGGAGTATGTCTTTATACAACCTCCAATACTATGTTACTATGTAACTGTTATACAGACATTATGGGTAGGGTATAAAGGTTGGACTAGATGGACGTAGTCTTTATACAACCTCCAATACTATGTTACTATGTAACTGTTATACAGACATTATGGGTAGGTATAAAGGTTGGATAGATGGACGTATCTTTATACAAACCTCCAATACTATGTTACTATGTAACTGTTATACAGACATTATGGGTAGGGTATAAAGGTTGGACTGATGGACGTATGTCTTTATACAACCTCCAATACTATGTTACTATGTAACTGTTATACAGACATTATGGGTAGGGTATAAAGGTTGACTAGATGGACGTATGTCTTTATACAACCTCCAATACTATGTTACTATGTAACTGTTATACAGACATTATGGGTAGGGTATAAAGGTTGGATTAGATGGACGTATTTCTTTATACAACCTCCAATATTATGTTACTATGTAACTGTTATACAGACATTATGGGTAGGGTATAAGGTTGGACTAGATGGACGTATGTCTTTATACAACCTCCATACTATGTTACTATGTAACTGTTATACAGACATTATGGGTAGGGTATAAAGGTTGGATTAGATGGACGTATTCTTTATACAACCTCCAATACTATGTTACTATGTAACTGTTATACAGACATTATGGGTAGGGTATAAAGTTGGACTAGATGGACGTATGTCTTTATACAACCTCCAATACTATGTTACTGTAACTGTTATACAACATTATGGGTAGGGTATAAAGGTTGGACTAGATGGACGTATGTCTTTATACAACCTCCAATACTATGTTACTATGTAACTGTTATACAGACATTATGGGTAGGGTATAAAGGTTGGACTAGATGGACGTATGTCTTTATACAACCTCCAATACTATGTTACTATGTAACTGTTATACAGACATTATGGGTAGGTATAAAGGTTGGACTAGATGGACGTATTCTTTATACAACCTCCAATACTATGTTACTATGTAACTGTTATACAGACATTATGGTAGGGTTAAAGGTTGGACTAGATGGACGTATGTCTTTATACAACCTCCAATCTATGGTTACTATGTAACTGTTATACAGACATTATGGGTAGGGTATAAAGGTTGGACTAGATGGACGTATGTCTTTATACAACCTCCAATACTAGTTTACTATGTAACTGTTATACAGACATTATGGGTAGGGTATAAAGTGGATAAGATGGACGTATTTCTTTATACAACCTCCAATATTATGTTACTATGTAACTGTTATACAGACATTATGGGTAGGGTATAAAGGTTGGACTAGATGGACGTATGTCTTTATACAACCTCCAATACTATGTTACTATGTAACTGTTATACAGACATTATGGGTAGGGTATAAAGGTTGGATTAGATGGACGTATTTCTTTATGCAACCTCCAATACTATGTTACTATGTAACTGTTATACAGACATTATGGGTAGGGTATAAAAGGTTGGACTAGATGACGTATCTTTTACAACCTCCAATACTATGTTACTGTGTAACTGTTATACAGACATTATGGTAGGGTATAAAGGTTGGACTAGATGGACGTATGTCTTTATAACAACCTCCAATACTATGTTACTATGTAACTGTTATACAGACATTATGGGTAGGGTATAAAGGTTGGACTAGATGGACGTATGTCTTTTACAACCTCCAATACTATGTTACTATGTAACTGTTATACAGACATTAGGGTAGGGTATAAAGGTTGGATTGATGGACTATTTCTTTATACAACCTCCAATACTATGTTACTATGTAACTGTTATACAGACATTATGGGAGGGTATAAAGGTTGGACTAGATGGACGTATGTCTTTATACACCTCCAATATATGTTACTATGTAACTGTTATACAGACATTATGGGTAGGGTATAAAGGTTGGACTAGATGGACGTATGTCTTTATACAACCTCCAATACTATGTTACTATGTAACTGTTATACAGACATTATGGGTAGGGTATAAAGGTTGGACTAGATGGACGTATGTCTTTATACAACCTCCAATACTATGTTACTATGATACTGTTATACAGACATTATGGTAGGGTATAAAGGTTGGACTAGATGGAGTATGTCTTTATACAACCTCCAATACTATGTTACTATGTAATGTTATACAGACATTATGGGTAGGGTATAAAGGTTGGACTAGATGGACGTATGTCTTTATACAACCTCCAATACTATGTTACTATGTAACTGTTATACAGACATTATGGGTAGGGTATAAAGGTTGGACTAGATGGACGTATGTCTTTATACAACCTCCAATACTATGTATAACAGGCATAAAATGAAGACAATATATACCTAGACATGTGTAATATAGATAATTATAATAATAATGTTTTTTTTCTCTGAATTTACCCTTTGAAATTGAATACGTAGTTTCCATTTACATTATCTGTTTCCATTTATAACTGATAACAGGATCTGTATGTAGATATATATATATATTGTAGTGTACAATCTGGATGTGTGTGCGGTTTAATGTGCTCTTGCTACTTGAGTTTTACAAGATTGCAATGAAAACAGTTTCCCATCTACAATAACCTGTAAATACATTGTCTGCAAACAAGGAGATTAATCATTGATCGCAGGGTGAGGTAAACAGGCTCTTGGAACAGAGTTATGGGGCACCCTGGAACTGCATCAGCTCATTCAGCTAGGATGAATTTAAAGGGGAAGTAAACCCTGGCTCTATAACATGTTTATTTTAATTACAGTACTATAATATTCTGTCCGCGGGATTATTATTATTATTGATTTATATAGCGCCAACATCTTCCGTGGCGCTTTACATTACATAGTCATACATTACATACAGGGTGATACAGGGGATCAAATGAAATTTACTGCATGGACAGACGGATCTCTTTTTCCAGACTGACAGACTACAGGGTAACATATTGACTGGTACATAGGTGAGTCATGAAGATAGGGCACAAGTCTGTCCCCGTGAACTAGACAAATTAAAAATCAAAGGGCATCTCAAACTTAAAGGGCATGTCAACCCTCAACCCTAAACAACAATGTCTATATAAGTTAAAGGGCATGTATACCTTTAAAACAAAAAACTGATTGCTTGTCAGTTACCTGCCCCCCAACCGCAACTACAATATTGTACACTTCATTAAATGCATTATTAACCAAAAGTTTATCACTGCTGACATCACAGCCAATGACTGAATGCTGTGTGCTCTGCACATGCTAAAGCTTATAAAAAGCTCATTCGCAGAGGGAGGAGGAAAATCCCTTTGCCAGAAAGGGAGAGAATTTATCATATATTATCTGGTAAAAATAGCAGTTAAGGTTGGGGGAAGATAACTGACAAGTTTTCTTGTTTTAAGGGTGGACATGCCCTTTAATGACCCCCATACACATTGACATACGTATGAAGAATTTATTAGGTAAGTATAAGGGAAAATACATAAAGGCAGTCCTTAACCTATATAAAGAATGTTAATCAGAACGCAAAGACAGTGAACGTGGACAGAACCGCCAGTCGCACAGTAATCGGGCTGAGCAGTTGGCCAGGTAAGTTCCCTGTTAGATATTAAGTGGCCCAGTAAATGACCATTTTGACCAAGTGCCTGTATGCTTCTGTTATCGTTAATCAGTGATGTGTCCTGCCCGAACAGGAACTGGTGGTTCTTTAGGATTGAAAAGATTAAAATTGTTGGACCAATTATCTAACAATCTGTCTGCCAATTTTTATCTCACGTGTTGTTTACAGGGTTACACCTTCTGGTAACTGAAATTTCCCAGCATAAAGGCGAATGTGATCTAATCGATCTGAATATCAAAGACATTTTTCAGTGTTTTCTATAGAGGGATCGGCAATATCGATCAGTCTATCAAACTATGATCGGGCAAGGTGGAAAATTTCCCGTCTAATCCATCCTTCCAGCTGAAATCTACAGATCAGCAGAGCAAGGTGGTGAATTAGGAAAGATTCAGATTTACGTTCTTCGTCGGAAATGCAATCGGAAAACCATCAGCCCTTGTATGGCTATCTTCAGTACAAATCTGGCAATTTAGATGTGCAGAGGAGTTTCCATGTTTATTTAGGGGGAAGAATTTTTCCATCCACAATAAATAATACATGGAAGTAATCTTGAAGTGTTTGTGTTGCTGCATGCCTTCAATCCAGTACTTTTTTTTTGTTCTGCCCTCCTTCCTCCTGACATGACTTTCTGAAAAGTCAAGCATGCTCAGTAATCACTATTAGAGATGTAATGTGGGTTCGATTAGAACCCAGTTTCGAATCGAATCTGAGGGTTTCGAAGTCCAGACGAAGCTTTCGGAACTTCCAAATTTCATGGAACCCAAATTTTTCTAATTTTCGATTTTTATCGAAAATCGAAAGTAGATAATTATGGAAAATCGAAAGTAGATAATTGCCGAAAATCGAAAGTTGACGATTTTCGAAAATCGAAAGTAGATAATTATCGAAAATCGAAGGTAGCTGATTTTCAAAATTCGCAACTCGAAAAAATTCGAAAACCATACGAAACTGAACAGTTTCGAACATCTCTAATCACTACAAGTCAGCACTAGGAGGGGAAATTAATATTATCCTTCCAGTTACTTCCAAACTGCACACAGCAGAAGAGCTTATAATAAAAAGGCAATTGAATGACAGTTTAAATGTAAGATTTTCAGGTTGACTCTCTAAAGGAATAGGGCGCAGATCAATAAAACGGGTGCATTGATAGGAAGAATTATAGTTTCCGGTAATAGACAATTCAAATAATTTTTTCCCCAGTAAGTTAAATCTTTGTACGATGCCTGGAGATCACTGAGTTTCTCACTTTTCAGTACGTGGCTTCCCCTGTGCACAGTTATAATCTATACCAACCTTACCGTGCGTCTAATAAACTGTCAGCCTTAGATGCAGCGAACGCCTCCTCATTAGGCCTTAAAAGCATAAACATTTGCACAGCGCAGGGACCTAATCTCCAGTTATAATGACTGAGTGACAATTTATGGTGTAATATTAAAGGTCTTCACACTCCGAAAGGACTTTAAATAAATGTCTGGTGATAAGAACAGGCAGCCTGGGTGATTAATGGCGTTGGTAATAGGGCTGGTATTGGAACAGGCGGCACGTGGGAGACGTAAATGGCTTCTCCGCTGAAACCACATGGACTGGCAGATATTAGGGGGGCAAGTGGAATTCAAGGGGAAATTAGCTGTTCCTATAACTAGACATTTACATTTTAACCAATGCTGTAATATATAAAGTATTTTGTAAAGATACAAATCCTGGCTCTCCAAAGTGTGCAGCTTTTCTTTTAGTTATTTTACACCTGCTAAGGATTCTGGGATTTGTAGTTCCCATTAGTTGGGCAATCTTTAATCCCAGGAATAATGCACGGGAGGGGTTGCTGGGAGTTGTAGTCAGTTGCAGGTCCCTGAGCTGAGAAGTAAAGAATAAAGATAAAGGGGATTATTTAATGAGAGGTGCAAAATGTTACCTGTGTTCTTAATCTACAGCATCCAATCAAATGGTAGCAAATGCTTTCTAACTGTAATAGACCAGTATAAAGCTATCATATGATTGGTTGAGGCGAATTAACAGCCCAGGGAAATGGTTGCACCTCCGTTAAATAAAGCCTGAAAAAATCTTTACTTTTAAAAGAGACGTTTTGTGGTCGAGGCGCCCTATGTTAGGCTGGGGCCCAGGGGGGAACCCATCCAATTGGCTGCTATTGGGAAGAATAAAAAACAGACTCATCACCTTTATTATGGAGAGCCTCATGTGACATGAAATAAACATTATAAATCTGGGTGTAAACATTTTAAATGGGAACTGTGCGTAGTGGGGACGGCAATGGGCTCGTTGCAGGATTTTACCCCAGTGGAGAGAGCAGTAGGGCAGCTCCTACTCCTAGAATCCACTAGAAAAGATTCTAGTTTCTAGTAACCACATGACCTTCTGTCACTGTTGGTTTTCCTGAGCCAGCAGAATTCTGGGAATTTCATGGATCATTTCCCATTTAAGTCATCAAGACCAAGCGCACGCTATCACCTGAATACACAGTATCTGCAGATTGTAACACGGTCTGTACACAGCATCATTAGATTATTATGTTACAGTTATTTAACTGTGTACGATCTGATATTGTGCCTGGTCCTGCCCATTAGAATATGTGCGACAGGGCGATAATTACCGCCATATCCTAGCAAGAGTTTCAACGATTTTGTAGAAAAAGAGACGAAAAATGACGGTTGCGCCTGAAATTCTGGGTGATATTTCGAGTTGATTGACTGGTGTATCCCCCTGGGCAGTCGGTTATATTGACCCGTGAGTGGCCTTCAAATGTGACACACAATATGCAAATGGGGTAAATTCCAACTCTTGGATTTGAAAATATTTCCACTGTTACAGTATCACCTGGTACCATTGGCATCCTCCCACTGTTACAGTATCACCTGGTACCATTGGCATCTTCCCACTGTTACAGTATCACCTGGTACCATTTGACACTTCCCACTGGTTACAGTATCACCTGGTACCATGGCATATTTCCACTGTTACAGTATCACCTGGTACCATTGGCATCTTCCAACTGTTACAGTATCCACCTGGTACCATTGGACATCCTCCCATGTTACAGTATCACCTGGTACCACTGGCCTCCTCCCATGTTACAGTATCACCTGTGGTACCATTGGCATCCTCCCACTGTGTACAGTATCACCTGGTACATTGGCACCTCCCACTGTTACAGTATCACCTGGTACCATTGGCATCTTCCCACTGTTACAGTATCACCTGGTACATTGGCATCCTCCCACTGTTACAGTATCACCTGGTACCATTGGCATCTTCCCACTGTTACAGTATCACCTGGTACCACTGGCATCTTTCCACTGTTACAGTATCACCTGGTACCATTGGCATCTTCAATGTACAGTATACACTGGTACCATTGGCATCCTCACATGTTACAGTATATCACCTGGTACCATGGCCTCCTCCCACTGTTACAGTATCACCTGGTACCATTGGCATCTCCCACTGTTACAGTATCACCTGGTACCATTGGCATCTCCCACTGTTACAGTATCACCTGGTACCATTGGCATCTTCCCACTGTTACAGTATCACCTGGTACCATTGGCATCCTCCCACTGTTACAGTATCACCTGGTACCATTGGCATCTTCCCACTGTTACAGTATCACCTGGTACCATTGGCATCTTCCCACTGTTACAGTATCACCTGGTACCATTGGCATCCTCCCACTGTCTATAAACAAAACCACTGCATAAAAGAGAGAGCAGTTTTTTTACAAAAACAAGTCAGAATCTCTGATTGGGCAAGAAGATGGGTGCAGCACGTTTTGGGGATTTTACTAACTGTACTCCCTACATTGATTAAAGCCACGTTTGCGAGACTTTCACGTTAACTATGCGGCTAGTGTTAAAGGTTTGTACAAAAAGTAGCACAGATATCTATATTGCACTGGTGACTTTTTAAACCCCCACAAATCCCTTCTCAGAGTCGGGCTAACGTTTTTGCTTTTTTGTATTCCGTCTCTCGATAAATACGCCTGAATGTGTAATAAAAACGCTGTTCATCATGCACGGTTTGGGTGTTGAAAAGACTAATTCAGAAATATTGGTCACAAAGTGCATTTTAGTTTATCTGTAGCTGCAGAAATGTTCATTTTGTAAGATTGCTGAATGGAGCATTTCTAAAAATAACATAAAATGATTCATACCTAATAGGTTAGTAATGCTGTTTCTGTTTTGTATCACAAAATGTATTTTGTCAGTACAAAATGAATTTTGTAAATACATTTTTTTTAAAAAATGCATCATTACATTCTCTCTCTAGGCACAAAGTTACAGACTTAAGGTTTCATACACACGTGTGCGATCGCGGGTCCCAACCCGCAACGCACTATGTGTATGAAGGAACGTTTCGGCAGATAATCGGCCCATGTGTAGGCACTTTATCGGACGAAACGGATGTTCCGTCGGAGATCGTTGACCGACCGACCTGGCGGATTTCCAAGCGAAACGTTCGTTCCTACACATCGTGCGTGTGTACGAACCTTTACGGTATAGATGTTCCCATTCACAAAATCTAACGCTAACTAACATAAATTTGCATACAGACACACTGGTGTGAATAGATAGATATATTTTGAGATCTTCTCACGTCTTTTTTTGTGGTTTCTTAAAGACCAACAAAAAGGTAACAAAAAAAGGGACAAAATGTTAGAAACAGAATCTTACCATCATGACAAATGTGGCTAGAAGCTCAGCCAGTCCCTCTCTTACCCACTGATTTCGAATGGAAATGACCCGGTGGATCTTGCTGAGGATTTTCTTGTAGGTCTTCATGCCTGAGCTCAGCCTGTGTGTTCCCTGGAAGAAGGCGAGTGGAGTCAGGATGTTCTACTTTGCTGGTTAAACACTAACGTGCCAGACACCCTACGAAGAGCAGGAGTTTGCCTTAAAAAGTTACTGGGAGGAGATTATTAGTGCAATCGATATCACGATCTGCTTGTAAACCTCCACCCATTTCACATTTCATAGCTCCAAGGTTCATTGTTCACTTTATTTCCAGAGATACGGAGCCCTGAACACCCTAGAAAGACATACAAATAGCCAATGATATCAGCAGTTATTCGCACGTCTGGGTCCCACTGCTGTCATGCAAGGCAGTGAATAAGCCATGGCAGCCTGTCCAAACCCCATGGCGTTGTATACATGTGTTCGGAATTATGGGCACCGAGTTAGTGATTGTTTCAATGAATTATTAAATATAGTCTGGGAAAGGGTTTATTTTATTTATTCTGAACTGAGACCTGACCAATAGAATCTGTGAAAAACAGAAAACACATGACATCAGCAACCTTTCCACCCGCCAACGTTCCAATTGGACACCCAGAGCATCCAATCACGGGGAAGGAAGTTACGGATTTTTATGGATCCGGCTTGGTCGCCATTCATGTCCATAGACCAGAAATGTTTTATATACGTCGTATATAGTGGAGACTTCGTATTCTACCATTACCATATTATCATCTCTATTTCGCCTTGAAATAAGGTAAAATGGCGGATTCCTTAATTTTGCTAATTTTGCCCCAACCAATCAGATCTTATTGTTTTTACTGTCCAATACATTTCTATTTTTCAAGCAAAAAAAAAAAATACTCTTCCTCTCCCTGTTGATGACTGCGGGGAAAACTAACTGTGCAGCTCCACATGTTCCTATAATCTGTGTATCTAAACCGTGTGTAATTTTAAGGATATATAATGTCCCAGCTTGTGAACGATGTTTGATATTATTTGCTGTTCAACTGTGAAATGTTTCTGTCATAGCAGAATATGGAACTTTAGTTAAAATAAATAAAAAAATGTATATACATAAAGCATCCAACAGGGGGCGTAGTCTGATTGAATTCTGTAATGGGTTCATGTTGACGTGTTACTTAAGGCCTACCTTGAGATTGAACCAAGCCCCTAGCCTAACTTGTCAAAAGCCCTGCAAGTGTAGCATGGGTCCCAAAAATGGATCCCAAGCCTTGATGGTAGATCTCTATGACTTCCTATTCTACCCATAACTTTACCACTAAGTTAAGATGGTAACACACTCCAGAGCCAATACTTCCTGCCAAAACTCTCCTGCCTACACTCAATGCAAAGCCCTCAACCTGAAGCTTCTTGTGCAATTTAAGGTGACCACATGGTAGCACTAGAGCCACACAAGCCTTGGGTGGCCTAGAAGGAACAATTTATGAATTGGAGACACCAGAATTGGTGAAATGCCAATTGTTAATGTTAACTCCTTGCTGTTCCCAAACTGGGTCCCTGACCACTTTCCATTCAACCTCATCCATCACATATGTTTATGCAGATGTACTGAAAACTGAAGCGTCCATCTTGCAAGTCTCCAACTATCTTCATGAAATGTGAGGACCTCTTCTTCACCTTATATCAGGACATATTCTCATTCCCAGCAACATTCACCAAACCAAGGGAACTCAAACCCATTGCAGACATGCCAGTTTGTCCCAATATCACATGAAGATGGGGAATCCCCTAACATTAATTGGTACTTACAGAACAGCAGAACCATCGGATGATGCCAGGGATATTCTAGCGCTGGAAACCAGACCCTCCACCACACTTAATCTGGCATCAGGTGTCACCAAATCACAAATGGTTCCCCAAGCCAAAGCTCCCTACTTTGCATCTGGAGATTTATTGAGCCTTTCCCCATCTAATGGAGAATACTCTATGGTCTATAACTATAAGGGTAAGTTTAACTGCTTCAGAAGGTTTGAGAAAGCCATTTGGATGACTAGTAAAATGTCTTCAACCAAACTCGAAACTATCACAGATATACAATGATACATACAATACACTTTGGAGGTCCCTGCTGGGCCGGCCTTTGATATGGACACAGGTTGCATTACCTAGGGGGGCTTCAGCCGGGAGTCTAAGTTCCCAAACCTGTATCTGAAAGTTGTGTATCACTGCCACAGCCCCAGTAACGGTCCTGCAGATCCATTATATATATCAGCAACACTCCGAGTCACAGTCCCAACACGTTAGCCTTACTTCAGATGTCTGTAGGCTGTGCTGTTCTGTCTGTGCGTTTAGTGGATTACAGGATGATGTACACATGATATATCCAAGCACGCACTGCAGATACTGTCAGTAATCACAGGTGGTGGACTTTGTTTGGTACAGACCAAGGCAACCAGCGTGTAATGTGTGTGTCCAGGGGGGTGTTTGGTTTTGGGGGTTTTTTTTGGGGGGGGGTAGTGCTAGACACCAGTAACAAATCATGCACAGAGTGATATTTATCCTAAGACTGGCCCTGGGTCCCTGACCCCTTGCTATTTTATAGAGATCCCTGACCCCTTGCTGTTATATGGAGATCCCTGACCCCTTGCTGTTATATGGAGGTCCCTGACCCCTTGCTGTTATATGGAGATCCCTGACCCCTTGCTGTTATATGGAGGTCCCTGACCCCTTGCTGTTATAAGGAGGTCCCTGACCCCTTGCTGTTATATGGAGGTCCCTGAACCCTTACTGTTATATGGAGGTCCCTTACTCCTTGCTGTTATAAGGAGGTCCCTGACCCCTTGCTGTTATATGGAGGTCCCTGACACCTGTCTGTTATATGGAGATCCCTGACCCCTTGCTGTTATATGGAGATCCCTGACCCCTTGCTGTTATATGGAGGTCACTGACCCCTTGCTGTTATATGGAGGTCCCTGAACCCTTACTGTTATATGGAGGTCCCTTGCTCCTTGCTGTTATAAGGAGGTCCCTGACCCCTTTCTGTTATATGGAGGTCAATGACCCCTTGCTGTTATATGGAGGTCCCTGTCCCCTTGCTGTTACATGGAGATCCCTAAACCCTTGCTGTTACAAGGAGGCCCCTGACCCCTTGCTGTTATATGGAGGTCCCTGACACCTTCCTGTTTTACAGTGGTCCCTGACCCCTTGCTCTTATATGGAGGTCCCTGACCCCTTGCTGTTACATGGAGGTCCCTGACCCCTTGCTGTTATATAGAGGTCCCTGACACCTTGCTGTTACATGGAGGTCCCTGACCCCTTGCTGTTATATGGAGGTCCCTGACCCCTTGCTGTTATATGGAGGTCCCTGACACTTTCCTGTTTTACAGTGGTCCCTGACCCCTTGCTCTTATATGGAGGTCCCTGACCCCTTTCTAACCCCTTTCTGTTTTACGGAGTTCCCCAGCAAGGGGTCAGGGACCTCCATATAACAGCAAGTGGTCAGGTACCTCCATATATGGAGGTCTTTGACCCCTTGCTGTTATATGGAGGTCCCTGGCACCTTGCTGTTAGTCCCTGACCCCTTTCTAACCCCTTTCTGTTTTTACGGAGGTCCCTGACCCCTTGCTGTTATATGGAGGCCCCTGACACCTTTCTGTTGTACAGTGGTCCCTGACCCCTTGCTGTTAGTCCCTGACCCCTTTCTAACCCCTTTCTCTTATATGGAGGTCCCTAACCCCTTGCTGTTATATGGAGGTCCCTAAACCCCTGGCTGTTATATGGAGGTCCTTGACCCCTTGCTGTTATATAGAGGTCCCTGACCCCTTTCTAACCCCTTTCTGTTATATGAGGGTCCCTAATCCCTTGCTGTTATATGGAGGTCCCTAACCCCTTGCTGTTATATGGAGGTCCCTGAGCCCTTGCTGTTATATGGAGGTCCCTGACCCCTTTTTTAACCCCTTTCTGTTATATGGAGGTCCCTTATTCCTTGCTGTTATATGTAAGTCCCTGACCCATTGCTGTTATATGGAGATCCCTGACCCCTCCTTGTTATTTGGAGGTCCCTGACCCCTTGCTGCTATATGGAGGTCCCTGAAACCTTTCTGTTTTACAGAGGTCCCTACCCCTTGCTGTTAGTCCCTGACCCCTTTCTAACCCTTTCTTTGATATATGGAGATCCCTAACCCCTTGCGTTATATGGAGATCACTGACCCCTTGCTATTTTATAGAGATCCCTGACCCCTTGCTGTTATATGGAGGTCACTGACCCCTTGCTGTTATATGGAGATCACTGACCCCTTGCTTTTTAGATCCCTGAACCCCTTCTGTATAGGAGGTCACTACCCTTGCGTTATATGGAGGTCACTGACCCTTTCTTATAGAGACCTGACCCTGCTGTTATATGAAGTCACTGACACCTTTCTGTTATATGGAGTCCCTGACCCCTGCTGTGTATATGGAGGTCCTGACACCTTTCTGTATATGGAGGTCCCTGACCCCTGCTGTTATAGGAGGTCGTTCATGAAGAGTTCTCCGCTTTTTGGTTTGAGGTCACTGACAACCTCGTTTATATGGAGGTCCCTGACACCTTCTGTTATATGGAGGTCCCTGACCCCTTCGCTGTGATATGGAGGTCCTGACCCCTTGCTGTTATATGGAGGTCCATGACCCTTTCTGTTATATGGAGGTCCCTGACCCCTTTCGGTTATATGGAAGTCCCTGACCCTTTCTGTTATATGGAGGTCCTGACCCCTTGCTGTTATAGGAGGTCCTGACCCCTTGACTGTTATATGGAGGTCACTGACCCCTTGCTGTTATATGGAGGTCCTGGACCCTTGCTGTTATATGGAGGTCCCTGAACCCATTCGTTATATGGAGGTCCCTACCTTTCTGTTATATGGAGTCCCTGACACCTGTCTGTTATATGGAGGGTCCCTGACACCTTTCTGTTATATGGAGGTCCCTGACCCCTGACAGAGTTACATAGAGGTCCCTGACCCTTGCTGTTATAGGAGGTGGTCCTGACCCTTGCTGTTATATGGAGGTCACTGACCCCTTGCCTGTTATATGGAGGTCCCTGACACCTTGCTGTTATATGGAGGTCCCTGACCCCTTGCTGTAATATGGAGGTCTCTGACCCCTTGCTGTTATATGGAGGTCCCTTACACCTTGCTGTTATATGGAGGTCCCTGACACCTTCCTGTTTTACAGAGGTCCCTGACCCCTTGCTGTTATATGGAGGTCCTTGACCCCTTGCTGTTATATGGAGGTCCCTGGCACCTTGCTGTTAGTCCCTGACCCCTTTCTAACCCCTTTCTGTTTTACGGGGGTCCCTGACCCCTTGCTGTTATATGGAGGCCCCTGACCCCTTTCTGATGATGTGATTGGGATACATTCCAGGGTACTTTGGCCATCCGATTTCTTGAATACCACAGATATACCATGACCCGGATGAATGAGAACCAGTCCAGTGATCTAACTGAATAACACAGATATACCATGACCTTGGATCAGCCAGTTATCACTTGCAGGCCACCAGATGATGGAAAGAATTATTTATACCAATGACAGGAGCTGGATTTCCCATTTGTATTTAGAGGGGCTTTCACAGATGGTGTAAATAGTGGTTTAAGGGTCATTCATAAAGATAAAAAAGTTGAGAAACATTCCATCAAACAATTCTAATCCAAGCCAAGTATTGTCACAATACATCTAATACTGGTCCCCACCACTTCTGGACAAAAAATAATCTTCTGACTCCGTAGATAAAAGATCCCTCCTAAAAAATCCATTAAATCCCGAGGTTATACCGAGTTATATTAATAGAAATTCTTCTGTCTCCATCAGAACCAGGCAGGCTTTATTCCTGTCAATCATAATACCGACAGATCAGCTATCAATGAAACCTTCTCACAACTTTCCTCTTATCTTCCATCGCTGCCGTCTTCCTTCACTGAACAGGAGAGTCTTTAAAGTGTATGCATACTGAAAAAATGACTTTTGCTTCATGTGAATCCGTAAATATATACATGTAAGTGAGCACTTACTCTGAGTGTGTGTGGTGTTGTGTGTTGCTGCATGCCTTTCATACAGTACTTGTTTGCTCAGGCTCTGACCACTGGCCTGACTATTTTCCGCATCATACCAACTGTCAATACTGCATACAGTATAAGCACAACAACTGCAATACGCAAATACGCCAACGTCAATACTGCATACAGTAACAGCACACCATGTCAATACTGATGACAGTATACAGCACACCGACTGTCAATACTGCATACAGTATACAGCACACCGACTGTCAATACTGCATACAGTATACAGCACACCGACTGTCAATACTGCATACAGTATGACAGCACACCGACTGTCAATACTGCATACAGGATACAGCACACCGATTGTCAAATAGCATACAGTATCAGCCACACCAACTGTCAATACTGCATACAGTACACAGCACACCAACGTCAATACTGCATACAGTATACAGCACACCAACTGTCAATACTGCATTACAGATAAGCATCACACTGTCTTGTTGGCTTCAACTGTCAATACTGCATACAGTACACAGCACACCAACTGTAAATATACTGCATACAGTACACAGCACACCAACTGTCAATACTGCATACAGTACACAGCACACCAACTGTCAATACTGCATACAGTACACAGCAATTCAAACTGTCAATACTGAATACAGTACACAGCACACCAACTGTCAATACGCATCAGACACAGCACACAAACTGTCATATACTGCATACAGTACACAGACACACCGACTGTCAATACTGCATACAGTACACAGCAACCGACTGTCAATACTGCATTACAGTATACAGCACACCGACTGTCAATCTGCATACAGTATACAGCACACCGGACTGCAATCTGCAACATGTATACACCACCGATGTCAGATATTACAGATAGCTCACCAATAGTTCATACTGCATAAGTACACAGACACCAACTGTCAATACGCATACAGTATACAGCAACACCAACTGTCAATACTGCATACAGTATACAGTCACACCAACTGTCAAACTGCATACAGTACAAAGCACACCAACGTAAATACTGCTACAGTACAAGCCACACAACTGTCAAACTGCATACAGTACACAGCACCACAACTGTCAATACTGCATACAGTCAAGCACCATCACTGTCAATACGAATTACAGTAACAGCCACCAACTGTCAATACGGCATACAGTACACAGCACACCAACTGTCAATTTATGCCTACATACAGTACACAGCACACCAACTGTCAATACTGCATACAGTACACAGCATACCAACGTCAATACTGCATAACAGTACACAGCCACACCAACGTCAATACTGCATACAGTTATATAGCCACACCACTGTCAAACCATTCCAGCTACACAAACTGCTTACAGAAATGCTGAAATGTAAGATGGTTTCAGATTGTGGTATCTAATGAAATGGGGGGCAGATCAATAAAAAACATTACGTGATAGTTGGGATGGATTATGATTCACTAATGGGCAATTTAAAGAAGAAAAATTAATTGGCAGGGTACATACCCTTAATGAAAACACATCATGGTGCCATTTGTCCCCTGGTATGTGCATTGGACGTGGGACACTTGGCAAATCCCATTTGAGTTAATATGATGCTGAGATTAATAGCATGGGCAAACCCTATGGCACCTTTTAATGCATCAGATCCTTAAGCTGTCCATGCACACTGGAAACATACACGGCACAAAAACGATTTTAGACCGTGATAGGCAGCAATGCGAAACACCAGGCGATTTTATTGTCCCAGGTGTTAAAATCTCCACCGGATTGTTTTCAGCTTACTATACTGTATTAGAGGGATCGCCTTACACAGCATGTTTATATATGTAGGTAAGAAATAAAAATATAGGAAATAACCAAGACACAATATATATTTAATTGCAGCAAACGCTCAATTAATCTCTTTATAAAGGAAAAATAATATAAAATAAATTTTGATGGTAAATATTCTGTATGGGTCAATGTCTCCTCTATGTGCTGATATCTGATAGTTTGGTGCCTCTTACGTTTCCTTTCCACAGCTTCACGAGATTGTTACAAGCTTGCACGTGCTCAGAGGAGGCAGCTAGGGTAATAACATTAATAATTGTCAACTGTTTACATCCTGACAGATCTAACTAGGAAGCAGAATGAAAGAGGGAGTAACAGAACATCAGGCAGCATTTTCAGGTTAGTCTTACATCTCGTAGATTTCTAACTTTGCAGTTTTGGGGATTTACCTATTACGCAGTTTTAAATTTTGCAGGAGTGGACTTGACCTTTAAAGGGAATGTTCCACCTCTAAACAAAAATATATATTATTTTCCACATCTTACAAGGAGGAGTACCTTGCAGCATGTTTTCAGCTCCTCTGCTGTGGCTTTAAGATAATATACTCATAAACTCAACAGCAGCAGTGGAGGCGGCTTGGTAGAAGCTGCTACAACTCGGGGCGATTTATAAAGTGGGGGGCATTGTTAAATAAAGAGCATTAAATAGCATTTCCAGTTAGTCAATAACACTAATCCCTAAACAATGATAACCTAAATACTGATCTTTTAAATATATGGATACCGCTTCTTAATGGGGACATCCAGCCTAAAAAAAACTTGTATATAAATGCACAGCACACAACACACACCCAACCCCAGTTTTCATTCTACATATATCCAAAATATTCCCTGAAGTGACTTACCTGACTGGTCCTGTGCTCTCCACTGCTCTGTGATGATAATTCCTGGACCGCGGCTGTCAATCAAGGTTGCAAGGTGAATCACGCCCAATTCTACTGACAGCGTGACCAGAAAGTGCCCCTCTCAGGACAGGTAAGTCACTTCAGGGGGATCTTGTGGGTATTATCTATAAGTGAATTGGGTTTGTGGGGTTGCTGTGCATTCATATAAAAAGTTTTGTTATTTAGGCTGGACTTGCCCTTTAAATAAAAAACATTCCTACTTAAACAACGCTGCAGATCTTAATTAACACCTAAATAATACAATATGATCCTATACATCATATGACAATAATTACTACAAGTTATAATAATAAATAGTGCCCAAGGTGACGTATTTATAAGGGGCGTGGTGGTACACCCAAACAATAAAACATAGTTTGCATATTTCAGCTGAGCTACAGCAGGAAGGGAAACCCAGTCTCACCTACTCCCCCTGGTGTCCTAGCGCAGTAAAAAATGCGATCGGGTTCCGATGATTTCTAACTTTGAATGTGCATTTGTGCTTTTATTTGTAAAATGACAGGGAGTTTGGTTATGATTGCTGAATTTGATAACAGCCACTAAAAAGCATTCTATGACGGACTATGTCCAATTCTGCTTGTATGATGGGCTATATAGACGGCAGTATCGCACGTTACTGCTAATTAGGACGACGCCCATAAATGTACAGGCACACGATTGTACAGTTACACCAACGTTAGTCATTTATGAACGTTTGTGACGAGTAGAACACCATGCGGTAGCAAACTAACACAATGGTATGCTATGGGATCGGAACAACGGGATTTACTGTGAGACAGTGACAGTAACTAGGAACCCTGTGCCCCCAGCAAAACTATAATGAGGCCTCTATCTGTCCTTCACCAAGTGGTGTTTCGCTGGGGATGGGGATATATCTTCCATAGGAAAAATAAGGAGATGGGGCTCCCCTGGTAGTTACACCCCCACCATGAGAAATTATATTGTGATGAGTATTAATACATATACTGTAGTTCTGGTTGGTATAGGGATACTATATAATTTTGAGAATTACCGGTATTAATACATATACTGTAGTTCTGGTTGGTACAGGGATACTATATAATATTGAGAATTACTGGTATTAATACATATACTGTAGTTCTGGTTGGTATAGGGATACTATATTCATTTATACAACTCCAATACTATGTTACTATGTAACTGTTATACAGACATTATGGGTAGGTATAAAGGTTGGACTAGATGGACGTATGTCTTTATACAACCTCCAATATTATGTTACTATGTAACTGTTATACAGACATTATGGGTAGGGTATAAAGGTTGGACTAGATGGACGTATGTTTTACAACCTCCAATATATGTTACTATGTAACTGTTTTATACAGAATTATGGGAGGTTTATAAAGGTGGACATAGATGGACGTAGTCTTTTACAACCTCCAATACTATGTTACTATGTAACTGTTATACAGACATTATGGTAGGGTATAAAAGGTTGTTGGACTAGATGGACAGTATGTCTTTATACAACTCCAATACATGTTACTATGTAACTGTTATACAGACTTATGGTAGGGTATAAAGGTTGGACTAGATGGAGTATGTCTTTATACAACCTCCATACATGTTACTATGTATAACTGTTATACAGACATTATGGGTAGGGTATAAAGGTTGGACTAGATGGACGTATGTCTTTATACAACCTCCAAACTATGTTACTATGTAACTGTTATACAGACATTATGGGTAGGGATAAGGTTGGACTAGATGGACGGTATATCTTATACAACCTCCAATACTATGTTAGTGTTAACTGTTATACAGACATTATGGGTAGGGTATAAAGGTTGGACTAGATGGACGTATGTCTTTATACAAATCCCAATACTATGTTACTATGTAACTTTATACAGACATTATGGGGTAGGGTATAAAGGTTGGACTAGATGGACGTATGTCTTTATACAACCTCCAATACTATGTTACTATGTAACTGTTATACAGACATTATGGGTAGGGTATAAAGGTTGGATTAGATGGACGTATTTCTTTATACAACCTCCAATACTATGTTACTATGTAACTGTTATACAGACATTATGGGTAGGGTATAAAGGTTGGACTAGATGGACGTATGTCTTTATACAACCCCAATACTATGTTACTATTGTAACTGTTATACAGACATTATGGGTAGGGTATAAAGGTTGGACGTAGATGGACGTATGTCTTTATACAACCTCCAATACTATGTTACTATGTAAATGTTATACAGACATTATGGGTAGGGTATAAAGGTTGGACTAGATGGACGTATGTCTTTATACAACCTCCAATACTATGTTACTATGTAACTGTTATACAGACATTATGGGTAGGGTATAAAGGTTGGACTAGATGGACGTATGTCTTTATACAACCTCCAATAATAGTTACTATGTAACTGTTATACAGACATTATGGGTAGGGTATAAAGGTTGGTAGATGGACGTATTCTTTATACAACCTCCATACTATGTTACTATTAACTGTTATACAGACATTATGGGTAGGATTAAAGGTTGGACTAGATGGACGTATTCTTTATAACAACCTCCAATACTATGTTACTATGTAACTGTTATACAGACATTATGGGTAGGGTATAAAGGTTGGACTAGATGGACGTATGTCTTTATACAACCCCAATACTATGTTACTATGTAATGTTATACGACATTATGGGTAGGGTAAAAGGTTGGACTAGATGGACGTATGTCTTTATACAAACTCCAATACTATGTTACTATGTAACTGTTATACAGACATATGGGTAGGGTATAAAGTGGATGTAGATAGATGGAGTATTTCTTTATACAACTCCAATACTATGTTATATGTAACTGTTATACAGACATATGGGTAGGGTATAAAGGTTGGATAGATGGACGTATGTCTTTATACAACCTCCAATACTATGTTACTATTAACTGTATACAGACATTATGGGTAGGGTATAAAGGTTGGATAGATGGACGTATTTCTTTATCAACCTCCAATACTATGTTACTATATAACTGTTATACAGACATTATGGGTAGGGTATAAGGTTGGATAGATGGACGTATGTCTTATACAACCTCCAATACTATGTTACTTGTAACTGTTTAACAGACATTATAAGGTAGGGTTATAAAGGTTGGACTAGATGGACGTATGTCTTTATACAACCTCCCACATGTTACTATGTAACTGTTATACAGACATTATGGGTAGGGTATAAAGGTTGGACTAGATGGAAGTATGTCTTTATACAACCTCTAATACTATGTTACTATGTACTGTTATACAGACATTATGGATAGGGTATAAAGGTTGGACTAGATGATATGTTTTTATACAGACCTCAATACTATGTTACTATGTAACTGTTATACAGACATTATGGGTAGGGTTAAAAGGTTGGACTAGAGGACGTATGTCTTTATACACCTCCAATACTATGTTACTATGTAAGTTATACAGACATTATGGGTAGGGTATAAAGGTGGACTAGATGGACGTATGTCTTTTACAAATCCAATACTATGTTACTATGTAACTGTTTTATCAGACATTATGGGTAGGGTATAAAGGTTGGACTAGATGGACGTATGTCTTTATACAACCTCCATATATGTTACTATAACTGTGTTATACAGACATTATGGGTAGGGTATAAAGGTTGGACTAGATGGATATATGTCTTATACAACCTCCAATACTATGTTACTATGTAAGTTATACAGACATTATGGGTAGGGTATAAAGGTTGGACTAGATGGACGTATGTCTTTATACAACCTCCAATACTATGTTACTATGTAACTGTTATACAGACATATGGGTAGGGTATAAAGGTTGGACTAGATGGGACGTATGTCTTTATACAACCTCCAATACTATGTATAACAGGCATAAAATGAAGACAATATATACCTAGACATGTGTAATATAGATAATTATAATAATAATGTTTTTTTCTCGATTTACCCTTTGAAATGAATACGTAGTTTCCTTTACATTATCTGTTTCCATTTATAACTGATAACAGGATCTGTATGTAGATATATATATATATTGTAGTGTACATCTGGATGTGTGTGCGGTTTAATGTGCCTCTGCGTAATGAGTTTTACAGATTGCAATGAAAACAGTTTCCCATCTACAATAACCTGTAAATACATGTGTCTGCAAACAAGGAGATTATCATTGATCGCAGGGTGAGGTAAACATGGCTCTTGAACAGAGTATGGGGCACCCTGGAACTGCATCAGCTCATTCAGCTAGGATGAATTTAAAGGGGAAGTAAACCCTGGCTCTATAACATGTTTATTTTAATTACAGTACTATAATATTCTGTCCGCGTGATTATTATATTATTGATTTATAGCGCCAACATCTTCCGTGGCCTTTACATTTACATAGTCATACATTACATACAGGGTGATACAGGGTGATCAAATGAAATTTACTGCATGGACAGACGGATCTCTTTTTCCAGACTGACAGACTACAGGGTAACATATTGACTGGTACATAGGTGAGTCATGAAGATAGGGCACAAGTCTGTCCATGTGAACTAGACAAATTAAAAATCAAAGGCATCTCAAACTTAAAGGGATGTCAACCCTCAACCCTAAACAACAATGTCTATATAAGTTAAAGGGCATGTATCCTTAAAACAAAAAACTGATTGCTTGTCAGTTACCTGCCCCCCGCCGCAACTACAATATTGTACACTTCATTAAATGCATTATTAACCAAAAGTTTATCACTGCTGACATCACAGCCAATGACTGAATGCTGTGTGCTCTGCAAATGCTAAAGCTTATAAAAAGCTCATTCGCAGAGGGAGGAGGAAAACCCTTTGCCAGAAAGGAGAGAATTATTCATATATTATCTGGTAAAAATAGCAGTTAAGGTTGGGGAAGAAAATGAACAAGTTTTTGTTTTAAGGGGTGGACATGCCCTTAATGACCCCCATACAAATTGACATACGTATGAGAATTTATTAGGTAAGTATAAGGGAAAATACATAAAGGCAGTCCTTAACCTTATAAAGAATGTTAATCAGAACGCAAAGACAGTGAACGTGGACAGAACCGCCAGTTGCACAGTAATCGGGCTGAGCAGTTGGCCAGGTAAGTTCCCTAGTATAGATATAAGTGGCCCAGTAATGACCATTTTGACCAAGTGCCTGTATGTTCTGTTATCGTTAATCAGTGATGTGTCCTGCCCGAACAGGAACTGGTGGTTCTTTAGGATTGAAAAGATTTAAAATTGTTGGACCAATTATCTAACAATCGTCTGCAATTTTTATCTCACAGTGTTGTTTACAGGGTTACACCTTCTGTAACTGAAATTTCCCAGCATAAAGGCGAATGTGATCTAATCGATCTGAATATCAAAGACATTTTTCAGTGTTTTCTATAGAGGGATCGGCAATCGATCAGTCTATCAAACTATGATCGGGCAAGGTGGAAAATTTCCGGTCTAATCCATCCTTCCAGCTGAAATCTACAGTCAGCAGAGCAAGGTGGTGAATTAGGAAAGATTCAGATTACGTTCTTCGTCGGAAAATGCAATCGGAAAACCATCAGCCCTGTATGGCTATCTTCAGTACAAATCTGGCAATTTAGATGTGCAGAGGAGTTTCCATGGTTATTAGGGGGGGGAAGAATTTTCCATCCACAATAAATAATACATGGAAGTAATCTTGAAGTGTTTGTGTTGCTGCAGCCTTCAATCCAGTACTTTTTTTTGTTGCCCTCCTTCCTCCTGACATGACTTTCTGAAAAGTCAAGCATGCTCAGTAATCACTATTAGAGGATGTAATGTGGGTTCGATTAGAACCCAGTTCGAATCGAATCTGAGGGTTTCGAAGTCCAGACGAAGCTTTCGGAACTTCCAATTTCATGGACCCAAATTTTCTAATTTTCGATTTATCGAAAACGAAAGTAGATAATTATGGAAAATCGAAAGTAGTAATTGCCGAAAATCGAAAGTTGACGATTTTCGAAAATCGAAAGTAGATAATTATCGAAAAATCGAAGGTAGCTGATTTTCAAAATTCACCACTCGAAAAAAATTCGAAAACCATACGAAACTGAACAGTTTCGAACATCTCTAATCACTACAAGTCAGCACTAGGAGGGAAATTAATATTATCCTTCAGTTACTTCCAAACTGCACACAGCAGAAGAGCTTATAATAAAAAGGCAATTGAATGACAGTTTAAATGAAGATTTCAGGTTGACTCTCTAAAGGAATAGGGCGCAGATCAATAAAACGGGTGCATTGATGGAAGAATTATAGTTTCCGGTAAGGTAATAGCAATTCAAATAATTTTTTCCCCAGTAAGTTAAATCTTTGTACGATGCCTGGAGATCACTGAGGTTCTCACTTTTCAGTACGTGGCTTCCCCTGTGCACAGTTATAATCTATACCAACCTTACCGTGCGTCTAATAAACTGTCAGCCTTAGATGCAGCGAACGCCTCCTCATTAGGCCTTAAAAGCATAAACATTTGCACAGCGCAGGGACCTAATCTCCAGTTATAATGACTGAGTGACAGGATCTTATGTGTAATATTAAAGGTCTTCACACTCCGAAAGGACTTTAAATAAATGTCTGGTGATAAGAACAGGCAGCCTGGGTGATTAATGGCGTTGGTAATAGGGCTGGTATTGGAACAGGCGGCACGTGGGAGACCGTAAATGGCTTCTCCGCTGAAACCACATGGATGGCAGATATTAGGGGGGCAAGTGGAATTCAAGGGGAAATTAGCTGTTCCATAACTAGACATTTACATTTTAACCAATGCTTGTAAATATAAAGTATTTGTAAGATACAAATCCTGGCTCTCCAAGTGGCCGCTTTTCTTTTAGTTATTTTACACCTGCTAAGGATTCTGGGATTGTAGTTCCATTAGTTGGGCAATCTTTAATCCCAGGAATAATGCAGGGAGGGGTTGCTGGGAGTGTAGTCAGTTGCAGGTCCCTGAGCTGAGAAGTAAAGAATAAAGATAAAGGGGATTATTTAATGAGAGGTGCCAAATGTTACCTGTGTTCTTAATCTACAGCATCCAATCAAATGGTAGCAATGCTTTCTAACTGTATAGACCAGTATAAAGCTATCATATGATTGGTTGAGGCGAATTAACAGCCCAGGGAAATGGTTGCACCTCCGTTAAATAAAGCCTGAAAATCTTTACTTTTAAAAGAGACGTTTTGTGGTCGAGGCGCCCTATGTTAGGCTGGGGCCCAGGGGGGAACCCATCCAATTGGCTGCTATTGGGAAGAATAAAAACGACTCATCACCTTTATTAGGAGAGCCTCATGTGACATGAAATAAACATTATAAATCTGGGTTTGTAAACATTTTAAATGGGAACTGTGCGTAGTGGGACGGCAATGGCTCGTTGCAGGATTTTACCCCAGTGGAGAGAGCAGTAGGGCAGCTCCTACTCCTAGAATCACTAGAAAAGATTCTAGTTTCGTAAACACATGACCTTCTGTCACTGTTGGTTTCCTGAGCCAGCAGAATTCTGGGAATTTCATGGATCATTTCCCATTTAAGTCATCAAGACCAAGCGCAAGCTATCACCTGAATACACAGTATCTGCAGATTGTAACACGGTCGTACACAGCATCATTAGATTATTATGTTACAGTTATTTAACTGTGTACGATCTGATATTGTGCCGGTCCTGCGCCACTAGAATCTGTGCGACAGGGCGATAATTACCAGCCCATATCTAGCAAGAGTTTCCACGATTTGTAGAAAAGAGACGAAAAATGAGGTTGCGCCTGAAATTTGGGTGATATTTGAGTTGATGGGACTGTGTATCCCCCCTGGGCAGTCGGTTATATTGACCCGTGAGTGGGCCTATCAACTGTGACACACACAATATGACAAACTGGGGTACAATTCCAAACTCTTGGATGTTGAACACATATTTCCACTGTTACAGGTTATTCCACCTGGTACATTGGCAATCCTCCCACATGTTACAGTATCACTGGTACATTGGCATCTTCCCACTGGTACAGTATCACCTGGTACCATTGGCATCTTCCCCCTGTTACAGTATCACCTGGTACCATTGGCATCCTCCCACTGTTACAGTATCACCTGGTACATTGGCATCTTCCCACTGTTACAGTATCACACTGGTACCATTGGCTCCTTCCACACTGTTATAGTATCACCTGGTACCAGTGGCATCCTCCCATTGGTCTATAAACAAAAACCACTGCATAAAAGAGAGAGCAGTTTTTTTACAAAAACAAGTCAGATCTCTGATTGGGCAAGAAGATGGGTGCAGCACGTTTTGGGGATTTTAATAACTGTACTCCTACATTGATAAAGCCACGTTTGCGAGACTTTCACGTTAACTATGCGGCTAGTGTTAAAGGTTTGTACAAAAAGTAGCACAGATATATTATGCACTGGTGACTTTTTAAACCCCCACAAATCCCTTCTCAGAGTCGGGCAACGTTTTTTGCTTTTTGTATTCCGTCTCTCGATAAATACGCCTGAATGTGTAATAAAAACGACTTGTTCATCATGCACGGTTTGGGTGTTGAAAAGACTAATTCAGAAATATTGGTCACAAAGTGCATTTTAGTTTATCTGTAGCTGCAAGAAATGTTCATTTTGTAAGATTGCTGAATGGGCATTTCTAAAAAAACATAAAATGATTCATACCTAATAGGTTAGTAATGCTGTTCTGTTTTTATCACAAAATGATTTTGTCAGTACAAAATGAATTTGTAATACAATTTTTTTAAAAAAATGCTCATTACATTCTCTCTCTAGGCACAAAGTTACAGACTTAGGGTTCATAACACGTGTGCGATGCGGGTCCCAACCCGCAACGCACTATGTGATGAAGGAACGTTCGGCAGAAATCGGCCCATGTGTAGGCACTTTATCGGACGAAACGGATGTCCGTCGGAGATCGTTACCGACCGACCTGGCGGATTTCCAAGCGAAACGTCGTTCCACCACATCGTGCGTGTGTACGAACCTTTACGGTATAGATGTTCCCATTCACAAAATCTAACGCTAACTAACATAAATTTGCATACAGACACACTGGTGTGAATAGATAGATATATTTTGAGATCTTATCACATTTTTTTGTGGTTTCTTAAAGACCAAAAAAGGTAACAAAAAAAGGGACAAAATGTTAGAAACAGAAATCTTACCATCATGACAAATGTGGTAGAAGCTCAGCCAGTCCCTCCTCTTACCCAATGATTCGAATGGAAATGACCGGTGGATCTTGCTGAGGATTTTCTTGTAGGTCTTCATGCCTGAGCTCAGCCTGTGTGTTACCTGGAAGAAGGCGAGTGGAGTCAGGATGTTCTACTGGTTTAACACTAACGTGCCAGACACCTACGAAAGAGCCGGAGTTTGCCTTAAAAAGTTACTGGGAGGAGATTATTAGTGCAATCGATATCACGATCTGCTGTAAACCTCCACCCATTTCACATTTCATAGCTCCAAGGTTCATTGTTCACTTTATTTCCAGAGATACGGAGCCCTGAAAACCCTAGAAAGACATACAAAAGCAATGATATCAGCAGTTATTCGCACGTCTGGGTCCCACTGCTGTCATGCAGGCAGTGAAAAGCCATGGCAGCCTGTCCAAACCCCATGGGTGTGATACATGTGTTCGGAATTATGGGCACCGAGTAGTGATGTTTCAATGAATTATTAAATATAGTCTGGGAAAGGGTTTATTTTATTTATTCTGAACTGAGACCGACCAATAGAATCTGTGAAAAAACAGAAAAACACATGACATCAGCAACCTTTCCACCCGCCAACGTTCCATTGGACACACAGACATCCAATCACGGGGAAGAAGTTACGGTATTTATGGATCTGTTGGGTCGCCATTCAGTCCCATAGGACCCAAATTGTTTATATACGTCGTATATAGTGGGAGACTTCGTATTCTACCAGTACATATTATCACTCTATTTCGCCTTGAAATAAGGTAAAATGGCGGATTCCTTTTGTTTTACATGTCCCAATACATTTCTTTTCAAGCAAAAAAAAAAAAATACTCTTCCTCTCCATGTTGATGACTGCGGGGAAAACTAACTGTGCAGCCCACATGTCCTATAATCTGTGGATCTAAACGTTGTGTAATTTTAAGGATATATAATGTCCCAGCTTGTGAAAGATGTTTGATATTATTTGCTGTTTCAACTGTGAAATGTTTTGTCATAGCAGAATATGGAAACTTTAGTTAAAATAAATAAAAAAATGTATAAACATAAAGCATCCAACGGGGGCGATCTGATTGAATTCTGTAATGGGTTCAGGTGAGTGTTACTTAGGCTACCTTGAGATTGAACCAAGCCCCTAGCCTAACTTGTCAAAGCCCTGCAAGTGTTAGCATGGGTCCCAAAAATGGATCCCAAGCCTTGATGGTAGATCTCTAGACTTTCCTATTTCCACCCATAACTTTACCACAAGTTAAGATGGTAACACATCCAGAGCCATATTCCTCCAAAACTCTCCTGCCTACACTCAATGCAAAGCCCTAAACTGAAGCTTCTTGTGCAATTTAGGTGACCACATGGTAGCACTAGAGCCACACAAGCCTTGGTGGCCTAGAAGGAAACAATTTATGAATTGGAGGACACCAGAATTGGTGAAAATGCCAATTGTTAATGTAACTCCATTGCTGTTTCCAAACTGGGTCCCTGACCACTTCCATTCAACCTCATCATCAACTATGTTTAGCAGAGTACTGAAAACTGAAGCGTCATCTTGCAAAGTCTCCAACTATCTCATGAAATGTGAGGACCTCTCTTCACCTTATATCAGACATATTCTCATTCCCAGCAACATTCACCAAACCAAGGGAACCAAACCCATTGACAGACATGCCAGTTTGTCCCAATATCACATGAAGATGGGGAAATCCCCTAAACATTAATTTGGTACTACAGAACAGCAGAACACATCGGATGATGCCAGGGATATCTAGCGCTGGAAACCAGACCCTCCACCACACTTAATCTGGCATCAGGTGTCACCAATCCAAATGGTTCCCCAAGCCAAAGCTCCCTACTTTGCATCTGGAGATTTATTGAGCCTTTCCCCATCTAATGGAGAATACTCTATGGTCTTAACTATAAGGGTAAGTTACTGCTTCAGAAGGTTTGAGAAAGCCATTGGATGACTAGTAAAATGTCTTCAACCAAACTCGAAACTATCACAGATATACAATGATACATACCATCACTTTGGAGGTCCTGCTGGGCCGGCCTTTGATTGGACACAGGTTGCATTACTAGGGGGGGCTCAGCCGGGAGTTTCCCAAACCTGTATCTGAAAGTGGTGATCACTGCAACAGCACCAGTAACGGTCCTGCAGATCCATTATATTAATCAGCAACACTCCGAGTCACAGTCCCAACACGTTAGCCTTACTTCAGATGTCTGTAGGCTGTGCTGTTCTGTTGTGGTTAGTGGATTACAGGAGAGGTCACATGATATATCCAAGCACGCAATGCAGATACGTGCAGTAATCAAAGGTGGTGGGACTTTGTTTGGTACAGACCAAGGCAACAAAGGTGGAATGTGTGTGTCCAGGGGGGGTGGTGTTTGGTTTTGGTGGGTTTTTTTTGGGGGGGGGTAGTGCTAGACACCAGTAACAAATCAGGGCACAGAGTGAATTTATCCTAGATATGGCCCTGGGTCCCGACCCCTTGCTTTATATGAGGTCCCTGACCCCTGCTGTTATATGGAGGTCCCTGACCCCTTGCTGTTATATGGAGGTCCCTGACCCCTTGATGTTAGGAGTCCGGACCCCTTGTGTTATATGGAGGTCCCTGACCCCTTGCTGTTAAGGAGGTGCCTGACCCCTTGCTGTTATATGGAGGTCCCTAACACTTCTGTTATATGGAGGTCCGACCCCTTGCTTATTGGAGGTCTGACACCTTGTCTGTTATATGGAGATCCCTGACCACCTTGCTGTTATATGGAGGTCCCTGACCCTTGTGTTTATAGGAGGTCACTGACCCTTGCTGTTATATGGAGATCCTGACCCTACTGTTATATGGGGTCCCTTAGCTCCTGCTGTGATAAGGAGGTCCCGTGACCCCTTCTGTTATAGGAGGTCCAATGCCCCTGCTGTATAATGGAGAGGCGTCCCCTTTCATAACCCTAAACCTGCTGTTACATGGAGGTCCCTGACCCTGCTGTTATATTGGCCGCACCCTGGTTTACAGTGCCCTGACCTTGCTTCTATCTGCCCTTGCTTTTTACATGGAGGTCCCTGACCCCTGTTGTTTATAGCCTGACTGGAGTCTGACCCTTGCGTCAGCCTACCATTGTACATGGAGGGTCAGCCCTTGGTTTGGACCATACCCTTGCTGTTCTATGGGGGTCCCTGACCCCTTGCTGTTATATGGAGGTCCCTGACACCTCCTGTTTTACATGGTCCCCTGACCCCTTGCTCTATATGGGGTCCCTGACCCTTCTACCTTCTGTTTTACGGAAGTTCCCCAGGTCGTGATCCTTGAAACAGTGGTAGGTACCCCATTGGACCCGTGTCTAGACCCCTGCTGTTGTGATTCCGAAACCTCGTTGGACGGGTCCTGGAACCCCTGCTGTTTAGATCCCTGACACCCTTTCTAACCCCTTTCTGTTATATGGGAGACACCTGACCCCTTTGCTGTTATATGGAGGCCCTACACCTTTGCTGTTTGGATAAGGTCCCTGGACCCCTTGCTGTTAGTCTGGCGTCCTGTCTACACCTGTTCATTATGGAGTCCCTGACCCCTCTTTGTGTCACCATGGATATGGAGGTACTTGACAGTCTTGCTGTTAAGGAAGTCCCTGTACCCGCTGTTACTATACACTGACACCTTTCTGTTATAAGGGTCCCTGACCCTTGCTGGTATATGGAGGTCCCTGACCGCCTTGCTGTTATATGGAGTCCCTGTACCACTTAGCTGTTATATGGAGGTCCTGACCCCTTTAACCTCTGTATAGAGAGGTTCCTTATCCTGCTGTTAATGTAAGGTCCCTGAACCCATTGCTATTATAGAGGGAGTCCCTGCCCTCGTTATTGGAGGTCCCTGACCCCTTGGCTGTTACATAGGTCGATCACCTCTGTAAGGACTGACCCTGCTGTAGTGACCTTCTTAACCCTCTAATGGAGATCCCTACCCCCTTGTTTTATTGGTCACTGAACCCTGCTATTATAGGTCCCGACCCCTTGCTGTTTATGAGGTCCATGACCACCTGCGTAGTGGTCTCTAAACCTTATGTTACAGATCGGACTGACCCCTTGCTTTATAGTAGAGTCCCTGACCCCTTGCTGTTATATGGAGTCCTGACCATCCTTGCTGTTTGGAGGTCCACTGACCCCTCTAACCTTTGTTATATGGAGATCCCGTGACACCCTGTCTTAGTATGGAGATCCCTACACCTTTTCTGTTTATAGAGTTGTCCCTGACCCCTTGCTGTATATGGAGTCCCTGGACCCCTTTTTACCTTGTATATGATGGTCCCTAGACCCCTATTGCTGTTTATAGGAGGTGGTGCCCTGACCACCTTTTCGTTAATCTGGAGGTCCCTTGGATAAACCCTTTCTGTTATAAGTGAGGTCCTGACCCCCTTGCGATGAATCTGACCCTTGCTGTTTATATATGGAGTCCCTGACCACCTTTGCTGTTTATATGGAGGCTCCCTAGACCCTTTCTGTGTCTATGAGGTCCTGACACCTTGTCTGTTATATGAGGGTCCCTGCCCCTATAGGCCCTCCCCTGGTTATATGGAGGTACTGACACGCTTTTATATGGAGTCCCTGACCCCTTCTGTGTTATATGAGGGTCCTGACACTTCTGTTCTAATGGAGGTCCCTGACACGCTTGTTGTTATATGGAGGTCCCTGACCCCGGTGTGTTATATGGAGGTCCCTGACACCATTGTTTAATGGAGGTCCCTGACACCGCTGCATTATGAAGGTCCCTGACCCTTCTGTATAATAGGAGGTCCCTGACACCTTGGCTGTTATATGGAGGTCCCTGGACCACTTGCTGTTTAATGGAGGTCCCTGACCCTTCTGTTATATGGAGGGTCCGGACCCCTTGCTGTATTGCATGTCCTTACCCCTTGGCTGGGATATGGATGTCCCTGACCCTTTGCTGTTATATGGAGGTCTCTGACCACTGTGTTATATGGAGTCCCGACCCTGCATGTTTACGGAGATTCCTGACACCTTGCTGTTAAGTAGGTCCCTTACCCTTGCTGTTATATGGAGGTCCCTGACCCCTTGCTTTTATATGGAGGCCTGGACCCCTGCTGTTATATGGCGGTCCCTGACACCTTGGCTTGTTATATGGAGGTCCCCTACAACCTTCCGTTTTACCTTTCTGTTTTTAAACCCCTTTCTGTTATATGGAGTTCCCTTAGTCCTTGCTGTTATATGAGAAGTCCCGAACCATTGCTGTTCTATGGGAGGTCCTGACCCCTTTCAACCCCTTTCTGTTTTATGGAGGCCCTGACACCTTGGTGTATATGGAGGTCCCTGGCCCTTGCTGTATATGGAGGATCCCTGACCCCTTGTGTTTATGGAGGTACAGACCCCTTTCTGTTGTTGGAGGTCCTGGCACCTTCGTTATGTAGTCCCTGGACCGCTTGTTGCTATTGGAGGTCCTGACCCCTTACTCGTTATATGGAAGGTCCCTGATCAACTTTGCTGTTATATGGAGATCCCTGACACCGGTATGTATATGGAGGGGCCCTGACACCTTTCTGTTATATAGAGGCCCTGACACCTTCTTGGTGTTATATGGAGGTCCCTGACCCCTTGCTGATTATATGCGGTCCCTGACCCCTTGCTGGTTATAAGGAGGGCCCTGACCCCTTGATGGTTATAGGGAGGTCCCTTACCCATTGCTGTTATATGGATGCCTGGAACCCTTGCGTTATATGGTAGTGGTCTCTGACCACTTGCTGTATATGAGAGGTCATGACCCTTGTGTACATGGGAGATCCCGACCTTGCTGTATATGCAGGTACCTTACCCCTGCTGTTAAGGGAGGGTACATGAACACTTGATGTTATATGGAGTAACTGCCCCTGTGTTACATGGGGATCCATGAACCCTTTGCGTTACATAGAGGCCCGACCCTTGATGTATATGGAGGTCCCTGACCCTTGCTGTTATATGGAGGTCCCTCCGACCCTGTGATCTGCAGGCTGTTATATGGAGGCCCTTGAAACCTTGCTGTTATAATGGAGCGTCCCTTACACATTGCTGGTATAGTGGAGTCCTACTTGCTTAATGGACCAGACCCCCTTATTTGGAGGCAGGACCTTGCTGTTAGTCCATGACCCCTTTCTAAACCACTTTCTGTTTTACAGAGTCCCTACCCCTTGCTGTTTATGGTAGGCCCCTGACACCTGTATGTTTTACAGAGGGGTCCATGACCCATTGCTGTTAGGCCCCATGACCCTTTTCTAACACCTTTGCTCTTAATGGAGGTCCCTAACCCCTTTGCTATTTATGGAGGTCCCTAAACCCCTGGCTGTGATATGGAGTCCTTGACCCCCTTGCTGTTATATGGAGGGTCCCTGACCCTTTCTAACCCTTTCTGTTATATGGGTCCCTATCCCTTGCTGTTATATGGATGCCCTAACCCTGCTGTAATATGGAGGTCCCTGAGCCCTTGCTGTTATATGGAGGTCCGTTTGTTGTAACACAAATGGGGCCTGGCACTCCTTCGGCAATGGTGCCAGTAAAATACCAGTGTGCTTCCCTCAGTCCTCTACTTCAGGACTCCAAGCTAAGAACAAGCATAAAAAGTTTGATGGAAGCGCACTCTGTTTATCAGAAAATATTCTGAATAAACAGAATATTTTCTGATAAACAGAGTGCGCTTCCATCAACCTTTTTATGCTTGTTATATGGAGGTCCCTGACCCCTTTTTTAACCCCTTTCAGTTATATGGAGGTCCCTTATTCCTTGCGTATATGGAATTCACGAACCATTGCTGTTTAATGGGAGATCCCTGACCCCTTGTTGTTATTTGGAGGTCCCGGACCCTTGCTTGCTATATGGACGGGGTCCGGACACCTTTATGTTTTACAAGGGCCCTGACCCCTTGATGTTAGTCCCTGACCCCTTCTAACCTCTCTGATATATGGAGATCCCTAAAACCCCTTGCTGTTATATGGAGGGTCCCTGACCCCTTGCTATTTTATAGAGATCCATTGGACCCCTTGCTGGTAAATATATGCAGGTCCCTTACCCTTGCTGTATAGGAGGTCCTGACCCCTTGCTGTTATGATGGAGGTCCTACCCCTTGCTGTTATATGGAGGTCATGACCCCTTCTGTTAATATGGGGGATCCCGACACCTGTCTGTTATATGGAGGTCCCTGACCACCTTTTGTTAATGGAGGGCCCTGACCCCTGCTTTCTATGGAGGTCACTTACCCCTGCTGTTATATGGGGTCACTGACCCCTTGCTGTTATATAGAGGTCCTGACACCTTATGTTATATGGAGGTCCCTCCACCTTTCTGTTATATGGAGATCCTGACCATGTTGTTATATGGAGGTCCCATGACACCTTTCTGGGATATGGACAGGTCCATGACCCCTTTTGAGGTTATAAGGAGGTCCCTGACCCCTTGCTGTATATGAAGGTCCCTTAACCCTTGCTGTTACATGGACGGTCCTAAACCTTGCTGCTACATGAGATGGTCCGGACCCCTTGTGTTATATGGAGGTCCCGGACCCTGCTGTTATATGGAGGTCACTGACCCCTTGCGGTATATGGAGGGTCCTGAAACCTGCTGTTATATGGAGGTCATGCCCTTGCGTTATATGGGATGTTGGTCGCCTGACCCCTTGCTGTTATAGGGAGGTCCAATGACCCCTTTGCTGGTCTATGGAGGGTCCCTGACCCTTGCTGTTATAGGAGGTCCAGGACCCCTACGGTTATATGGAGGTCCCTGGAACACCTTAGGTTATATGGAGATCCTGACACCTGTCTGTATATGGATGGTCCCTGACAACCTTCTGTATATGGAGGTCCCGGACCCCTGTGTTATATGGGAGGTCCTGACCCCTTGCGGTTATATGGAGGGTCCTTGACCCTGTATGTTATATAGAGGTCCCGGACCCCCTTGCTGTGATATTGGAGGTCCCTGACCCTTGCGGTTATAAGGAGAGTCCCTGACCTTGCTGTTATATGCAGGTCCCTTACCCATTGTTGTTACATGAGGGCCCTAAACCCTGCTTGTTACATGGAGGTTCCCTGACCCCTTGCTGTTATGGAGGTCCCTGACCCCTGCGTTATATGGAGGTCCTGACCCTTGCTGTTTACATGGAGGTCCCTGCCACATTACGTTTTACAATGGTCCCGACCACCTTGCTCTATATGGAGGGGGTACTTGCCCCATTGAGGGTGTTAGGGAGTCCTGTCACGGTTGCTGTTAGTCCATGACCCCTTTCTAACCCCTTTCTGTTTTACGGAGGTCCCTGTCCTTGCAGATAGGGAGGCCCCATGACACTTCTTTTTAGAAGAGTTCCCTGACCCTTGCTGTTGGTCCGACCCCTTTGTTATTAACCCCTTTTGTATATGGAGGGTCCCTAACCCCTGCGTTATATGGAGGTCCCTAAACCCTGGGTATTATGGGGATCCATGACCCTTGACTTATATGGAGGTCCGAACCCTTCTAACACCTTTACGGTTATATGGGAAGGTCACCTGAACCTTGTGTATATGGAGGTCCTGACCCCTTGCACCCCTTTTCTGTTTTAGGAGGTTCCCTGACACCTTGGGGTTATATGGAGGTCCCTGGGCCCCTTGCTGTTATGGAGGTCCCTGACCCCTTGGTGTGTATATGGAGGTCCCTGACCACCGTGCTGTTTTATCTGATGGTCCCTGACCCCTGCTGGTTATAAGGAGGTCCCTGTGACCCCCTTGCGTTATATGCAGGTCCCTACCCCTTGCTGTTATATGGAGGTCCCGACCCTTGCGGTGATATGGAGGTCTCTGACCACGTGCTGTTCTATGGAGGTCCCTGACCCCCTTGTACTGTTACATGGATATCCCTTACTCCTGCTGTTATATGCAGTCCCTTACCCCTTGATGTTATATGGACGGTACCTGACCACTTGGTATTATATGGAGGTCCATTGACCCCTTTGCTGTTACATGGAGATCCCTGAACCTGCTGTACAATAGAGGTTCCAGGACCCCTTGCTGTTATATGGAGGCCATGACACCTTCTTTTTACAGAGGCCCGACCCTTTGTGTTAGTGCCCTGACCCCGTCTAACCCCTTCTTTTAGGGAGGTCCGAACCCCTTGCTGTTATATGGATGGGACCTAAAACCCTGCTGGTATATGGAGGTCAACGGAGACCCTTTATAAACCCTTTCGGTGATATTGGGGGTCCCTAATCCTTGCTGTTATATGGGTCCCTAACCCTTGCTGTTATATGGAGGTCCCTGAACCCCCTTTTTTAACCCCTTTCTTTATATGGAGGTCCCTTATTCGCTGTTATATGGAAAGTCCTGTTTCACCCATTGCGTGTCATATGGGATATCACTGACCCCTTGTTGTTATTGGAGGTCCCTGACCCCTTGCTGTATATGGAGGTCCCTGACACCTTTCTGTTTTACAAGATGGTCCTGGACCCTTGCTGTTTAGTCCCTGAACCCTCTTTCTAAACTCTTTCTGATATATGGAGATCCCTAACCTTGTTTATATGGAGAGCACTGACCCCTTGCTCTTTTAGAGAGATCCTGACCCCTTGCTGTTATATGGAGATCCTTATTTCCTTGCTGTATATGGAGGTCCCTGACCCCTTGCTGTTATATCGGAGGTCACTGACCCTTGCTGTTATATGGAGGTCCACTGACCCTTTCTGTTAATAGAGATCCCTGACACCTGTCTGTTATAGGAGGTCCCTGACCACCTTTCTGTTATATGGAGGTCCCTGACACCTTGCTGTTATATGGAGGTCACTGACCCCTTGACGGTTATATGGAGGTCACTGACCCCTTGTGTTATATAAGAGGTCCCTGACCCCTTACGGTTATATGGATGGTCCCTTACACCTTTCTGTTATATGGAGATACCCTGACACCGTATTATATGGAGGCCCTGACACCTTTTGTTATATGAGGTCCATGACCCTTGCTGTTTATAAGGAGTCCCTGCCCTGATGTTACATGGAGTCCCTAAACCCTTGCTGTTACATGGATGGTCCAGACCCCTTGCTGTTATATGGAGGTCCCTGACCATTGCTGTTATATGGAGTCCCTGACCCTTGCTGTGATATGGATGTCCATGACCCCTGCTGTTATATTGAGGTCACTGACCCCTGCTGTTATTATGGAGGTCCCTGACCCCTTGTGTTATATGGAGGGTCCCTGGGGGGGGGGGGGGGGGGGGGGAAACCCCCCCCCCCCCACCCCCTTACTGTTATATGGAGGTCCCTGACACCTTTTGTATATGGAGATCCCTGACACTGTCTGTGATATGGAGGTCCCACCACCTTTCTGTATATGGAGGTCCCTACCATTGGCGTTGATAAGGAGGTCCCGGAACCTTGCGGTATATGGCAGGGCCCTTACCCCTTGCGGTTTATATGGAGGTCCCTACCCTTGCTGTTTACATGGAGTCCCTTGACCCCTTGCTGTTATATGCGGTCCCTGACACCTTGCTGTTATATGGAGGTCCCTGACCGCTTGCTGTTATTGTATGGAGGTTCACCTGACACCTTCCTGTTTTACTACAAGGTCCCGTGACCACTTGCACTATATGGACGGTCCTTGACCCTTGCTGTTATATGGAGGTCCCTGTTCACCGTGCTGTTAGTCCCTGACCCCGTTCTAAACCCTTTCTGTTTACGGAGTCCCTGATCCCTTGCGTTATATGGAGACCCTGACACCTTTCTTTTCAGAGTTCCCTGACCACTTGTGTTAGTCCTGACCCCTTTCTGTTATATGGAGGTCCCTAACCCCTTCTGTATATGAGGTACTGAACCTTGCTCTTAGATGGAGGGCCCTGACCCCTTTCTAACCCCTTACATGTTTTATATGGAGGTCCCTGAACCCTTTGCTGTTTATGGAGGGTCCCTGACACCTTGGTGTTATATGGACGTCCCTGGGCCCCTGTGTTATATGGAGGTCCCTTTACCCCTTGATGTTATATGGGAGGGACACTGACCCATTCTGTTATTGGGAGTCCCTGGACACCTTTCTGTTATATGTAGGTCCCTGACCGCTCTAGTTTTAGATGGAGGTCCGACCCCTTATGTTATATGGGAGGTCCCTACACCTTTGTTATATGGAGATTCCCTGAAACCTGTCGGTTAAGAGGAGGTCCCTGACACCTTTCTGTAATATAGGTCCCTGACACCCTGGTGTTATATGGAGGCCCTGACCCCTTGCTGTTATATGGAGGTCCCTGACCCCTAGCTGGTTATATGGACGGTCTGACCTGTTAACAGGCCTACTTGCTGTTATATGGAGTCCCTGACACTCCGTGCGTTATATGGCCCCCCCCCCCCCGAGGTACCTGACACACTTCTGTTATTATGGACCGGTCCCCTGACCCCTTGCAGTTCTGGATTACGCTCCTAGTATAGAGGTACCCTTACCCCTTGACTGTTATATGGAGCGTCCATGACCCTTGCTTTATCATGGAGTCCCTGACCCTTTGTGTTAATGGAGATCCCTGGACACCTGCTGTATCATGAGAGGTTCCTGACCCCTTGCTGTAATATGGAGGTCTCCTGACCCTTGCGTTATATGGAGGTCACTACCCTTGCTGTTATTGGAGGTCCTGACACCTTCTGTTTTACAGAGGGCTCCTGAACCCCTTGCTTTATATGGAGGTCCTTGACCCCTGCTGTTTATGGAGGCCCGGCAACCGCTGTTGAGCCCTGGACCCCGTTTCAAACCCTTTTGTTTACGGGGTGCCTGACCCCTTCTGTTATGGAGGCCCCTGACACCTTTCTGTTTTACAGAGGGTCCCTGGACCCCTTGCTGTTAGTCCCTGACCCCTTTAAACCCCTTTCCTTATATGGAGGTCCCTAAACCCTTGCTGTTATATGTAGGTCACAAACCCCCTGGCTGTATATGGAGGTCCTGACCCCTTGCTGTTATATGGAGGTCTGGAACCCTTCTACCCTTCTGTTATAGGGGGTCCCTAACCCCGTGTGTTATAAGAGGTCCCTAACCCCCTGTGTTATAGGGAGGTCCCTAAGCCCTTGCTGTATATGGGAGGTCCCTGACCCTTTTTGAACCCTTTCTGTTAATGGAGGTTACCTTATGCCTTGCGGTTATGAGGAAGTCCCTGACCCATTGCTGTTATTGAAGCTCCCTGACCCCTGTTGTATATGGAGGTTAATGGACCCCTTTCTGTTAATATGAGGTCCCTGACACCTTTCTGTTCTTACAGATGGGTCCCTGACCCTTGCTGTTAATGGAGTCCTGACCCCTTTGTTATATGGAGGTCCCTGACCACCTTTCTCCCCATTCCGTTTTACAAGGTCCCTGACCCCTTGTGGTAATAGGAGGTCCTGACCCCTTGCGTTATATTGGGAGTCCCTGGAACACCTTGCTCTTTTAAAGAGGTCCCGAACCCCTTGCTGTTAGTCCCGACCCCTTTCGAACCTTCTTTCTGATATATGAGATCCATTAAACCCCTGGCTGTTATATGGAGTTCCCTGACCCCTTGCAGTTATATGGAGGTCCCTTCCCCTGCTAACGCTTTCTGGTATATGAGGCCTTTACCCCTTGCAGTTATATGGAGGTCCCTTACCCTTTCTAAACGCTTTATGTTATATGGAGGTCCCTTTACCCTTGCTGTTATCTGGAGGTCCCAACCCCTTGATGTTTATATGTTAGGTCCCCTAAAACACCTGGCTGTTATATGGAGGTCCCTGACCCCTTGCTGTTATTATGAGGTCCTGTCCCCTTGCTGTTATATGGAGGTCCCTGACCCCTTGCTGTTATATGGAGGTCCCTGACACCTTCCTGTTTTACAGAGGTCCCTGACCCCTTGCTCTTATATGGAGGTCCTTGACCCCTTGCTGTTATATGGAGGTCCCTGGCACCTTGCTGTTAGTCCCTGACCCCTTTCTAACCCCTTTCTGTTTTACAGAGGTCCCTAACCCCTTGCTGTTATATGGAGGCCCCTGACCCCTTTCTGATGATGCTGATTGGGATACATTCCAGGGTACTTTGGCCATCAGATTCTTGAATACCACAGATATACCATGACCCAGATGAATGAGAACCAGTCCAGTTGATCTAACTGAATAACACAGATAGACCATGACCTTGGACTCAGCCAGTTATCACTTGCAGGCCACCAGATGATGGAAAGAATTATTTATTATACCAATGACAGGAGCTGGATTTCCCATTTGTATTTAGAGGTTTCCAGAGAGGTGTAAATAGTTTTAAGGGTCATTCATAAAGATAAAAAAGTTGAGAAACATTCCATCAAACAATTCTAATCCAAGCCAAGTATTGTTCACAATACATCTAATACTGGTCCCACCACTTCTGGACAAAAATAATCTTCTGACTCCGTAGCTAAAAGATCCCTCCTAAAAAAATCCATAAATCCCGATGGTTATACCGAGTTATATTAATAGAAATTCCTTCTGTCTCCATCAGAACCAGGCAGGCTTTATTCCTGTCAATCATAATACCGACAAGATCAGCTAATCAATGAACCTTCTCACAACTTTCCTCTTATCTTCCATCGCTGCAGTCTTCCTTTCACTGAACATGGAGAGTCTTAAAGTGTATGCATACTGAAAAAATGACTTTGCGTCATGTTAATCCGTAAATATATACATGTAAGTAGCACTTACTCTGAGGTGTGTGTGTGTGTGTGTTGCTGCATGCCTTCAATACAGTACTTGTTTTGCTCAGGCTCTGACCACTGGCCTGACTATTTTCCGACATACCAACTGTCAATACTGCATACAGTATACAGCACACCAACTGTCAATACTGCATACAGTATACAGCACACCAACTGTCAATACTGCATACAGTATACAGCACACCGACTGTCAATACTGCATACAGTATACAGCACACCGACTGTCAATACTGCATACAGTATGACGCACACCGACTGTTCAATACTGCATACAGTATACAGCACACCGATTGTCAATAATGCATACAGTATCAGCCACACCAACTGTCAATTACTGCATACAGTACACAGCACACCAACTGTCAATACTGCATACAGTATACAGCACACCAACTGTCAATACTGCATTACAGTATAACATCACACCGCTCTGTAGTCTTCGAACTGTCACATACTGCATACAGTACAAGCACACCAACTGTAATACTGCATACAGTACACAGCACACCAACTGTCAATACTGCATACAGTACACAGCACACCAACTGTCAATACTGCATACAGTACACAGCACAATCAAACTGTCAATACTGAATACAGTAACAGCACACCAACTGTCAATACGCATACAGGACACAGCACACCAACTGTCAATACTGCATACAGTACACAGACACACCGACTGTCAATACTGCATACCGTACACAGCAACCAACGTCAATTACTTTGCATTACAGTATACAGCACACCGACTGTCAATACTGCATACAGTATACAGCACACCGATTGTCAATACTGCATACAGTATACAGCACACCAACTGTCAATACTGCATACAGTACACAGCACACCAACTGTCAATACTGCATACAGTACACAGCACACCAACTGTCAATACTGCATACAGTACACAGCACATCAACTGTCAATACTGAATACAGTACACAGCACACCAACTGTCAATACTGCATACAGTACACAGCACACCAACTGTCAATACTGCATACAGTACACAGCACACCAACTGTCAATACTGCAT
This sequence comes from Hymenochirus boettgeri, assembly GCA_019447015.1. Taxonomy (NCBI): domain Eukaryota; kingdom Metazoa; phylum Chordata; class Amphibia; order Anura; family Pipidae; genus Hymenochirus; species Hymenochirus boettgeri. The sequence goes on from CM033469.1 coordinate 411,844,150, forward strand.
ACAGTACACAGCATACCAACTGTCAATACTGCATACAGTACACAGCACACCAACTGTCAATACTGCATACAGTATACAGCACACCAACTGTCAAACCATTCCAGCTACAGCAAAACTGCTTACAGAAATGCTGAAATGTAAGATGTTTCAGATTGGGTATCTAATGAAATAGGGGGCAGATCAATAAAAAACATTACAGTGATAGTTGGGATGGATTATCGATTCCACTAATGGGCAATTTAAAGAAATTAATTTGCCAGTGTACATACCCTTTAATGAAACACATCATGGTTGCCCATTGTCCCCCTGGTATTGCATTGGACGTGGGACACTTGGCAAATCCCATTTGATTATATTGATGCTGAGATTAATAGCATGGGCAAACCCATGGCACCTTTTAATGCATCAGATCCTTAAGCTGTCCATGCACACTGAAACATACACGGCACAAAAACGATAGACCGTGATGCAGACAAGCGAACACCAGGCGATTTATTGTCCCAGGCGTAAAATCTCCACCGGATTGTTTTCAGCTCTACTATACTGTATTAGAGGGATCGCCTTACACAGCATGTTTATATATGTAGGTAAGAAATAAATATAGGAAATAACCAAGTACACTAATATATTTATATTGCAGCAAACGCTCAATTAATCTCTTTATAAAGGAAAAATAATATAAAATAATTTTGACTGGTAAATATTCTGTATGGTCAATGTCTCCTCTATGTGCTGATATCTGATAGTTTGGTGCCTCTTTACGTTTCCTTTCCAAGCTCACTGAGATTGTTACAAGCTTGCACGTGCTCAGAGGAGGCAGCTAGGGTAATAACATTTAATAATTGTCAACTGTTACATCCATGACAGATTCTAACTAGGAAGCAGAAAGAGGGATAACAGAACATCAGGCAGCATTTCAGGTTAGTCTTACATCTCTTAGATTTCTAACTTTTGCAGTTTTGGGGATTTACCTATACGCAGTTTTAAATTTGAGGAGTGGACTTGACCTTTAAAGGGAATGTTCCACCTCTAAACAAAAATATATATTATTTTCCCCATACTTACAAGGAGAGATCCCTTGCAGCATGTTCAGCCTCCTCTGCTGTGGCTTTAAGATAATAAACTCACACAGCAGCAGTGGAGGCGGCTTTGGTAGAAGCTGCTACAACTCGGGGCAGATTTATAAAGTGGGGGCATTCTTAAATAAAGAGCATTAAATAGCATTTCCAGTTAGTCAATAACACTAATCCCTAAACAATGATACCTAAATACTGATCTTTAAATAATGATACCGCTTCTTAATGGGGACATCCAGCCTAAAAAAACTTGTTATATAAATGCACAGCACACACACACACCCCAACCCCCAGTTTTGCATTCTACATATATCCAAAATATTCCCCTGAAGTGACTTACCTGACCTGGTCCTGTGCTACTCCACTGCTCTGTGATGATAATTCCTGACCGCGGCTGTCAATCAAGGTGCAATGTGACATCACGCCCAATTACCTGACAGCTGTGACCAGAAAGTGCCTCATCAGGACAGGTAAGTCACTTCAGGGGGATCTTTGGGTATTATCTATAATGTGAATTGGGTTTGTGGGTTGCTGTGCATTCATATAAAAAGTTTTTTTATTTAGGCTGGACTTGCCCTTTAAATAAAAACATTCCTACTTAAACAACGCTGCAGATCTTAATTAACACCTAAATAACTACAATATGATCCTATAGCAATATATGACAATAATTACTACAAGTTATAATAATAAATATGCCCCAAGGTGACGTATTTATAAGGGCGTGGTGGTATCACCCAAACAATAAACATAGTTTGCATATTTCAGCTGAGCTACAGCAGGAAGGGAAACCCAGTCTCACCTACTCCCCCTGGTGTCCTAGCGCAGTAATAAAATGCGATCGGGTTCCGATGATTTTCTAACTTTGAATTGTGCTTTTTATTTGTAAAATGACAGGGAGTTTGGTTATGATTTGCTGAATTTGAACCAGGCCACTAAAAGCATTCTATGACGGACTATGTCCATTCTGCTTGTATGTATGGGCCTATATAGCGCGCAGTATCGCACGTTACTGCTTAATTAGGACGACGCCCATAAATGTACGGACACGATTGTACATTTACACCAAACGTTAGTCAATTTATGAACGTTTGGACGTAGAACACCATGCGGTAGCAAACTAACACAATGGTATGCTATGGGATCGGAACAACGGGATTTACTGTGAGACAGTGACGTAACTAGGAATCCCTGTGCCCCCCAGCAAAACTATAATGAGGCCTCTATCTGTCCTTCATCCACAGTGGTTTCCTGGGAGGAGGATATATCTTCCATAGGAAAAATAAGGAGATGGGGCTCCCCTGGTAGTTACACCCCCACCATGAGAAATTATATTGTGATGAATGTTCATATTTCCTACTTCCAGTTGTTTGAGTGACATCACCTGACATTTGCCACCCTCTGGGGGAGAAGCATGCTCAGTTAAGAGCTAATGCTAGGAAAACATAACAAAAATTGAAAGGGGAGCCTGTTGGCAAAAACTGCAAACCACGGTTACATATTACGGACCACAACGGTATAGTTTAGGCGTGGCCATAAATTTACATCAATTAAAGTATGAACGCAGCAGTAACTTTATGGCCGTGATGGTATCGGTTGCAATACTGGAAACCAAGACAAACACTTTATTGTTTATTGTATATCTGCTACCTACTATTACTAGCTTGATAATAAAGATTTTCCCATCCCATCTTGATGTTTATTTATATGAGAGCACAGAAGAAATGTCCTTGAAATTGAAAAAATACCCAAGATGGGGTTAGTAATGTACTGGATGTCGGTTACTTATAATTCCAACATTCCCAGCTGATAAACACCTCACTTTAGGCATCATTTTATTGCTAAATTACAAATCCAATGACTATGCAGGCAGATTAGACAAGTTAGGGCTGTTTACATTGGAGAAGAGACATTTGCGTGGGGATATGATCACTTTATATAAATATATTAATGGGCCATACAATAAACTCTCTGGTGCATTGTTCACTAATAGGTCATATCAGAGGACACGTGGACATCCTTTAAGGTTGGAAGAAAAGAAGTTTCATCTTCAGGTTAGGAAATGTTTCTTTACAGTGAGAACGGTGAAACTGTGGAACTGTCTTCCATCAGATGTGGTAATGGCAAGTTCATTGAATAGCTTTAAAAATGGCCTGGATAAGTTTCTAAAACTAAAAAATATTGAGAATTACTGATATTAATACATGTACTGTAGTTCTGGTTGGTACAGGGATACTATATAATATTGAGAATTACTGGTATTAATACAAATACTGTAGTTCTGGTTGGTACAGGGATACCATATAATATTGAGGAATACTGGTATTAATACATATACTGTAGTTCTGGTTGGTACGGGGATACTATATAATATTGAGAATTCCTGGTATAAATACATATACTGTAGTTCTGGTTGGTAAGGAGATACTATATAATGAGAATTACTGGTATTAATACATATACTGTAGTTCTGGTTGGTACGGGGATACTATATAATATTGAGAATTCCTGGTATTAATACATATACTTTAGTTCTGGTTGGTACAGGGATACTATATAATATTGAGTATTACTGGTATTAATACATATACTGTAGTTCTGGTTGGTACGGGGATACTATATAATATTGAGAATAACTGGTATTAATACATCTACTGTAGTTCTGGTTGGTACAGAGTTACTATATAATATTGTGACTTACTGGTATTAATACATATACTGTAGTTCTGGTTGGTATGGGGATACTATATAATATTGAGTATTACTGGTATTAATACATATACTGTAGTTCTGGTTGGTACAGGGATACTTTATAATATTGAGAATTTCTGGTATTAATACATATACTGTAGTTCTGGTTGGTAAAGGGATACTATATAATATTGAGAATTACTGGTATTAATACATATACTGTAGTTCTGGTTGGTATGGGGATACTATATAATATTGAGAATTACTGGTATTAATACATACACTGTAGTTCTGGTTGGTACGGGGGATACTATATAATATTGAGAATTACTGGTATTAATACATATACTGTAGTCCTGGTTGGTACGGGGATACTATATAATATTGAGAATTACTGGTATTAATACATATACTGTAGTTCTGTTTGGTACGGGGATACTATATAATATTGAGAATTACTGGTATTAATACATAAACTGTAGTTCTGGTTGGTACAGGGACTATATAATATTGAGAATTACTGGTATTAATACATATACTGTAGTTCTGGTTGGTACAGGGATACTATATAATATTGAGAATTACTGGTATTAATACATATACTGTAGTTCTGGTTGGTATAGGGATACTATATAATTTTGAGAATTACTGGTATTAATACATATACTGTAGTTCTGGTTGGTACGGGGATACTATATAATATTGAGAATTACTGGTATTAATACATATACTGTAGTTCTGGTTGGTAAAGGGATACTATATAATATTGAGAATTACTGGTATTAATACATATACTGTAGTTCTGGTTGGTACGGGGATACTATATAATATTGAAAATTACCGGTATTAATACATATACTGTAGTTCTGGTTGGTAAAGGGATACTATATAAAATTGAGAATTCCTGGTATTAATACATATACTGTAATTCTGGTTGGTACAGGGATACTATATAATATTAAGAAATACCTGTATTAATACATATACTGTAGTTCTGGTTGGTATAGGGATACTATATAATTTTGAGAATTACCGGTATTAATACATATACTGTAGTTCTGGTTGGTACAGGGATACTATATAATATTGAGAATTACTGGTATTAATACATATACTGTAGTTCTGGTTGGTATAGGGATACTATATAATTTTGAGAATTACTGGTATTAATACATATACTGTAGTTCTGGTTGGTACAGGGATACTATATAATATTGAGAATTACTGGTATTAATACATATACTGTAGTTCTGGTTGGTACAGGATACTATATAATATTGAGAATAACTGGTATTAATACATATACTGTAGTTCTGGTTGATCCAGGGATGCTTTCTGATTGCTGTTTGGAGTCAGAAAGGAATTCCCACCCCCCTTTTTTACCTTCCTCTGGATAAAATTTAGGTAGGGTAAATGAGTAGGGTATAAAAGTTGGAGTAGATGGACGTATGTTTTTAGTCAACCTCAAAATACTGAATACTAAAAAAATAATATCTTACTTTCATTGTGACTACTCTGAGAGTATTTATTACTTTTATTGTATCTACCCTTTAGAGTATTTACCTTCATTGTATCTACCCTCGGAGTATTTATTACTTTCATTGTGTCTACCCTTAGAGTATGTATTACTTTCATTGTATCTACCCTTTAGAGTATTTATTACTTTCATTGTATCTACCCTCAGAGTATTTATTACTTTCATTGTAGCTACCCTGAGAGTATTACTTTCGTTGTATCTGTCCTCAGAGTATTTACTTTCATTGTATCTACATAGTAACATAGTAACATAGTAATTAAGGTTGAATAAAGACATTCGTCCATCAAGTCCAACCTATTCCCTTTTTTTTTTTTTTTTAACCCTACCTAACAGTTGATCCAGAGGAAGGCAAAAAACCCCAGCTAAAAAAAGGGGGGAAAAAATTCCTTCCTGACTCCAAACGGCAATCGGAAAGTATCCCTGGATCAACCAGAACTATATGCATTAATACCAGTAATTCTCAATATTTTTTAGTTTTAGAAACTTATCCAGGCCTTTTTTAAAGTTATTCAATGAACTTGCCATTACCACCTCTGCTGGAAGACAGTTCCACAGTTTCACCGTTCTCACTGTAAAGAAACCTCTCCTAACTTGAAGATGAAACTTCTTTTCTTCCAACCTTAAAGGATGTCCACGAGTCCTCTGATATGACCTATTAGTGAACAATGCACCAGAGAGTTCACTGTATGGGCCATTAATATATTTGTATAAGGTTATCATGTCCCCACGCAACCGCCGCTTCTCCAATGTAAACAGCCCTAACTTGTCTAATCTGCCTGCATATTCAAGCCCCTCCATTCCCCTTATTAATTTAGTTGCCCTTCTCTGAACTGCCTCAATTTCCAAGATGTCCCTTTTGTATATGGGATTCCAAAACTGCACCGCATATTCCAAATATGGCCTTACCAGTGCCTTGTAAAGAGGGAGAACAATATTTTTCTCTCTTGATTCCATTCCCCTCTTTATACAAGACAATATCTTGCTAGCTCTAGCTGTTGCTACCTGGCATTGTTTGCTACAGCTAAGTCTGTTATCTACCAGAACCCCCAAATCTTTTTCCATTTCAGATGCACTTAACACAGAGTTATTTATGGTGTAGGTGGCACAGGGATTATTAAATCCCAAATGCATCACCTTACATTTATCAACATTGAATCCCATCTGCCATTCTGCTGCCCATTTTGATAATCTATCTAGGTCTGCTTGCAGCACTTGCACATCATTGGAAGTTTCCAAGGCTCTGCATAATTTAGTGTCATCAGCAAACACAGAGACCTTGCTCTCAATGCCCCCTTCTAAGTCATTTATAAACAGATTAAACAGAAGCGGCCCCAGTACAGAACCCTGAGGAACTCCGCTTAGAACTTTAGCCCACATAGATGTAGCTCCATTAACCACCACTCTCTGTTTGCGGTCCAATAACCAGTTCTCTATCCATGAACAAATGTTTTCTTCAAGGCCAACAGTCCTCAGTTTATACATTAGTCGCCTATGTGGCACAGTATCAAAGGCTTTTGCAAAATCCAAATATACCACATCCACAGCTGTGCCTGAATCTAACTTCTTACTCACTTCTTCATAAAAACCAATTAAATTTGTCTGGCATGATCTATTTCTCATAAATCCATGCTGACTACTACTAATAAGATGATCTCTGGAGACAAAGTCAAGGATATGATGCCTTAACAAAGTTTCCATCACCTTCCCTACCACTGATGTTAGGCTTACAGGTCTATAGTTACCAGGCTGTGAACGACTACCTTTTTTGAATATTGGTATTACATTGGCTTTTTTCCAATCCAGCGGCACATCCCCAGACAAAAGAGAATCTGAAAAGATGAGACACAGTGGTCTTGCTAGAACTGAACTAAGCTCTTTTAAAATCCTAGGATGCAATCCATCTGGTCCTGGCGCTTTATTGATATTAACTTTGTCTAATTGATTCCGTACCATATCCTCTGTTATCCAATGTGAAAACTCTTCATTTCCTCCCTGCACATTGTTACAATCCCTACTGTAAGGATTCTCAACAGTAAAAACCGATGTAAAAAAACGGTTTAGCAGATTAGCCTTTTCGGCATCCTCTACAACCACCTCAGCTCCATTATTTAATGGTCCCACATTCTCAGTCCTCATTTTTTTACCATTTATATACTTAAAAAACATCTTGGGGTTGGACTTGCTTTGTTCGGCAATCCGTGTTTCATTTTCTATTTTAGCTAGTTTAATTGCTTTCTTGCACTCTTTATTACAACTTTTGAAGTCCCTGTAAGCCTGTTCTGTGCCTTCTGCTTTCAAAATTTTAAAAGCCCTTTTCTTTTTTTCCATTTCCCTTTTTACCTGAGCATTAAGCCATGCAGGAGTGGACCTAATTTTTTTACACTTGTTTCCTAAAGGTACCGATTTGGAAATGTTATAGTTTAATATCCCTTTAAAAGTGGTCCACATCTGCTCAGTATCTTTACCTAGAAACAGTTCCCCCCAGTCTATGAGCAGGAGCGATTCCTTTAAAAGCATAAAATTAGCTTTCCTAAAGTTAAACGTTTTTGTTAAGCCAGTGAACTTTAGTTTTCTGCAACCTATATTAAATGACACTATATCATGGTCACTATTCCCTAAGCTTCCCATTACCTTCATCTCCAAAATGAGCTCTGGGTTATTAGATATCACCAGATCCAACAACGCATTCTTTCTAGTAGGAACTTCTACCATCTGTGAAAGAAAATGCTCATATAGGAAATTTAAGAACTTTATACCTTTTGAGGTGCTGGCAGTTCCATTACTCCAATCTATTTCAGGGTAGTTAAAATCCCCCATAACCAGAACATGCCCCATACCAGCAGCCTTCGCCAACTGCATATGGAGATTCATTTCCACCTCTTCCCCGGCATTTGGCGGCTTATAACACACTCCAACAATTAATTTACCTACCTTCTTGCTTCCTGTACACAGTTCCACCCATAATGTTTCTGCCGCATCATTTGCTCCCCAATCTATTCCATCTTTTAAATTTGGCTTCAATTCCTGTTTAACATACATACATACTCCTCCTCCTTTCTTATTAACTCGGTCATGTCTAAATAAGGAGTACCCTTCAATATTTACTGTCCAGTCGTGTGAATCAGTAAGCCATGATTCTGCTATACCAATTACATCATACCTTTCCTTTAACGCTATTATTTCAAGTTCGCCGGTTTTTCCAGCCAGACTCCTTGCATTTGTAAACATACATTTTAGATTATCAATTGATTTACTTCCATACATGGTCGTACATGCCTCCTTATCCTCTATGCTCCCCCCTCCTCCTTCTCCTCCCTCCGTTGTGTTACTAGCCCCCAGATCCCTAACTTCTCTATCTACCCCTGTGTAGTTAAACGTTCCCTCCCCCCCCATACCTAGTTTAAAATCTCCTCCAACCCCCTAGCCATCTTCTCCCCCAAAACAGTTGCACCATCACCATTGAGGTGCAATCCATCACTACTAAAGAGCCTGTAGCCAACAGAAAAGTCAGCCCAGTTCTCTAAAAACCCAAACCCCATCTCCTTACACCACTCTCTTAGCCACGCATTTATACTCCTGAGCTCCCGTTGCCTCCCTAGCGTAGCACGTGGCTGCGGTAGTATTTCTGAAATCACTACCCTGGAGGTCCTTGCTTTTAACTTGGCCCCTAATTCTCAGAAATCATTTTTAAGGACCTCACCTCCACCTCTAACTTTGTCATTGGCACCAATGTGAACCAAGACCGCCGGGTCACTCCCAGCCCCACCCAATAATCTGTCTACACGATCCACCACATGTCGAACCCTAGCACCAGGCAGACAACACACTGTTCGGCATGCAGGGTCCTGGCGACAGATTACCCTATCTACCCTTCTAATAATAGAATCCCCTACCACTACCACCTGTCTATCCTTCCTAGCCCCCAGTTCTCCCTCCCTTGTATTGGAGATGGCCGTCCCCTGGGTGCTCAAGGGAAAGGCCCGCTCCATACATGCTGCTTCTGAGCCATCGTCCTCCACATCTTCACCTAAAATGGCAAATCTGTTGGGATCGACCAGCTGGGAAGAAGCCCCCCTATCCTTCCGTCCCCTACATCCCCTGGTGACCCTTACAAATCTATCTTCCTTCTCCACCTTATCTGCCCCATCTCCACCCACCAGTTTACTGGCCCCTGCCAGTACCTGCATTTCCCCCAGGTTTGCCAAGTCCTGCAATGCTGCAAGTTTACCCCTTAGACTCTGTACCTCAGATTCCAAATGGGCAACCCACTCATATCTGACACATACATAGGTCCCCTGGGGCGGCTGCTCCAAGATCCCATACATGCGGCAGGATGCACATTGCGCGGCCCCAACAAAACTGTCCATACTAAACAGCAATACACAGCAGAGACACAGCAGAGAAATAGTGTTCTTAAACGCTTTCTTGTTTTAAACGCTTTAGTTTTTTAACGCTGTCAATTCTCTTAAAAACAGAAAAATCTCTTTAAAACAGGAAATCGCTCAGAGCTAATCGCTCATGGGAAAGGCCTTAAATGAGGTTCAAAACCAACCAGAGCCAACAGGCCTCAGCCAATTTAAACCAATTAGTTACACCCCCATCCAATCAGAGGGGATGGGGGTGTACCCTTAGAGTATTCATTACTTTTGTTGTATCTGTCTTCAGAGTATTTATTACTTTCAATGTGTATTTATTACTTTCATTGTGTCTACCCTCAGAGTATTTATTACTTTAATTGTATCTACCCTCAGAGTATTTATTAATTTCATTGTGTCCACCTTCAGAGTATTTATTAATTTCATTGTATTTACCCTCAGAGTATTTATTACTTTCGTTGTATCTACCCTCAGAATATTTATTACTTTCATTTTGTCTACCCTCAAAGTATGTATTACTTTAATTGTATTTACCCTCAGAGTATTTACTTTCATTTTATCTACCCTCAGAGTATTACTTTTATTGTATCTACCCTCAGAGCATTTACTTTCATTGTGTCTAACCTCAGAGTATTTATTACTTTCATTGTCTACCTTCAAGGTATTGCTTTCATTGTATCTACCTTCAGGGTATTTATTACTTTTGTGTCTACCCTCAGAGTATTTCTTTTATTGTATTTACCCTCAGAATATTTATTACTTTTTGTTATATCTACTTTCAGAGTATTTACTTTTATTGTATCTACTCTGAGTATTTACTTTCATTGTATCTACCCTCAGAGTATTTATTACTTTCATTGTAGCTATCTCAGAGTATTTATTACTTTCATTGTAGCTATCCTCAAGAGTATTTTACTTTCATTGTATCTACCCTCAGAGTATTTATTACTTTTATTGTATCGATCTTCAAGAGTATTTATTACTTTCATTGTATCTACCCTCAGAGTATTTATTACTTTCATTAGGTCTACCTTTTGTTTTATCCACCCTCAGTGTATTTATTACTTCCGTTGTATCTACTCTCAGAGTATTTATTACTTTCAGTGTATGTATCCTCAAGAGTGTTTATTACTTTCATTGTATTTACCCTTGGAGTATTTACTTTCATTGTATCTACCCTCAAGAGTATTTACTTCCATTGTATCTACCCTTTAGAGTATTTATTACTTTTGTTTTACCTACCCTTTAGAGTATTTATTACTTTCATTGTATCTACCCTTTATAGTATATTACTTTCATTGTGTCTACCCTCAAGAGTATTTATTACTTTTACTTAATCTACCCTCAGAGTATTTATTACTTTTATTGTATCTACCCTCAGAGTATTTATTACTTTTACTGCATATACTTAAACCAGTTTGTTTTTTCCTTTAGATTGTAAGCTCTTGTGATATCCGTTTGTCATGTGTTGTCCTGTAAGAAACAAAAGGACAAATTTCCCCCATTGCACTCTGCCTTAGAATGTGCTCCAGCCACAGAGTAAGAAATCGTCTGCAGATTGCAGGTACCATAGATTGGGGTGAGTATAAATATTACTCTGTGCTGATAACATTTATTCCATCTAACAGGGTTACAGTGCACGAAAACTCCTCTTTACTCATTCATTTTGCATCAGCCACTGGGAAGACGGTGACATTCTGATATATATAAATGTAAAATGGGGGAATCATGATAAAGAAAGATGGAGCGCTGGACAGTTAAGTTTCCAAGGTTCGAAATGGAATTTCTTTATGGCCTTCAGTTTATTTCAAGTTCCTCCTCAAGGTTTCCTGGTGAGAGATGGGAGCAGATTCCTTACTGATCTGAAATTTTAACCCGACAAAAAAATATTGAACTATTGTTCAATTATGATCGTAATTGTATTGTAGTAAATGTACGATTGTGGGTATAAAACTTACCGTTGTTAACTGCGTGGTATTGCTATTTAGCGATATCACACCTTAATAAATATGGCCCTTTATTTTCTGTACTGCGCCTTTATAAACACTAGCATGGCTCTGTATTAATAGGTTCACTCTGTAGGGTTTAGTGGCAATCAAACGGTCACCAGGGAAATATTGCACTGTGGCTATTTGACCGCTAAATACGTACCGGATTGTAATTGTTCATTAATTTGGCTTGAAAAAGCCAAATTCCTGTTCTTTCTATTTCTTCTTTTTCTTCCGTTTTATTCTTCCGCTTTTTTGGACCGTATCTCCTCCCACAGTTTTTGAGCTAGAGACATGAAATTCGGTACATACGTGCGGGGCATATAGGAGAAGTGTGCTATCTTCTAGCTAAGGAATCCGCAGAAGCGTTACGGTGTTATCGGCGAATTTCCGGACATTTTTTCCTATAGACTATAATGGTAACAATCCTCAAATGTGGATATTTCAAAACAGTTTGTTTCATGGTCATAAATACAAATGGTGATACCCCCAACCCCCCACACAGACCCAGGTACACCCACCTACTAACCTACCTTATCCATTCCCATGGAAGCCATATTTAAAGGGTAACTAAAGTCAAAAAAACTAATTTAGATGTATCCTCAATAAAAGATAGTTTTATGGTTATAAACACAAAAAAGACATACCCCCTCAACCAGACCCAGGTACACACACCTACTAATCTACTTATCCATTACGGTGGCAGCCATATTTAATGGGTAACTAAATTCAAAAAAACTAATTTAGATTTATCCTCAATAAAATATAGTTTTATGGTTGTAAACACAAAAAAGACATACCCCCTCAACCAGACCCAGGAACACACACCTACTATTTACTTATCCATTACTGTGGCAGCCATACTTAAAGGGTAACTAAAGTCAAAAAAATTAATTTTGATTAATAATAAAAAAGGTTTGTTTTTTTAACACCCATGGGGCACAGTTACATACACCTACTGACCTACCACTCCATTACTGTTGCAGCCATACCTAAAGGGTAACTAAAGTCAAAAAAACAAATTTTGACCAATCATCAAAAAAGTTAGTTTTTTTAACCTCCAACTGGACACAGGTACATACACCTACTGATCTACTTATACATTACTGTGGCAGCCATACCTAAAGGGAAACTAAAGTAAAAAAATTTTTTTGACCAATCATCAAAAAAGTTTATTTTTTTAACCCCCAACCCGACACAGGTACACACACCTACTGATCTACTTATCCATTACTGTGGCAGCCATATTTAAAGGGTAACTAAAGTAAAAAAAAAAAATTTTTGACCAATCATCAAAAAAGTTTGTTTTTTTAACCCCCACGTGGTACAGGTATACACAGCTACTGACCTATCCCTCCATTACTGTGGCAGCCATATTTAAAGGGTAACTAAAGTCAAAAAATTTTTTTGACCAATCATCAAAAAAAATTGTTTTTTTAACCCCCAACCTGATCCAGGTACACATGCTTACTGACCTACCCTTCCATTTTCATGGCAACCATATTTACCATATTAGTCAAAATACAAATCATGAACAAAGTTTGTTTTTTTAACCCCCAACCCGACCCAGGTACACACACCTACTGATTTACTTATCCATTACTGTGGCAGCCATACTTAAAGGGTAACTAAAGTAAAAAAAATAATTTTGATCAATAATAAAGTTATTTTTTTTAACCCCCACGTGGCACAGGTACATAACCTACTGACCTACCTCTCCATTACTGCTGGAGCCATACTTAAAGGTTAACTAAAGTAAAAAAAAACAAATTTTGACCAATCATCAAAAAAGTTGTTTTTTTTAACCCCCACGTGGCACAGGTACATACATCTACTGACCTACCCCTCCATTACTGTTGCAGCCATACCTAAAGTGTAACTAAAGTCAAAAATGTTTTTTGACCAATTATCAAAAAAGTTTTTTTTAACCCCCAACGTGACACAGGTACACAAACCTACTGATCTACTTATCCATTACTGTGGCAGACATACTTAAAGGGTAACTAAAGTCAAAAAAATACATTTTGATCAAAAATCATTATCATTGAAAATGCCGCTAATTTTGCCCTAACCAATCAGATGTTAGCTTTCTGATTGATTGGATCAAAATTAGCACCACTTTGGGCTGGGTACACACAAAAGTTTTTTTTGTCCCAAACAAGCGTTCACTACAAACTCATCATTCCCATTATTGAGTTTTAGGATCTGCAGCAAACACACATATTCCCTTCCAAAATGCAGCCCTTCAAGCCAAATTCAAAGTTTATACTTAAACTTTCCCTTTCTAGTTCACACTGTGCTGCAGTTTGATGCATTTAAAAATTACGGGCACCACTGTGCGTTAATGCAGCGGAACAGCGCACTAAATCCCAAACGCAATGTTCCGCTGCGCTAAAAAAAAAGCGTGAATGTAGCCTTAAAGGGTATGTCCACCCTTAAAACTATTTTTTAATATAGCATTCCCCCTGTCCCCCCAGCCCCAACTGCTATGCCCCAAACTCTACTTACCTCCCATCTTTCCCCTGCCGCGCTGCCGGCCCTCTGCTTGCGAGAAAATGCAAGCAGAGGGGCGGGACCGGCAGTAGCGTCTGTGATTGGCTGAGCGGCAGCCAATCACGGACACGGCTGCCGGTCATTCAGTGCAGCGGAGGAAAGAGGGGAGGTAAGTAATGTTCGGGGCACTTTCTAAAATAAAAATGTAGCGGTTGGGGCTGGGGGGACAGGGGGAATATTATATCTAAAGGAATTTATGCTAGGGGGAGGGAATCCTGAGAGGGAGAAGGGCTGCAGTACGCACGCCAAACTTCTCCCGAGGCCAGATAGAAGGCAGAGTCCTATATGGACTCTGCTAGCCTCCTGGTGGGCAGTTTTTGGGACTTTGGGGGGGGACTACAGGAGAACCTTATGGAGCTGGGATGTGAGGTAAGGATTAAACTACACTACATGGTGGGGCCAGTAGTTGGGGGGATTATAGTTTTGGGGGTGGACATGGCCTTTAAGTATTTTCCATGTTGGTAAAGGTGCAGTATTGTAAATTCGCCCATAGAGCGTTAAGCCATAAAAGGATTTAAAGGGCAGGGGGCTAATTCTTTGCTATATTTTTATTAAACATGCCTAATAGAGGTCTTCTACAGATTTTCAATTTTGAGAATTTCTACTGATTGACTGTTAGGTGGGACAAACATGATCAGAACTCTACTAAGCAATTCAGCCTCCCAACATCCTATTAGAGGGCAGAATACCAGAAGGCAGAACTTTATACGTAATAACACATAAGGGCACTGTGTTTGTCTCCCTCTGTGAAGTATGCTCAGTTCGGCAATAAAAGCTAAGTTTTATCTGTAGCTGTTGGCAGTCCGTCCTTTTTGCTAAGAACTTTATTTATACAGACACAATGACATAACCAATATTTCCTGCATTTGATTTGTGGGCCCAGCCAAAGGGCGATACCGCACCTTTAATGATCGGAACCTTCACGCATGCAATCATACATTTAAATGTTCTAAAAAAAAAAGTGTAGTGTCAGCAACTGGTTTCTATTGCTGGACATTCGTTATTACACAGCTACACTGACATTCCTTTCCTTACTTGGCAATCAAGGGATTCAGAGTTGTTTATAATAGAATGTGCAGGAGATAGACCCCCAAGAGGTGCAGTTACACACTACATTGCAGGTGTTCGGTGTCCTTTAAGTTATTTTGCAAAACTAGTTTAGATTATCGTGGTTAAATATTAAAGATTTAAGAGATACTGATCATTGCACCAATTAGAATTGTGTTCACCGGTGCAGCAAGATAACGACATCCCACCCAGACTATAATGATTCCAGACCGCCAATAAAGCAATACCTAGACTATTCTATATATATTACCACAGGGCTTTATAACAGCACAGGTAAAGGAAATCTACTTATTTGTGGATCACCACCCATATTTTTAGTTGAACAGCTGTCCGATACATTTGATTCTTTTACTGCCAATTAATCTTCTGTGATGCAATTTCCATGAAGATCTTGCCAATTATAAACATATAATGATCTTCAGTGATGTCATGGCCAGCATAATGGTAGAGGAGTCTGATCAGGCAGTTGACATCTTGGTAAATGAATGCAAGGCCTATTGTCATATTGACCGTTCCAATATTAATGGGAAATGTGTTCCATACCCTTTCCCTCTGTATACGTAGAATCCTCTATAGGTAGGTGCACAGGGATAGTGTGATAGGTATGTGCGCTACAGGCCTCATCCAGTGTTGCAGTCCCCTGTAAGCTCCATGTGTCCTCTCAGGATTTACACTGAACCCGAAGGTCCTTCTGGATTTTTGTAATCGGACATAGAGGGGACACTTCTCCAGGGAATACTGCACCAATCATTAGGCAGCCTTTACCCCCCCCCCCATCACCCCTACCTTTTCATCCCTCGGGATGGTGTCACGTGCCTTCCTGTTCAGTCCAGTGTCTGTGTATAAATAATTACATGAAATACCGACTCCGTTTCACCAATCATTAGAATTGACTGTAGGACATCAGGAAGGGGGCATCCTGGAAGAAGGACTGTTAGAACCTGAAATGCTCTTAGCTCCCACGTCCCTTCGTCCTGTACCTCTCTTACATGCCTGTTGCTATGCCGTCCCCAGGCCACATGTCCTCTGTGTTGACTGGCCCATGTGTCCCCATGGCCTCTCAAATACGAGGTCGTGCTGCTTTCTCCTGCCGTCCAGTCCCTACCTCAGGACGTCCAAGCTATGCACAAGCCTAAAAAGTTTGATGGAAGCGCACCGTTTATCAGAAAATCTTCGTTTAATTGCTCACCAAACATACACACCGTTTCGGAGAACGCTATGTCTCCTTCATCGGTTCAACACACAATCTAAACCCTACCACCATTTATAGACCGTGATCCACAATTATCTCCCCCTCCCACCTTTGGGGGTGGTTAAGACAACCGGCATTGACAAAAATATATCGTAATCTTTCGGTAAAGACACTTGCTTGAAAATATATATCATGTTTGGCCACTCCCCTAAAAGGTGGGGGGGGAGTAATTGTGGATCACTGGGTCTATAAATGGTGGTATGGGTTAGATTGTGTGTTACACCTGATGAAGGAGACATAGCGTTCTCCGAAACGTTGTGTATGTTTGTGTGA
Source organism: Hymenochirus boettgeri (assembly GCA_019447015.1). Lineage (NCBI taxonomy): Eukaryota > Metazoa > Chordata > Amphibia > Anura > Pipidae > Hymenochirus > Hymenochirus boettgeri. The sequence goes on from CM033469.1 coordinate 411,860,964, forward strand.
TGCAATAAACAGAATATTTTCTGATAAACAGAGTGCGCTTCCATCAAACTTTTTATGCTTGTGCTACAGCTCACTAATGTCAACAGCAGGGACCAGCAAAGGGTATGAAATCAACTGATTTTTCAAAATGGGAGAGAATATGTAGAATAACTAAGAAGGCATCACACAAACTAACAATTTAACACATATTGATCATTTCCACTGAACTGTCCCTTTAATGCTCAAGTGTCATCCATAGGTTTCCATTTGACTACTCAAGCAGGGTACAAGCCTGTATGTTCACATATTACGCACCCATTGCTATAGGTAGAAAGAATGCCATGCTGCAAACCCCACACTGATTAGGGCAGCAGCCAGGGGAGATTATTTGCTCCCCTTTCTCCATAAACCACTTGGTAGACCAGGACAGCTACCTGGAGATTCAGTCCTATGGGTGGAACCGTAACTGGTGTCCTTGTCTGCAGCCTGGACACCTACCTGATCACGTCCATCAGACCAGGACACGTGGAGCATCACTCGGTCCTTTCATCCCACCAGGACTTGCCGGGAGCTTATGACAGACTATCCAACCTTTTAACCAATAGTAAAGGGACGAGAGCAGAAAACCACCGGGTAACAGTATAATCTGCGTCAGGTACAAAATGAATCTCACAGGTATTAACAGCTGAAGTTACTTTGTTTTTATTTAAAATAAAAATAAAGGAAAAGTGATGATTATGATAGAGACAGAACTGTAATGGGACCACCATATTTCTTTCATATAAACATTCCGGTTCCAAATAGATTCCTCCTGACGGCTGATGGGAGAAAACCCAAACAAATTATCGGGGGGAGGGGGGGTGACAAGATTTAAACTTTTCTGTCTTACGTTAGACGGACTTAAATAATTGGGGCTTTTAGCGATTTATTTTTTTTTTTTATTATTCTTTTAAAATGGCACTTTCCTTACAAACCAAGGAGCTTAAAACAAAATAATGATATATATATATATATATATTTCTATATATATATATGTGCACTGACGCAGATGTTAATTCAACGCCCCCTACAAAGAAAGAAAAACGCTGCAAAATGGAGGGGGGAAAAAAAAACCACATTTAGGCTCTATTACATTTACAAATACATACATAAATATATTACATACCACAACCAACCAAAAGGAAATGCCGGGCGCCCCCACGCTGATCGCGTGTTGCCGGGTTACTGCCCCGCACGCTCATTTTGGCTCAGTTGTTTTTTTATTTTTTTCCTTCTGTAAAATATTTAAACAAATGGTGGTGTCCAGGAATGGGCTGTAGCTTTCCTTTATCGCTGGACGGGTCACGCGGAGGAGTTAGTTCGTCCAGTATGGAGAACTGGTGTAGGCCGCCTTGTTAGCCTGAGTCTTCTGCTGCATGGCATTCGCCTGGCTGCGCTGCCCGGAACCCCCCTGTAAGAGGTTAACAAGAACATCCAGTTGGGCACTTTTATAATGGAGAGCAATGAATTATATTACTACTGCACTTTCCCTCTCCCAATAGGGGCCCTGAGTATAAGGCCAACACATTGAACAGAAAGTATCATTGGGCTGTTCCAAGGAACCGTCTCTTACCTGCCCATCCTGCTGAAGGTGGTGATGGAGCAGCTGAGAGTGGGGCTGCTGATGCGCAGGCAGAATGTGTAAGAAAGGAGCTGGAGCGTATCCAGCTGCTGCACCAGGGTTTAGAGGCCCAGTGGATCCAAGCGCTGAAGGCAAGCTGAACGGAGGAGGAGTTCCTGCGTGGAAACCCTGCTTGTCAAAGGTCTAAGAAAATAGAATAAAGGAACATGAGGACGGTGTGAAAATATCCCATGTAAACAAACATCTAAAGCTTCTGACAAAGGGAAAAACAAGCGGGAAAGTTTTATACCGGTCTAATGAAATAGCTGAAATAACATGGGAAATCAGAGGTGCCAATACAAACACAAACCTTGGACACTAACACGGTTATTCAATAAATGTTCTTATCGTTTAAAATGGTGCTAATTTTGCCCCAACCAACCAGATGTTAACTTTCATTTGAAAGCTATCACCCGGTTGGTTAAGGGCAAAATTAGCACCATTTTAAACGATAAGAACTTTTATTGAATCTCCCTGTATATCTGCTGTTAACAGGTAATTTGCAGCTGTTGACTTTTCAGTTAATTTAAAATTATTATCTGGATAAAATAAAAAGTTTATTATTTGTTTTTTAATCACTGCTCTAAGGGCATCCTGTGAGAAACTATGGAGATGAAAAGGTTAACTTTCCTTTCTTCCAGAAGCTCGAGTCACCAGCACCCTAGGAATGGTTCCTATCCCTGCACAGCCTGCTCAGTCCACACCTACTGCTGGTACAGGTAGGGAGCCCTGATTAATTAAAGAACTGAAGATTGACGTGGTTTGCCTGGCCACCTGGAAACGTTACATATTCCCTATATACACTTACCTGAGTTTTATTGTAGACTGAGCCACTGATATCAGGCACTCCTGTGTTACTAGAACTCACAGACACCCCTGAAGAGAAGAAATAAAATCATGAACAAAGTAAACAGACACGAATATAAAGGAGTACGTAATAATAAAAGGAAAATCCATAATCATCCGGGTGTGCACATTCCACCAATGTAAAGGGGCCCATACACGCACCAATCTCCCGTCCAATTATATTGTGTATGGGCGATTGCCTAATGATATGATGGGGGGATTGGTACATGTATGCCCACGTTTAATATAGGGGCCAATACCCCTAATACAGTAAACAGGCCCATACACAATCCAACAGAAAACCCTCTTAAAAACTAGTCACCAGGTGTAAAGTTCTAGATGCCAATTGGCTCCTAGGATTTGTCCACCCTGTGTTTATATTGAATATCACCTACATGCTCTTAACCAATTGGAAAGCTCCCGTTGCCCTGACTCCTCCCCTGACTCTAAAAACACAATTTTAATAAAAAGGTCTTGCTTTCAAATATAGTGTATTCTGGGATCATAAACATGTCAGAGTGATAAGTGAGAGACAGATACCTTTCCCAGGCCCGGTTCCAGCTGACTTGTTTTGTGCTTGCAATGGTGCATTGTAACCACCTTTGCTGTAATCTCCAGCTGCTGTTCCTTGCGTCAAATCGTCGTATCCTTGGAAGGGAAACATTGCTAATTACTCACATAATGACCCATAAACAAGAGGGAGCCCGTGGCTTTGGCCAATCAGAAGATCCTTACCTGTACCGTAGCTATGCTGCCCGTATCCCCCAGCCTGTTGGAAGGGGGTGGAAGCCGTGTTGAGGTTCACTCCGTGCTGTTTGGCTGATGCTGGAGGTACCTGACATGAGATAAAACAGAACTAAATATGGAAAGTGCCTCTGGGTGATAAAAAATTCCAATGTTACCCTGAAAAATGATCAATAAGGGATCTCTCCAACAGACGTCGATATCCGTTAATATTGCACTGAAAGGTGAATCAAAGCCCTAAATGGATTCTACAATTCCCAACTAGCAGAAAGCATTTAAAGCCTAGAAACGTCTCCTCTGAAACCAGCAGCATAAGGAACTTGTTGTAAGCTTTATGGCCTATCCTAGTTCTAGATTTGTTTTCTCACTGCTCTTTCCTGACTTATGGAGCGGTCAGGGGCAGGTCACCTCACCACATTGGTGGAAGGAAGCTAGAAAATTCACCGATCACCAGAAGTGGTTTAATGCCCCCAGCAACCTGCCAGTGTAATCTGAGAAAGCTAGGGACTGGCAGAAGCGGTTTAGTGCCCCCAGCAACCTGCCAGTGTAATCTGAGAAAGCTAGGGGACGGCAGAAGCGGGTTTAGTGCCCCAGCAGCAACTGCCAGTGTAATCTGAGAAAGTAGGGACCGGCAGAAGTGGTTTAGTGCCCCCAGCAACCTGCAGTGTAATCTGAGAAAGCTAGGGACCGGCAGAAGTGGTTTAGTGCCGCCAGCAACCTGCCAGTGTAATCTGAGAAGCTAGGGACCGCAGAGGCGGTTTAGTCCCCCAGCAACCTGCCAGTGTAATCTGAGAAAGCTAGGGACCGGCAGAAGTGGTTTAGTGCCCCCAGCAACCTGCCAGTGTAATCTGAGAAAGCTAGGTACAGGCAGAAGTGGTTTAGTGCCCCCAGCAACCTGCCAGTGTAATCTGAGAAAGCTAGGGACCGGCAGAAGTGGTTTAGTGCCCCCAGCAACCTGCCAGTGTAATCTGAGAAAGCTAGGGACTGGCAGAAGCGGTTTAGTGCCCCCAGCAACCTGCCAGTGTAATCTGAGAAAGCTAGGGACCGGCAGAAGTGGTTTAGTGCCCCCAGCAACCTGCCAGTGTAATCTGAGAAAGCTAGGGACCGGCAGAAGCGGTTTAGTGCCCCCAGCAACCTGCCAGTGTAATCTGAGAAAGCTAGGGACCGGAAGAGGTGGTTTACTGCCCCCAGCAACCTGCCAGTGTAATCTGAGAAAGCTAGGGACCGGCAGAAGCGGTTTAGTGCCCCCAGAGGTTCTACTCCAATATACAGGTGAACATCCATTTAAACCTTTCCATAACACAGGTTATCCTGCATCACATGTACTTACAAACATTGTAGGGCCATACTGAAACGCACTGGGTACACCAGGAACACCAGCGTAATACGGTAATCCGGTGTAGCTATAACCTGGTGGCAGTGTTGGGTTTAAGAAAGGCTGCTGAGCCGTATGGTGGGTCTGAGTTTGGTTCTGCTGAGGTTGGGCCAATGTTGTAGCAGGCGCGGGTGAAGCAGAATCTCCTCTACCAAACTTTGCTACGTCACCTGAAGGATAGAGAAAAATCAATGCGATCAACTGTGAATTCCCAGCACAACAAAGTAAACAGACTTGGATATAAATATCCCCACTTCTTACAGGGGTGAACAACGGGTAGATTGGTATTATAGAGCAAGTCTTGCCAAGGAAACTAAAGAGTAGGAGCCTTTCTGTGTGTGAAAATGTATCTGCCTCTTCCCTGTCCTCCTGGAGGACTCCGGCACGCACATGGAAGCCCTCGTCCCGCATGGTTTAAACTGAAAAAGTGCACCGAAAACTTACCAAATTGTGTTCCTTGGCTTTCTCAATACCCACCAGCTGCATTTGTGATTGGCTGCCTCTAAGACAATGCGCCTGCCCAGTCTGGCCCCAAAAATGTAACATTACACGATTTACTGAATATGAAGACGCTCCTAAACTTACTTCCCAGCAGCCAATCCCTAGCTGCTCTTCTGCTGCTGCTACATGCCTTTCCCATGCACTAGCAGAGGTTCAATGTCCGCTACTAGGGAGTGAGTGAGGGTCAGTTTCCCAGTGTCTGGGAGTGAGGTCTAGGTTTTAGGAGGTATTTAGATTTAACTGTAATTTTAGTTTGTGGGGTGGACATTCCCTTTAAAGGTACAGTGCCACCTATTAAATACAGTGCAGAGTGGACAACATATAAACTCATTAGGGGACTTTAGTTTTTTAAGTGAATGACACAGGGAAATGTTCTATAACCCGCTACAAGAAGACTTGTAATTTGTAAGATTCTGACATTACAATAAAACACGGTGTAACGCAAACAAGAAATGGGGGAGCTGCCCACCTGAGTATGGGTTACTTGCAAGGCCTCCGTCTCTGCCTGTGAGGGCCGCTGGAGCTTGGAATGCAATTCCATAGTAATCCTGTAGGGGAAATAAATCAGAAGGAATGATCATCCTTTCCCTTGTTTACACTAGACAACCCTGATCTACCAGGTATTGGAACTAACCACACACGGGTCTAGAAGCCAAACTCCTACTCACCATCGGTAACCGGGATTGGAGCATCTGCAGGTCATCGTACCCATAGATCTGCTTGAAGACAAGAACAAAGATATCAAGAAACTCCCAGAATCCCTTGAGCATGTAAAGAAAGAATATGGTGTTCCAATAACAATAACACCAAATGGTCACAGAATATCGTTATAACGTGGTACATTAAAATGACCGGTTACCAATGAAGAAACACTGGATTGTACAACAGTTATTACAGAGACGACGTCAGGAAAAACATAAAACTGCTTACTGGGTATGCAGGCAGTAACCCGCCAGGGCCTACAATGTATTGGTTATGTAACAGCGGGGGGACACCTTGGGGGAGGTTTGGCGGAGCTTTTCCTGTAAAGTAAAAACGCAACACAGTCATTCCTAATAACACACATTGTATTAATGTAGAAACTGTCCCAAATCAACAAACAGTCCTGATTGGATCAGCACCTTGCACCTCTTCATAAAGCAACAAAACTAATGCAACATCTGGTCTGGTTCCCACAGAGAGCCACAATCCAATATAATTAGCTACACAGGCAGGAGGTCCTAACAAATCGTATCTACCAGTTATGGGGGTCAAAATTGAATCATTTTGTGTTTTTTTCCCCTCCCCATGATCCCCCTCCGCCCCTGGAGGATGTAGGTAGCTACTCTGAGCCGTTTACAAGAACACTGTTAACTGGGTGACCTTAGCAAACCTCATTAGAATCCTTTCATTTAGATCACTAAATAAAATCCCATGCTGGTACTTACCCGATGTCACTAGGGGCGCCGTTCTTGTGGTGGTTGCAGGCATACTCACACTGGACGCACCGAGGCCCAGCGTATTTGTAGAGTTCATGGTACCGGCCATGCTGACCACAGAGGAGGTGGTGCTTGTAGCAGACGTTAAAGGGGTGGAGAAGGTAGTGGTGGGCTGGAGTGACACTGAATTCTCTACACTCGTGTGCTGCAAAACAAACCACAGCGGAATTAGTCCAAAAAGATCTTTGGCTGTTAAAGGAGAATGGGAGGGAAATAGAAAGATAAAGCAGCATGGCAGCACCTACGACAGCTGCTCTGAACTTCCAAAAGGTTTACTGATAACACTGTATACCATACCTCCACTGTCCAAACCCCAGCAGGGCTGGCACCTCTAACATTAACAATATCCCATATAAAAACCAAACATGGGAAGACTCTCCAAGCTCATCACATGTCCGTGTGTGTGTTCTCCCCCATTGAACTGCTAATGCTGTGATTCCCAATGAATACAAGTTTGTTTTGCACATGGTTGAAGAGCCGCCCCTGCTTGGTTTTTCTGGGGGTCTGGAAGTGATGTCACCAGAATCCTGTCCCCTCCTCCAGCACTGGTTTAATGGCAGAAGAAAGAAAAAGAACTGAACTATATACAGTATAATATATATATATAGTACAGTATAATATAGTACAGTATATAATATAGTATAATATAGTATAGTACAGTACAGTACAGTGTAGTATAGTACAGTATAGAATATAGTACAGTATAATATAGTACAGTATATAATATAGTATAATATAGTATAGTACAGTATAGAATATAGTACAGTATATAATATAGTATAGTACAGTACAGTACAGTACAGTATAGTGTAGTACAGTGTAGTATAGTACAGTATAGAATATAGTACAGTATATAATATAGTATAATATAGTATAGTACAGTATAATATAGTATATAATATAGTATAGTACAGTATAATATAGTACAGTATATAATATAGTATAATATAGTATAGTACAGTACAGTATAGTGTAGTACAGTGTAGTATAGTACCAGCAACCTGCCAGTGTAATCTGAGAAAGCTAGGGACTGGCAGAAGTGGTTTAGTGCCCCCAGCAACCTGCCAGTGTAATCTGAGAAAGCTAGGGACCGGCAGAAGCGGTTTAGTGCCCCCAGCAACCTGCCAGTGTAATCTGAGAAAGCTAGGGACCGGAAGAGGTGGTTTACTGCCCCCAGCAACCTGCCAGTGTAATCTGAGAAAGCTAGGGACCGGCAGAAGCGGTTTAGTGCCCCCAGAGGTTCTACTCCAATATACAGGTGAACATCCATTTAAACCTTTCCATAACACAGGTTATCCTGCAGCAGATGTACTTACAAACATTGTAGGGCCGTACTGAAACGCACTGGGTACACCAGGAACACCAGCGTAATACGGTAATCCGGTGTAGCTATAACCTGGTGGCAGTGTTGGGTTTAAGAAAGGCTGCTGAGCCGTATGGTGGGTCTGAGTTTGGTTCTGCTGAGGTTGGGCCAATGTTGTAGCAGGCGCAGGTGAAGCAGAATCTCCTCTACCAAACTTTGCTACGTCACCTGAAGGATAGAGAAAAATCAATGCGATCAACTGTGAATTCCCAGCACAACAAAGTAAACAGACTTGGATATAAATATCCCCACTTCTTACAGGGGTGAACAACGGGTAGATTGGTATTATAGAGCAAGTCTTTCCAAGGAAACTAAAGAGTAGGAGCCTTTCTGTGTGTGAAAATGTATCTGCCTCTTCCCTGTCCTCCTGGAGGACTCCGGCACGCACATGGAAGCCCTCGTCCCGCATGGTTTAAACTGAAAAAGTGCACCGAAACTTACCAAATTGTGTTCCTTGGCTTTCTCAATACCCACCAGCTGCATTTGTGATTGGCTGCCTCTAAGACAATGCGCCTGCCCAGTCTGGCCCCAAAAATCTAACATTACACGATTTACTGAATATGAAGACGCTCCTAAACTTACTTCCCAGCAGCCAATCCCTAGCTGCTCTTCTGCTGCTGCTACATGCCTTTCCCATGCACTAGCAGAGGTTCAATGTCCGCTACTAGGGAGTGAGTGAGGGTCAGTTTCCCAGTGTCTGGGAGTGAGGTCTAGGTTTTAGGAGGTATTTAGATTTAACTGTAATTTTAGTGTGTGGGGTGGACATTCCCTTTAAAGGTACAGTGCCACCTATTAAATACAGTGCAGAGTGGACAACATATAAACTCATTAGGGGACTTTAGTTATTCAAGTGAATGACACAGGGAAATGTTCTATAACCCGCTACAAGAAGACTTGTAATTTGTAAGATTCCGACATTACAATAAAACACGGTGTAACGCAAACAAGAAATGGGGGAGCTGCCCACCTGAGTATGGGTTACTTGCAAGGCCTCCGTCTCTGCCTGTGAGGGCCGCTGGAGCTTGGAATGCAATTCCATAGTAATCCTGTAGGGGAAATAAATCAGAAGGAATGATCATCCTTTCCCTTGTTTACACTAGACAACCCTGATCTACCAGGTATTGGAACTAACCACACACGGGTCTAGAAGCCAAACTCCTACTCACCATCGGTAACCGGGATTGGAGCATCTGCAGGTCATCGTACCCATAGATCTGCTTGAAGACAAGAACAAAGATATGAAGAAACTCACAGAATCCCCCGAGCATGTAAAGAAAGAATATGGTGTTCCAATAACAATAACACCAAATGGTCACAGAATATCGTTATAACGTGGTACATTAAAATGACCGGTTACCAATGAAGAAACACTGGATTGTACAACAGTTATTACAGAGACGACGTCAGGAAAAACATAAAACTGCTTACTGGGTATGCAGGCAGTAACCCGCCAGGGCCTACAATGTATTGGTTATGTAACAGCGGGGGGACACCTTGGGGGAGGTTTGGCGGAGCTTTTCCTGTAAAGTAAAAACGCAACACAGTCATCCCTAAAAACACACATTGTATTAATGTAGAAACTGTCCCAAATCAACACAAACAGTCCTGATTGGCTCAGCACCTTGCACCTCTTCATAAAGCAACAAAACTACTGCAACATCTGGTCTGGTTCCCACAGAGAGCCACAATCCAATATAATTAGCTACACAGGCAGGAGGTCCTAACAAATGGTATCTACCAGTGATGGGGGTCAAAATTGAATCAATTGGTGTTTTTTTTCCCTCCCCATGATCCCCCTCCGCCCCTGGAGGATGTAGGTAGCTACTCTGAGCCGTTTACAAGAACACTGTTAACTGGGTGACCTTAGCAAACCTCATTAGAATCCTTTCATTTAGATCACTAAATAAAATCCCATGCTGGTACTTACCCGATGTCACTAGGGGCGCCGTTCTTGTGGTGGTTGCAGGCATACTCACACTGGACGCACCGAGGCCCAGCGTATTTGTAGAGTTCATGGTACCGGCCATGCTGACCACAGAGGAGGTGGTGCTTGTAGCAGACGTTAAAGGGGTGGAGAAGGTAGTGGTGGGCTGGAGTGACACTGAATTCTCTACACTCGTGTGCTGCAAAAAACAAACCACATCGGAATTAGTCCAAAAAGATCTTTGTTATAGGGGAATGGTAGGGAAATAGAAAGATAAAGCAGCATGGCAGCACCTACGACAGCTGCTCTGAACTTCCCAAAGGTTTACTGGTAACACTGTATACCATACCTCCACTGTCCAAACCCCAGCAGGGCTGGCACCTCTAACATTAACAATATCCCATATAAAAACCAAACATGGGAAGACTCTCCAAGCTCATCACATGTCCATGTGTGTGTTCTCCCCCATTGAACTGCTAATGCTGTGATTCCCAATGAATACAAGTTTGTGTTTTGCACATGGTTGAAGAGCCGCCCCTGCTTGGTTTTTCTGGGGGTCTGGAAGTGATGTCACCAGAATCCTGTCCCCTCCTCCAGCACTGGTTTAATGGCAGAAGAAAGAAAAAGAACTGAACTATATACAGTATAATATACATATATAGTACAGTATAATATAGTACAGTATATAATATAGTATAGTACAGTACAGTACAGTACAGTGTAGTATAGTACAGTATAGAATATAGTACAGTATAATATAGTACAGTATATAATATAGTATAATATAGTATAGTACAGTATAGAATATAGTACAGTATATAATATAGTATAATATAGTATAGTACAGTACAGTACAGTATAGTGTAGTACAGTGTAGTATAGTACAGTATAGAATATAGTACAGTATAATATAGTACAGTATATAATATAGTATAATATAGTATAGTACAGTATAGAATATAGTACAGTATATAATATAGTATAATATAGTATAGTACAGTATAATATAGTACAGTATAATATAATATAGTATAGTATAATATAGTATAGTACATTATAGTATAGTATATAATAGTGTAGTACAGTGTTGTATAGTACAGTATATAATATAGTACTGTATAATATAGTAGTGTAGTATAGTATATAATATAGTACAGTGTAGTATCGTACAGTATATAATATAGTACAGTATATAATATAGTATAGTACAGTATAATATAGTACAGTATAATATAGTATAGTACAGTATAATATAGTATAGTACAGTATAATATAGTATATAATATAGTACAGTATAATATAGTAGTGTAGTATAGTATATAATATAGTACAGTGTAGTATCGTACAGTATATAATATAGTACAGTATATAATATAGTATAGCTGTCTCGTGGGGGGCATATCCTTGTTGGTGGGCATGATCTGTCTTGGTGGGCATGTTAATAGACAATAGATGATTTCTCCAGCGCATGAGGTCTATGTATAATTTTGTATTTATCTCCTTTAACTATTAGTATTCCGCAACAATTTATGAATTAATGTGTGATTTACTATTTATAATGTGGTAGATGACAATTTATAAGCAGGCACTGAACATACAAAGATAAACAAATACTAAGCCTTGATATTAGAGACAACTAAAGCCTTTAACAACACTTGAATCAGAAGGGCGAGCATCTAGACATAAAAACAAGAATTCTGTGAAGACCATCATTTTGATATGGTTGCTGAGGAATTTACCTTACTGACATGTGGTTTGTGCTTTACTTCCCAACATTCCGTATCACACAGTTTGGTCAAACGACCATTATGTTCTTACACATGATCAGTCCTAGCTATATAGGGGGTGTTGCAATAAAAAAGGTACTTTAGTTTAAGTATATCTTTTTCACAATTGGACAATACTATGAAATTAAATTTCAGTATTTGGACCCCTTATTATTTATATAAAAGAAATATGCACAAACTTGCATTATATTTTGTTCTGCTTGCCCTGTTCTCACTAATATTTTTTTTTTATATTTGTATTTATATATATTTTGGGTGACATTGATATACTTGCCTTTGGTCGGGATTGTAAAACTGTAAATTTAGGCCAACACATTCAAATTTTAATAATTCATTAGAATTCCTCAGCGGTATATTATGGAAATGTTCCCCACGCTACAAATCTTTATTCTATTCAGTCTGTCTAAATTAAACTAGAAAACCTTTAAGCAATGTTTGACCATAGAATTCAAAGCCTCAATATTGTCCTTAATAACGCGTAACTCTACAAACAAGCATCAAAATCTTGTGAATATTCTGAGACAGTAAGATCAATTTATTATTGAACAGTGGACTGTAAAAGCGGGGACACACTAAAAAAAAATCCGGAATGAATCACAGTTTGTGTTTTAAGAGATTTGTAAATAAAGCAGCTTTCAAAGAATAAGCCTGGTGAATAATGACTAAATACAAATTAGCTGGGAGGTATAAAAGCTTGTAAAAGGATATATTTCAACCAGGTGTTCACTTCAAAAATAAGATTTTTCTTTAGTGAATGCATCCCCTGCCAACCCTTAAAAATGTTAAATTCTAAAAAAATCATCAGAACAAATACTTACCGGCCCCGCCTCTAAGATACTTCAGGAGTTAAGTATTATTAGGGAAAGGAAGGCAGCCAATCACAGGCTGGATTAGGACTGGTACACTATAAAAAATTTTTTAATAGAAAAGGAAGTGCAGAGATAGGGCTTCGGGGAGAGGGGAAGGGAGGGCTTCCCTGGGCAGCCAGAGTCCTGCAGGAGAACAGGGAAGAGGCAGGGATCAGATACCTTTTCACACACAGAAGCTCCTACTCTTCAGTTTGCTTGGACTTTGGAAAGCACTGCAGGGAACCTAAGGAGCAGTGAGAAGGGTAACTAGGACTAGGGGGCCAGCGGTTGTTCAATTTAGTTTGGGGGTGGGGACATGACGGTTAACCTTACTCGTTAAATCTCAACAGGTGAAAAAAATCCATAGTTCAACACTTTTTTAATGTTAATTTTTATTGGCATTTTAACTCTTCCAAGTTAATCACCCCCACCATCACACGTTCCCTCTCGCATTGGCAGCTCCCAAACAACTGGGATTCTATTCCCCTCTCTCTGCATCAAGAAAAAATCCATCGATTTTGAGGTTTAATATAATCTCCAACCTCACTATGGCACTTCTACCCCTTACCTTGTTATCGGTAGTACCTACCTAAATAGAGTGTAAAACCTTGTTGAACCCTTACTTTGTATCTGTAGGTACCTAACTAACATAGTGTAAACTTGTTTAACCAGATCTTTTGATCTGTTGTTACCCTACTTTAAACTAGAGTGTAAAACTTGTTTAACCCTTACTTGTATCTGTGGTTACCTACCTAACTATAGGTAAAACTTGTTTAACCATATCTTTTATATTCATCTGTATGTCTACCTAATTAGAGGGTAAAACGTTTAACCCATACCTTAGTATCGTTAACCCTTACCTTGGTATCTGTGTTACCTACCTAAACTAGAGTGAAAACTTGTTTAACCCTACATTTGTATCTGTATGTACTCCTAATAGAGTGTAAAACGTGTTTAACCCGTACCTTTGTATCTGTATGTTACCTACCTCTAGAGGGCAAACTTGTTTACCCTTTACCTTGTATCTGATGTTACCTACCTAAACTAGAGTGAAAACTTGTTTAACCCGTACCTGGATTGTAGGTTACGACCTAATTAGAGTGTAAACTTGTTTAACCCTTACCTGGTATCGTATGTTACTACCTCACTAGAGTGTAAAACTTGTTTAACCCTTACCTTTGTATCTGTATGTTACCTACCTAACTAGAGTATAAAACTTGTTTAACCCTTACCTTTGTATCTGTTAACCCTTACCTTTGTATCTGTATGTTACCTACCTAACTAGAGTGTAAAACTTGTTTAACCCTTACCTTTGTATTGTAGTTACCGACCTCACTAGGGTGTAAAACTGGTTTACCCTTACCTTTGGATCTATATGTTACGACCTACTAGAGTGTAAACTTGTTTAACCCTTAAAGTGTATCTGTATGTTTACCTACCTAACTAGAGTGTAAAACTTGTTACCCGTACCTTTGTATCTGTATGTTACCTACCTACTGAGTGGAAAAATTTGTAACCCTTACCTTTGTATCTGGATGTTAACTACCTAACTAGAGTGGTGTAAACTTGATTTAACCCTTTACCTCTTGTATAGTATGGTTACCTAACCTAACTAGAGTGTAAACTTGTTTAACCCTTACCTTTGTATCGGATGTTACCTACCTAAACTAGAGTGTAAACTTGTTGATTAACCTTAACAATTAGTATATGTATGTACTACCTAACTAGAGTGTTAAACAACTTGTTTAACCCTTACCCTTTTAATCTGTATGTGTACGACCTCACTAGAGTGTAAAACTTGTTAACCCTGACCTTTGTATCTGTATGTTTACCACATAAACTAGAGGTGTAAAACTTGTTTAACCATTACCTTTGTATCTGATGTTAACTACCTAACTTGAGTGTAAAAACTTGTAACCCTTACCTTGTATATGTATGTACCTACCCAACTAGGGGTAAAACTTTGTTTCATCCTTACCTTTGTATTAGAGAGACACCACTGTCAGTTTGTAGAAACATTCTGTTTCTTTTGCCTACTGGGAAACTGATATTTACTGGGTATTTAAACAAAGGTTTTTATAAAAAAAAAGAAATTGGCCTTACAGCCTCCATAAGCTACAGTATGTGATCAGCTCAGGGTATAACCCAAACCCTAGAAAACGTGAGTGTGTCTGTCATTCCCTTATAATTTATATGGCCCACTGGTAAATGTGCATTTGTGGAACATTTTTTATGTGTCAGGGAGGAATGAGAATTCAGCCAACTGAAAATATTTCCTTCATTGCTGAGGAACGCGGTGCATTTTTGTAACATTATCACCTTCCAGTACAAACAGGAGTAAATGTAAAACAAAATACGAACTAGACATAATCACACTCGTGCCGGGATAGAAAACAACAAAATAAACTCAAGGAAGCAGGGTCAAATGGAACGATTTGGAAACCAACGGCAAATTGTTAAGCAGCGTTGATAAAATAGATTCCAATGGCCTTCATTACCTGGAGCGTGCGTGCAGATCAATTTACGATCGGTTTAGTGCGGCTTTAAGTCTAGGTTTGCAGCGAAGTACCGGAAAAGACCCTCGGCAGCCATTTCACGCTTATTAACCAGAGGCTGCCCAGGCTGTTATGCGCGGAAGAATATACTGTAAGCTGATAGATGGCATTATTAAATCCTTTTCTTTTGTGTGCCATCATTTTATGAATTTTCATTTTTTAAAACGAAAACAACATGTAAAAAATTTGTCTATCCCCCAAAAGCACTCACTTCATTACAAGTAAAACAAAAAACTGGTTTGATGATTGCCCATTTAGTAATGATGGAGAGAAGAAAAAGAAAGGGAAGCCATTTATACTGTTTAGTCACCTGTAAGAATTACAGAAAAGAATGTGTGACATACCTATTCTGGTTTAGCTTATGGAACAGCTCTCTGGTCAGTTTGGACACCGACGCCTCTGTCTATGGCTTTCGGACTGTTTCATTCTTAGTTCCCCAATGCTTGACTAAGTTTAAATGTGTTCTGTAGTTGATGACCCAGGTATTCATTGGATAAGTTGGGTCAGATCTAAGCCTGGGGTTGGGCGATTGAAACAAGCGGTAAATGGGGATAATGTTATAGGAATCATAAGGATCACTCGAAGAGTTTGCACATTTTCCAAAACTGCAGCACTCTGGACAGTACCACCAGCAGTGTTCTTGAGTGGCTATTTGTCCGCAACCCTCTAAAGCATTCATTTGGAGAGTGTTTGCTTTTATCCTATTTAGATAGAAAGGGTGTGAGTACCAGTCACATTCAGGGAGATCAATAAATCAGTATCGATTTTAAAATGGTGCTAATTTTGCCCCAACCAACAGAGTAACTTTTCATTGAAAGCTACACCGTTGGTTAAGGGCAAAAATTAGCACCATTTAACGATAAGAACTTTTATTTGAATCTCATGTTGTTTTTAAGGACATGTTCATCAGTTAAGAGATTCTTGTAGTTCTTGTTCATATAGATCAGTGTTTTTTTTTTGGTTGTCTGACAGTCATGCATATTTTTGGTAGACTGATGAGATTTGTCCGTGTGTATGTAGGGTTGACGTGGATCTTCTCTATGGGTGTCAGTTGGTAATTTGCTGTTTTATTAAGAGATGTAGTTACAAAATGTTGTATTTTAGTGTATGTGTACCAGGGCTTTCTGGAATATGGAAATGTGCTGCGGGCTACAGGTGAGGGGGGGGGGTTGGTTCACGTGAGAAGAAATGAGAGGACCATGTGAGATATCATATTAGTGAGGACCCACTGGGAAATGGAGAAGTACAAGAGGGGTGGTTTGTTAATGTGTGTTGTGAGAAATCCTACAGGCGATCAATAAAATTCTATATTTAAAAATGGTGCTAACATTGCCCCAACCAACAGATGTTATTTAAACATTTGGTAAGATAAACATTGATGGTTGGGGCAATTAGCACCCTTTTTATGATAAGAACTTTATTGAATAACCCGATAGTATTATTGTTTAGGACACATTATGCATAATCGGAAGATGTTGCTATAGATGAGGCTGCGTGTGAAGAAGCAAAATTTATAGAGTACTAGGGTTTCCCCTACTGATGAACATAGTACCGTAATGGATGTTTCAATTTGATTGGATCCACGAAAGGACCATTATCTTATCGTTATTATAGAATCCTTCATACTCCAGGGGAAGTTACTATTAGAGTGATGAATTTAATAGGTGCGTACCAAGACGGCGTGATCGGAACTATTGATATATACCGTTATTGGCATAAACAAGGATGGGGTAGTGAGAAAATATAGATTACCATCCTGAATTTATATCTTCATAGGATGACTGTCAACCAGCAGACTACTAGCTTATTCATTAGCCATTAACCGTGTGCATGTTTGGCAAGTTTGGGACAGATGAGTGCTGATTTACATGCAAACATATTACTTGCCCTCCGAATGGCCATAATTTTGCAAAATCGTTCTACGAACTATATATATATATGTGTGTTGAATACTTGGATTGCCATCCCTTGTTGATTCACTTGATAAATACTTTGTCTGCTAACGGTTGTAGATTTATATTGTTTTATGTATAAATATAGGGGGATTTACCTTAGACTGCTTTAATTTGATTAACTTTGCGTTTATTTTGGCATTAAGTGGTAATAAATATAATTGTGACAACTGATGGCCATGACAGGGGTTTGAATGTTTACTTATGGTATCCTAGCTACCGCGTTCTATGCAGGGATGGTGAGACTGCCGGTAACTGAATATTGTAAATATTTACTAATATTGCTAAAACGTGCAATGATTGGGCGTGACGTCACGGCGTATGATGGCATGACGCTATTCAGCGTATATGACGTCAGCACTAGGCAGCGAATATTGATGTAGCGTACTGAAACAGCCGGCGAGGTAGGGACCTTTCTCTCTCTTGAGGAGCATGAGGAAGCCCCCAATTGCTAAGGGGCGAAAACGCGTCTGCTTCGCGTACCAATAAGGTTCCATATGACGATGACCATACTAATGATAGGACGTTGGTAGCTATACCTTTTCACTACAATTAAAGTCTAATAGTACCTTCATGACAAGCCTGATTGTTACAGGTTTAGTCCTAATATTGTAGCCTTATAGATGGTATTTTAATGGTTTTAATGAGAACCCTGTATATTGAATAAGGTTTTTAACTAATTTTGAGTGTGACAGTAGTTCCATTTCCCTTTGTTTAAGAAGCCTCAAATGTGTCGCGTGTCTCTTGGGTATCAATGAGTTTGGGTGGATGAGTGTAATGGTGCTAGAAGAAAGTGATGTCAGTCAAACAGGCTATATTTCCTTTCCATGTAGCCAATTGGAGGGGTTGTGACGACTCAAGCTTGCTTTGTAATATTCAGATAGATGGGTTTAATGCGGAATCATCCTTTGGATTTGTTGTCTGCTAGACATGGTATTGGATCTTTTAAGGGTGGGAGATCCTCAGGTGGTAAGGGGGGGTCGACTCACATGTCTTTCAAACAGGACCACCTTTGACATCATGGATCTATATGGGGGTGAAGGGAGAGTGATAACATACCATTTATAACACTTTCTGAAGTTATACAGTCGTGTTAGTGGTATTTTAAAGACTATAATAAAAGATTTATTTTTACATTCTCCTCAACATTGTAGGATATTTCTCTGATCTATTTGCATTAACAAGGTACATTGATTATCAGATAATTCTATCTATGAAAATAACAGGTTACTTGCTTCAGTTGTTTGAGAATAGTAGAACATTCGCATTTTTGAGGAAAGTTATTTTATTCTTATATTCCGATTTTTTTTCATTCTAAAAGGATGAGGGGGGTTGGGGAAAACCTCGGTTACATCATGGATCGGGCTGGTGGGGGGGCGGTTACAATCATTGGATCAGAGGTGGGGCGGTACATAATGGATCGGTTGGTGGTGGGTTACATTAAGTGGAATCGGGGTTGGGGTGGTTCATCAGGATCGGTGGTGGGGTGGGGGGCCAAGTTTACATCATTGATCAGTGTGGGGTGGGGAGGTTACAATCATTGGATCTGGTGGGGCGGTTGGGGGTTACATCATGTATCGGTGGTGGGGTGGGGCGGGTTACATCATTGGTCAGTGGTGGGTGGGCGGTTACATAATTGGATCAGTGGGGGCGGTTCATCATTGGATGGTGGTGGGCGGGAGGATACATCAATCGGATCGGTGGTGGGGTGGGGCAGTTATGGGGGCAGTTACATTATTGGATCGTGGTGGGGGGGGTGGTTACGTCCATTGGATTGAGTGGTGGGGGTGGGATTAGAGATAGGTGATACTTCAGCCGTACAATCTAATACAGTTCTGATTGTACTAGTTCTGTTGTTATTTGTAAGAGGCCATGTTTGTACATCACTCAATTCTAATTTAGGCAGAGTAAAGACAGTGCTAGGCTGGGAGGTGTTTTATTAAAGGAAATCTTATGGCGTGTGTGTAAGATTCACCCAGAGCCCACACAGCCTATAGGTAAATCCTCTGCGGGAGATATAAGTGTCACATGTTTACATACAGATAGATAGGTTTAAAGGGTTATCTTTTTTCCAGGTGGTTCGGGGGTGGGAAAATATTTAAACGTTTTCGGGAACCAAACACCCAGAAGGGATCAGAGGGGGGGGGGGGGCTGGCTGCCTGAAGTGCAGAAAACCTCTTGGGGACAAGGCAAGCATGGGAACGTATTACTCACTGACACCTACTCTTTACATGCCTTAAGGTAGGGATTTTCTTATCTACCTGTGTCACCCTTAATACCTCTTTGCAGTTGATAGATACCCGATGTGTTTAGAGAAAGGTGTTAAACCCCTTAAAGGATAAAAGGGGTGGAAAAAAAACTCAATCATAAGAAAGAACGATTGTTCAAGATCGTTTCACTAACTTACTCTGTCTGGACTGATCACAGGGGGTGCAGATATGTGTATCTTGCCAGCTACCTTTTGAGGTGACTCTAGGAGATAGGTTACGGACGAGGACAAGGACAAAGTCTGTCACTTTTTGCAGGAGACAAAGTTTGCCCACAATGTACCTTGCCCAAAATACTGATTTTAGAATGATGAGGTAGCTAGTAGAGATGTCCGAACTTCGCAACATCCGGTCCTCTCGAGGATCCGCGCATCTTAGGATCCGCGAATTTTCGGGAAAATTAGGAAAAATCGCGAAGCTGACCATTAAAAATGAAAACTCCTCGAAATTACGACGATGTACTTAATTGTCGGGAAAATTTGTGAACATACATCATATTTTCGAAAATTCGAAATACGAGAAATCTCATAGTTTCTAAAATTTCGAAAACGTATTACGAAATTAAGAGTAGAGTAATCCTCGTATTTTCGAAAATTGGGAAAATTACGATAGTTATTACGTAATTACGTAGAAATCTCGAAATTTGAAAATACGAGAATCCGGGGTTCGGAAGTTCGGAAGGGAAAATCCAGAAAATCCGCAGTTCACGAATGGGATAAATCCGCGGCGGATCCGGGTCGGCGTCCCCCGCGAAAGCAGGCCATCCCTAGTAGGCAGGATATGTCCCTTATCTTCCTTCCAAGTTTACTAGCCAAAGTCGCACATATATAAAACTGCCTGACTTATTGAAGTCACTAGCTGGCAGAAAGAGCAGGAGAGGACACAGATGTAACCTAATGCACCACCCAAGGTAACTCTTATGTTTTCAAAAAAACTGGTACGTAACTTTTACCCATGGAAACTTGTTGTTGCCTTTGGAGCAGTTTAAATATTATTTAAACTTTTTATGGTGGATTACCCTTAGGCCTTGTTTGGTTTCCTTGTAGTGTAGGTAAATGTTAAATCCAACCTTGAATCCAGCCCGCTCTTTCTAGATATCATATTTCGTTGTTTCCGTGATTCTGTATTATTTATGCAAGTGTGCTACTTGCCCCTACAACTGTTCATACATGTATCTCTGTTACCTCGAACAATAAAAACACATTTAAAAAAATATATTGTGAAGCTAGAAGGCAAAGCGGGCAGAATAGTTCTTTGGGGGACAACTTCTTCATTACTGAATATATTATATACATTTCTGTCGGTAATGTGCATATAAATTGTCTCACGGGGATATTTAAACTACTGCAAAGGCTATGGCCTTGGAATACTACCATCAAAATGACATGGAATAAATGGTAAAAGTGGTCCATTTGCCAAAAACGCATCGGGCTGTGAAAAGAACCTCGGAGTATCTCGTTCAATACATAGAGCGGAAAGCTGCAGCTTGCTAAGATTCCATTGGATTAATTATAAACATTTTACTGCCAATTTATGCTTTCGTGATTGTGACGGAATGACAAGTATCTTTAAATACTCCTAAAGCCAGTTTCAAGTGCAAAGTATCCTATTTGATTTGACCAGCATCTATAGGTTTGATAGAGAGCTGTTTCGAAAACCGACGGCGGGTTGGTTTTTTTCCGTTTATTTTTTTTTTGTCCGATTTTCTCGAATCATTAAAAAAAAAAAAAAGAAAACGGAGATGCATAGAAGGCAACAATGTGAGAAAAAAAAATCCGAATTTAAATGTCCACTCAAAAATAAAAACTTTTCATCTACTGCTTCCTTGCCTTGCCCACCCCTAATCGCCATGTTAAAAACAAATAACCCCCTCTGATTCATAAATACGGTCCCTTCACTACCGCGCTGTCTTGTCCCTCTCTTGCTAACTGGAAACAGCAGAGAGCCAGAGAGGGGACCGGACAGAGCAGCTGCATCTGCCAATTGGTAAGTAGAATCAGAACTTTTTTTAAAATCTAAACATGTGGTTGGGGTGGGCAGGAAGAGGAACACTATATTAAAAGGGTTGTACCTAGGTGGAGGATAGGCAGATGGGATCTGGAGGGGGGGGGCTCCCCTGGCCATTGCAATAGTCTCTTAGAGGACAAGGAGGATGCAGAAAACCTTTCACACAGGAGAACCCTATACTCTTCAGTTTCTCGACTTGGGACATGGACTGGCAGCAGAACCATAAGGAGTAGAAAGTAAGGTAAGGATTTTTAAACTACACAGTGGGCCCAGTATTGGGCCAAAATTTAAGTTTTGTGGATGGTAAGTCCTTTTTAAGGTCTAAATAGTAAATGGATGTTAGTGTAATGTCACAGGGACAAGGAAAATGGTCTGGGGAACACGTACATGTAACCAAAATTTAATAAAACTAACTCCTTACACATGAGAGAGCTCCATGGGGCACAAAGTCAGAGTCCTCCAGGAAGGACAGGGAAAAATACTGCTACATTTGGCTCCTGTTGCCCTTTCCATCACACAGTTTAGTGTTCATTTATTTAATAAGCATAGGTAAGAGCGAAAAAATAAATATTTGCCCCGTGAAATAAAAAACACTTTTAGTATGTAAAGAACACATAAAAGTTATTGACCAAAAACATATCAATTATTGTTAATTTCCCTTCCTTGACAAATGGAAATAGCTATGTCCTCATAGCAGAGATAATATCTGCTTTTAATTGGTTTTTTTTTTGGGCAGATGCAAGATTATGAGGGTTCAGAAGGCCGCTATTTTTTTTTTATTTTGACAAGACCACAGGATTTTAGGACATTAAATATTTCCACAATAGTCCATTTTTCTATTCACCTTAGTCAGGGGGTGAATTTGTAAGAACCGTGTTAGTATAGATGCCGAAATTTCAAAAGTTCCGTTTCGAACTTTCGAACAAATATGGGAAGTTCAGTAACGGGGACCCCATTAAAAGTCAATGGGAGTCAAATAGTTCGAAAAGTTTGAATGAAAGACAATACAAATACACTGGTAACTTAATGTAAAATGGCTGTGGGACCTGGGAACGGGTCTGGGAGGCAAGTATGATATTAAAAACTCGATTTTACTCTCACGCGCGCTAATGTCGAGCTCTCGCGTGCGAAACTTCGATAATATCTCATGCATGACTCGTGGGATTCTAGAATTCGATTAATTTACTCGCGTATTGGTATAATAGACAGTTTACTCACATATCGATATTCGATATTTTACTCGCGTATGGTTATAATAGACATTTTACTCACCTATTCGTTAAATGATATTACTCGCGTAGTGGGATAATCGACATTTTCCTTCACATCATTCGTTAATCGATTATTTACTCGCGTATTGGTATAATAGGAATTTTACTCACATATTCGATAATTAGATATTTTACTGGTATTGGTTTGAAATAGACATTTAACTCACATATTCGATTAATTCGATATTTACTCGAGTATTGGTATAATAGACATTTTACTCGCTTATTGTTAATTCTATATGTACTCGCGTATTGGTTTATAAAGACATTTTACTCACATATTCGTTTTAATTCTATATTTACTCGCGGATTGGTTTATAATAGGACATCGTACTCAAATATCGTTAATTCGATATTTACTCGCGTATTGGTATAATAGACATTTACCAAATATCGTTTAATTCTATATTTACTCGCGTATTGGTATAATAGAATTTACTCACATATTCGATTATTCGAAATTTACTCGCGTATTGGGTATTATAGACATTTTTACTCCCATATCGTGAATTCGAGAGGTACTCGCGTTATTGGTATAATAGACATTTTACCGCATATATTCGTTAATGCGATATTATCGCGTTTATTGGTTATTAATAGACATTTTACTCACCATATTCGTTTAATCGATATTACTTCGCGTATTGTTTATTATAATCGACATTTTACGCACATATCGTTAATTCGTCGTTCTAGCGTATTGGTATAATAGACTGTACTGCATATTCGTTAATCGATATTACTCTCGTATTGGTATAATAGACATTTTACTCACATATTCGTGAATTCTATATTTACTGGCGTATGGTTAATAGACATTTTACTTCACATATTCGTAATTCGATATTTACTCGTGTATTTGGTTATAAAGACATTTTTTACTCACATACCTAGTCGTTATTCTAATTTACTCTCGTTGTATAATAGACATTTTTACTCGCATATTCTGAATTCTATATTTACTGGGTATTGGTTTATAATAGACAATTTACTCCGGATTCGATATTCACTGTGTATTGGTATAATAGGACATTTTTACTCACAATATTCGTTTAATTCTATAATTTTACTCTCGTAGTGGTTATAATAGACAATTTACTCGCATATTCGTGAAATTCTATATTTACTTGCGTATTGGTTAAATAGACAATTACTCGCGGATTCGATTCGATATTCAAGTGTATTGGTATAATAGACATTTTACTCACATATAGATAATTCGATATCACTCGTGTCGTGGTAAATAGACCATTTTAATCGCATGTTCGGGGCTCGAACGTTCGACCTTCGATTTAATTATTGAAAAGTCTGGAAAATATAAAAATCCAGGTCCGGGAGAGTTCGGAAGTCCGAGGCCGTTTCGAACTCAGGTTTGCGGTCGAGACTACTCGTTATCTTAGTTGTTAGATATTTGTATTAAGTTGACATGAATTATGAGGCGTAGTTGATTGTATACAAAGAACATGCCTTGTATGTTAGTGCAATTAATATGTGCTTTGCCACCATCAATTTTGTACGCCATTTTCTCACACCACTATACAATCCGCTGTCTATTCGTTAGTTGTATGAGAATTGCAGAGCAGGTACATCTCATTGGATGTCCACCATTTTCTTTTGGACATAGATCGGTTCGACTGTGCAAACATAGTTCAGATACAGTGCAAGCGCCGTTCGGCACAGTTGTGGCCATAACCTAAAGGAGAATTTTAGAGCGTGTTACCTTAGTTGTTGAGGAACTATCGGCTATTTGGTCTTAATGCTGTGTTAACCGATAACCAGGGGTTTTAAACGCTTTTTTTTTTTTGGGGCTTCAAGATACAAAAAAACGGGTTGGTTTCAGCTGCAAAAATTTTGTCACGCACCAATTGGACTGAGCCATTAGCGACTTTTAGGAATGAATCTTTGAAGATTCTTAAAGCCGCTATTCATCTACGAGGCATGACCTAAAGGGCCCCATAGGGGGCGATAGGATAGCGGCTCTCTGTACTAGGCAATGTAAATAATTAACGTTAAAAATAATTATAATACAACAAGATATTCTTAGGCTTACACAAGGGACCGCTTTATTTTAATCATCATTATCCATCAGCTCTAACATGCTAACATTTTGCCTAATTATTTATAGGAAAGCCCTTTTAATGGTTATCTTCATTCATTAGTTCCTCTTGTCAAGGGTAACTACAAAAGCAGTTAATTATTTTATCTTTGCCACTTCAAGGTCAACCATGTACTGTCCCTTGAACTGACCGCACAAATGGCACTTTAATTCTGTTCTAATTTTGGCTATGTTAGCTTATGTGTAAGCACTGTCAGGGCAATGAACCCAGAGGTGCTCCTGTTCTGGAGTGTATCTATAACGGTAGAGTGACTTAAAAAACATTCATTGCGGTTAGGCTGCGTGGCTAACGCGGACGTTAACCCTGCAGCGGGCACAAGCAAGTTAATGCCAAAAGCGCCATTTCTATTATGCACTTTAAATGCCAGCTAATAGCTGGAGATAAAAGTGGGGGAAATAGATACCGGACTAAAGCGATGCACGAGAGGTGCCCTTGTGAGTCGGGGGCTGTGTGTCTCGCTGTAATGTAGATAGGTCTAATAAAATGTATATTTGTCCCACTGAAAAGTACACGTCTACAATCCGTTAATTTACCCAAATTCCTAGGTAAATTTAAAATACTGTTGTCCATGAAGAAAACTGCAGGCCGTTCCTTGATCATTGTTGACCTTAACCAAGTGATGCTGAGACATTTGCATCTCCAGGCAAATCGCATGTCACAGCTGCCGGTCCGGGCCACAGAAAAAGGCACAGAAACCTTGCAGAAAGAGCTGTGGGAACGTTATTAGCAGCACCGTTGCCTGTTATAAATTATGCTTTATAGTTATTAGTGTGAGACTGAAGATTCAGTTTCGAAACAAATTTATACTCACCTTCCCTCTGACTCCTCGCCTTAGTCGTTCTTTATGCCTGGGTTTGCTTAACTTTCTGTACTTACTTAACACGATGCTCAGTAGGCTCCGCCCCCATCTCTCCTTGCATGACGGGCCAATAGGAAGGCACCACCTTGCAGAGCGGTCTTCCTATGCCCTCTTCAACAACCGGGAGGGGGGCTCACCAGAGCAGGCATCAGTAAGTAATGCAGAGAACAGAACGTTAAGCAACCCCAGGGGTGAGAAAACTACGGTTCAGGGTCCTCACCCTGGGTAGAAAGCCGGCGTAGGACGAGGGCGGAGGGAAGGTGAGTTATAATTGTCTTTTAAAACCCGGAATCCGGATGAATATTGCAAAAGAAAATTCTAATTCAATGGTTTAAATCAGATTTTTGCATTTTGGCTTCAATAGGATCCGTTTCACCTCTGTTATAACGATATCACGTTTCCTTCATCTCTATTATTTTGATGAGCAATTATAACGACACAATCTTTGTGTTAATCTGGGAACTGAGAAATGGCCTCGTAAGCTGGTTCAGAAAGCTTTCTCTAGCTTACAGACTTAAACCGTCTATAGCTTCAGAAACAGGTTCTCCAATTGGAGTATACAGAATAATGGTTGCTGCATTTACTTTAGTGCATTTAATTAGATTAATAAGTTGCTGTCAACTATATTTATATTTAAAAATTATTGCTTGAAAAATATTTTTTTCTCTGAGTTTTTGAAATTTCAACCATTGATTCAAACTTTACGGTATCTATTTACTGGTGATCTTAATAAAAAAACAAAAAAAACCGAGCGAGGTACCTGATGAAGCGGTAGATAGCTCCCCAAGCCAAGAAATTTGTATGTTTTCACAAAATCAATTAGCGTGCTCCTTCATCCTTGCTATTCATGAAGGTTTGAAGTGTTATACCATTGGGCAGGGGGGTTTGAAATTATAGCACCCTTCTAAACTTCATAAAAAAAAAGGAACATTCCAGTGCATGTTTGCCTTTAATAATAATCTGAACAAATAAAAATAAGTGGTAGTGCCACACTTTATCAAAAAAACTAAGTAAGCATGCAAGCCACGTCACTCATTAAATGGGGGCCTTGATCTAAACCATGAATACTCATATTAAAAAAATTATGGAAGAAAGGAAAAAATTAGAATGAAAAACTGTTCGCTACATACATTTCTTCTTAAAAAAACTTGGAATGTGAAAAGCTGAAGGATCATATTCTGTGGGTGCGTCATCTCATGAAAAGCTAAGAAAATGGTAGCGCAACTGGATTATGTTATATTATTTTTTTAAAGTGTTTTGGGGCAACTTGGCACAAGTACGGGCATGCAGCAAACACACACTCAATTATAGATTAAGAGTGAGGCAAAGTTATTTTTTCGTACAGTTGCTTAATCTTTAACATTTTTTTTAATGACCTAGCTTAGACACTTATGGTATAATATCTAATATTCTCTAGGTACAAGGCGGTTTTAAAGTATCATCAACTGCATCCTGCAGAAAACGTTCCAACATCTTCTTCAAAAAGCAAAGTAAAATATTTCATCATTGGACTTTGCTTTGTAATTTCTGTAAAGTTTGCAAACGTGACACATTTCTACTCAATCTGAGCTGGATGATTAGGAAGTAAATATGCAGCACATAAAACAAATAAGTGACATGTCAGCAAAGGCAAAAAAAACACACAATGTACGGAAAAATAATAAGAATTTCCCCTTTCCTGCCTCAAGCGATGATGTTTTTTAGTGGAGCGTCCTGTAAGAAGTTTAAAAAGGAGGCAAGCAGCTAAAGATCAAGCCTGGTGGAAAGCATGGATTATAATTGCTCATAGGAAATTAGTAATTAATATTAAAAATTGTAAAAAAATAAATCGAATGAAATTCGTTCACTTTCAATGCATTTTTTTTTAAAAATAACCTTCTAGCACGTAAATCAGAAGATTTTAGGGAAAAGAATGTTGTGAGGGACATGTCTCCAGGAGCAATATTGTGTGTGGTCTTCAAAGAAAAGACGTGCTGGAAGAGTAACTGGATTTATAAGTTGTTCAAGTGATGTGGGAATTTATATGAATTATTTTTATTTTGAGGTGTCACAGTAACTACTTACACGAAATGACAGGAAAGATAGAGGGAAGGATAGACTTAAGGTGGCCATTACAAATTTGATGGTGGAAACCCCGTATACACAGTCTGACCAATTTTCCATGCTTGGGTATGGGGATTAAGTGGCCATGTTCCCCATACACGCGGGTGAGCATAATGTATATGCACTCTATGTAATGTAAAGAAAGCAATACGGTTCCAAAATTACGGTCATCTGAAACAATACAGATGGCCAGAGTTTATCGGGGTGTCATTGCAGTTTTTGACCTCAACACCTTTGGAATGTTTCAGTTAATCCTGTCAAATCCAATTGCATCTGTTGAGTATCTGCCATGTGTTGTATTCACCTGTTGGACAAAATCATTGAGGCTACTAGCCCTGATCAGCAAGAGACCAATGTGAGATTGGAGGGACTTGCCCTATAAGCACACAAATACACTGTAATTTTGGAGAGAATTTGTACAGTGTTTCCAGACAACATCCATAATTAATGATCATTAGCAATACCAATTAAAGAAAAAAAAGACAAAACTTATAAAAAAGTTGAACTAATATGAACGGAGAGAAGACATATAAAAAATGATAGTTTAAAAACTTGTACAACCAGGTCTTATAGTACAGAGAGCTGGTGTAGAGGGAACGGTAATAAAGTTGGACTTCTGGCTAAAATTCCCTAAAGATGAATTTTTATGGCTAGTAAGGTATCTTTTCCCCCTTGAGTAATAATTTCAGTCAGTCGAATTTATTGCGCTGCAGAAAAAAAGAAACACAACCTATAATTTTTCAAGGCAATTATCATCCTGTCATATGTGTGAGAAGGAGAAGATTTTTCCACGGGTTTCGCTGTCTAACAAGTCATGACGTTTCTTATTGAGGATTCCACTCACTCTATAGGATCGTTTAAGTGTTTACTATGTTGGAACCATGTGGAACATTTGTTCCTTATATTGATTTTTATAAAATGGATTTATTGGTTTTTAATTTTTGTAAAGGGCATGTCAACCCCCAAATGAAAAATTGTACAGCCCCCAACTACATGCTGGTCTTTTTTTGAACCCAGTTATCCTTCCTAGTCTTTTCCTTCTAAACATAGAGAAAAATGGCTGCTGCACTGCATGAGGACAGACGGCAACTCACGTCCAATTTCATAAACTTGCTTTATTTCTCATTTAAACAGATCAGAGCTGTTAGCGGGGACGGTGGAGAGTTTACGCGTTTCAGGCTGTTTCAAGCCCCTTAATCATAGACTGATTTTTTACAACCCGTTAGTACTGCCTTATAACCCATGCTAGCTCAATTACTCACAATTAAACCAATGCTACAATCAGAGACTCCAATTACAAATGAGGGTCAGAGAAATAGATAAGTAGTACAACGCTATTCACAACTCACTCCACACACAGGTTTGGTTGCTTAAACCCTTCTACACTATTTATTCACAATTCTAAAAACCATTTTATAGAACTGCTGCGGTAAATAGAAAACTAGTCTTTGCTGCATTCTATCATTAGCCCCAGGCTCAATATCTGAAGAATATCATGGAGGGAACCTCTTCTGAGTGCTGTAAAAGCTCAGTGAGGAAACTCAGAGTCAAAACTAAATAATCATCGAAATCAAAAATTGA
Source organism: Hymenochirus boettgeri (assembly GCA_019447015.1). Classification (NCBI taxonomy): domain Eukaryota; kingdom Metazoa; phylum Chordata; class Amphibia; order Anura; family Pipidae; genus Hymenochirus; species Hymenochirus boettgeri. Next base: position 411,890,181 of record CM033469.1, read on the forward strand.
AACGTTGAAATGAAAGTAACAATCGATTTCGGTAACCTCGAAAGTAATGATCGATTTGGTACAATCAAAAGTAATGAGATTTTGGTAACCCTCTCAAAGTGAATGATCGTTCAGTAACCTCAAATTTGTAAATCGGTTAACCTCAAAAGTTCATGTTGATTTTAGGTAAACTCTCGAACGTAATTGATCAATTTCGGTAACCCTCACAATTTGTAATATGGGTAACCCTTGAAAGTAATGATCGATTTGGTAACCCTCGAAAGTAATGATCGATTTCAGTAACCCGCAAATTTGTAATATGGGTAAACTCTCGAAAGTAGTTAATGATCGTTTGGTAACCCTCAAAAGTAATGATCAATTCAGGAAACCCTGAATGAAAGTAATGATCGATTTGGTTAACCCTCGAAGTAATGATTCGATTTCAGTGACCTCAAATTGAAATGGGTAATCTCGAAAGTAATGATTCGCTTTGGTAACCTCAAAAGTAATGATCAATTTTCGGTTAACCCTTGACAAGTAATGTCAATTTCGGTAAACCCTTGAAAAGTAATGATCAATTTCGTAACCCTTGAATTCATAATATTGGACCTCTAGAAAAATAGCGCTTGATTTCGGTAAACTACGAAAATAGAATTGCTGAAGCTCGAAACAGCCCAAGCGTGAGGAAGGAAAAGGATATTTTAAAATGAAAGGGAAGGTTTACGTATAAACTTGGAATTTGGCTTGAAAGACTGCATTTTGGAAGGAATTTGTGGTTGTTGTGCTGCCAATTTTAAAACTCAATAATGTCAAAGAAGAGGACAGAAGAGGGACTTGTTTTTTTTTTAACTTACCCTTTAAATATGTCACAGGCATTAATAGGAGGTCAGGTGTGGTGTGTACTGTGTGTGTATCATATTCGGTTGGGGATAAAATACTAAATTTTTTGATGATTGGTCAAAATAGTTTTTACGTTATGTTACATTTACGGGGCGCCATAGTAATGGGTAGTAGATAGTAGGTTGGTGTGTACCCGTGTGGGGTTGAGATGTTAAAAAAAACTTTTTTGAGATTGGTCAAAAGTAGTTTTTTTTGACTTTAGTTCCCCTGTAAATATGGCTGCAACAGATTGGAGGGGTAGGCATGTAGATGTGTATACCTTATCACGTTGGGGGTTAAAAACAAAATTTCTGATTATTGATCAAAATTGCTTTTTTGACTTTAGTTACCCATTAAAGTATGGGTTCCACAGTAATGGATAAGATGATCAGTAGGTGTGTGTACCTGGTCTGGTTGAGGGGTATGTTTTTTTGTGTTTTACAAACAATAAAAAAAAAAACCAAAAAACAAACTAATTTTTATTAGGATAAATCCAATTAGTTCTTTTTAATTAGTTTACCCTTAAGTATGGCTGCCCTGTCATGTAGTAACGATCAGAAGTGTGGGTGTACCTGGGTCTGGTTGAGGGGGGTATTCTATTTGTTTGTCGTTTACAACATACACTATTTTATTGAGGATAAATCTAAATTGTTGTTTTGACATTTAGGTTACCCTATTAAATATGGTGCCACTGTAATGGATACGTGCCATTAGGATGTGTTGTAACCTGGTCTGTTGAGGGGGTAATGTCTTTTTTGTGTTTACTAACACTAAAACTATCTTTTATTGAGGATACCATCATAATTAGTTTTTTGTTACTTAGTACCTTTTAAGATAGGCTGCCCATAGGATGGATAAGGTAGTTCGTTAGTGTGTGTGTACCTGGTCGTGTGGTTGAGGGGGGTATGTCTTTTTGTGTTGGTTATAACATCTTAAAACATCGTTTATTGAGGATAAATCTAAATTAGTTTTTTTTTTTACTTTAGTTACCCTTTAAATATGGCTTCCATGGGAGGAATGGAAAGGTTAGGTCAGTAGGTGGATGTACCTGGGTCTGGGTGGGGGGGGGGGGTATCACCATTTGTATTTATGACAACGCATAAACAAACTGTTTTTGAAATATCCACATTGAGGATATGCTACCATTATAGTCTAATAGGAAAAAATGATCCCCGAAATCGCACGATAACACCTAACGCTTCAGCGATTCCTTTAGCTAGAAAGATAGCACACTTATCCTATATGCCCGCACGTTATGTACCGAATTTCCTGTCCTCTAGCTCAAAAAAACTGTGGGAGAGATACGGTCCCCAAAAAAGCGTAGAGAATAAAACGGAAAAAAAAAAAAGAAGAAAAAAAAAAAAAAAAAGGAAGAAGAAGCAAAATAGAAAGAACAGTAATTTGGCGTTTTCAAGCTAATTTAAATAAGTTGTGGTTCTAGTCTACAGGTTTCCCGACCATTACCCAGTCTCTGTGTCATTAACAGGACCTACTAGGATATTTGTCCTCAAAAATGGGACCAGAACTTTCACATTTTTTCTCTATAGATTTACTCTGGTTCATTTTTGAATTTTCGAAAATTTCCGAAATTTGAAAATTTCGAAAAGGAACGAAACGCAACAGTGCGAAAAATTAATGAAAACCTTAGCGTAGCTGTAATTTACTTTTACTTCCTAAGTGGGCCAAAATGACTTTTCGTTTCAGGGATTCAGAATGTTATGGAATAAAGTCCTTTTTAAAAGTAATAAACTTACAAAGCAACGAGTTTCCAAAACTCAACCATTCTTTTTTTACTTTTATGCTCGCAATAACTTGAATTCATTGAATATTCAAATGATCTCTCTGCACTTTTAACTCATAAGCATTAAATCTCCTTGACAATCCTCCATACCCTTATCTTGGTGATATCTCTGATGAAAAGAACAGAATCTCGTGTAAATAGCTGAATTCTTTGTTCTATGCAATGAAAATTCTAAGAATACAGTCAATTTCCATACAACTGCTCTGCGGTGAATTGTGTTTATTGCACGTTGCTGAAGCTCCTCAGAGCCAGATTGTAACCTTGCCCATGTGAAGTAGTGATCTGGCACTTTAATGGGTTACTGAACTTCTCAAGATGTTGGAAATGATGGTGTTAACAGCGGCCGGGTGTCCTGAGGTGTTCTGTATAGTGATAGAGCATAGTGATATAGTGATGAGGAAAATAAACAACCCTAAATTACAGTGTCGTAATGTTTGTATCTTTTAGATTTAATGCCCATGGGGTTTACAATTGGAACTGTTCAAACAGACTAAAGTTTGCTAAAGGTGGGTTTCATGACTGAAACTCAAAATACAACCGTCACTTAGTAAAACCATTTGTTGTCACTGCATTTCAGCCTCTGGAAGAAATCATTTAGAGAACATTTCAGGATCAATGGCAATCTATGATGTCACTGTTGGTTTCTAATATTGCCTCTTCCTGGTTGTCCGACCCAACTCCTTCTGTCACCTGCTAACTAGGTCTTGTGTTTTGTTTACCACCCCCTCATGCAGATGTAACAGTTGACCTCAGGGTCCCACTTGCAGTGTCTCCAGCCAGTTAAAGTAGCAGTGATAATTGATTAGCTGATGTACTGCTCAAAACAGAATGGGGAAAGGGACAAAACCCTTTTCATAGGTGTGTATGAAGCAATGTTACCCTTTTCTGCAAGAGGACTGTCTTTATGTGTGCTGGCCACTTATAACATTTTATTAGTGTGCTTATTGCTGCAATCTACATTTAGAAGCGGATGCTAGGCTGCGTGCGTTCAGTGTAGATAAAGCATTTATTAACGGCAATAATGGCATCTTGGGTCCTAAAGTTGAAAAGTGGAAAACCCCAGAGGAATTGCTACTGATCAGTTTAAGAGTGCGCAGGATATTGAAGTGAACCCGCGATATAGCACAGCAGCTCTGTACAATGCATTTTAAAAGGGTGAATGTTGGAGTAGGGTGGCCATATAAGTGAAACAGTAGGACACCTATTACACACATTAGCAAGACCTGATTCGCAATGACTATGTTTAATTGCGATCAGTGTAGACCCTGCTAATTACATTTATTAAGTGTGTCCATACTAGATCAAATAATAGGGGGCAACTCCGGTTGAACAAAGGACTGTTTTGGTTAATGCAAACTTCCCACAGGCTGCCCTCCTGTCCAAAATTTTATAGAACTGTATGAATCCCATACAACAGCACTGTGGTAAACCTAGGACAAACAACACAGTGCAAAGCTGCAACTGGGCATACCCTCCACCATTCCCCTTTAATTAGTTACACTAAGAGACACCATACCCTCCAACCATTCCCTTTAATAGTACATTTATAGAAAACACCTACCCTCACCATCACTTTAATAGTTACACTTATAGCTTACAACATACCCTCCACAATTCCCCCTTTAATAGTTACAATTATAGATACCACATACCCGCGACCAATTCCCCTTTAATAGTACACTTATAGAAAACACATACCCTCAAAATCACTTCTTAATAGTTACACTATAGATACACATACTCCAACATTCCCATTGAATAGTGACACTATAGAAACACATACCCCAACATCCATTTACTAGTTACACTTATAGATTAACATACCTCCAACATTACCCCTTTAATAGTAACACTTATAGATACACATTACCCGCCAATACCCCTGTAATAGTACACATAGACACACCTACCCATCCAACATTCCCCCTTTAATAGTTACAGTTATCGAAACACTTCCCTCCAACATTCCCCCTTTAAAGTACCTTTATAGAAACACCAACCCTCCACCATTCACTTTAATAGTTCACTAATAGATACACATACCCTCAACATTCCCCCTTAATAGTGGACAATTAGAGGAAACATACCCTCCACATTCCCCTTAATAGTTACATTATAGACCACATGCATACCTAACATTCCCCTTTAATAGTTACACTGATAGAAAACACATAACTCCAACATTACCCCTTTAATAGTTACACGTATAGGAAACACATACATCCACCATTTCCCCTTTATAGGTTACACTTATAGACACAAATACCTCCAAAATTCCCCAGTAATAGTGACACTTATAGAAACACAAACCCTCCAACATTCAACCCTTTTTAATAGTTACACTTATAGTACACATACCCTCCCAAACATTCCCCTTAATAGTTCCACTTATAGAAACACAAAACCCTCAACATCCCTTTAATAGTTACACTTATAGACACACATCCTCCAACATTACCTTTAATTAGTTACACGTATAGAAACACAAACCCTCCACATTCCCCCCTTTAATAGTTACACTATAGATACACATACCCCTCCAACATTCCCCCTTTAATAGTTACACTTATGAGAAACACAAACCCTCCAACATACCCCCATTTAATAGTTACACTTATAGACCCACAACATACCCTCCAACATTCCCCTGTAATAGTTACACTATAGATACACATACCCTCCAAATATTCCCGTTAATAGTAACTTATAGACACACAGACCCTCACATTTCCCTTAATAGTTACACTTATAGATACACATACCTCCACATTCCCTTTAATAGTTACACGAGAAGAAACACAAAACCTTTTTGTTCCAACATTCCCCCTTTAAGAGTTACAACTTATAGATTACCATCATACCTCCAACATTACCTTTAAAGTTACACGTATAGAAACACAAAAAAACCCCCCCCCTCCAACATCCCCCTTTAATGAGTTACACTTATAGACAAACATACCCTCCAAATTCCCCTGTATAGGTACACGTATAGATACACTACCTCCAACTTGCCATTAATAGTTTACACTTATAGAAAACACATTACCCGCCAATATCCCCTTATAGTGTACCACTTCTAGAAAAACAAACCTCAACATTCCCCTTTAATAGTACACTTAGCAAAACAACATACCCTCCAACTTCCCCTTTAATAGTTACATGATAGAAACAACATACCCTCCCACATTACCCCTTCTTTAATAGTACATTATAGAAAACACATACCCTCCAACATTCCCCTTTAATTAGTTACACTTATAGAAAAAAATACCCTCCACCATTCCCCTTTAATAGTGACAACTTAAGAAACCACATACCTCCACATTGGTTTTCCCTTTAAGAGTTACACTTATAGAAACAAATAACCTCCACCATTCCCCTTAATAGTACACGATAGAAACCACATACCCTCCAACATTTCCCCTTTAATAGTTCCACTATAGAAACACATACCCTCCACCATTCCCCTTTAATAGTTACACTTATAGAAAAAAACACCATACCCTCCAACTTCCCCCTTTAATAGTTACACTTATAGAAACACATACCCTCCACCATTCCCATTTAATAGTACACTTATAGACACACATCCCTCCAACATTACCCTTAATAGTACACTTTAGAAACATATTACCTCCACCATCCCCTTTAATAGTACATTAGACCACACATACCTTCCACCAGTTCCCCTTTAATAGTTACACTTATGAGAAACACATTACCCTACACATTCCCTTTAATAGTTTACACTTATAGACACACTACCCTCCAACATGACCCCTTTAATAGTTACACTTATAGATACACAGACCCTCCAACATTAACCCTTTAATTAGTTACAACTTATAGACAACTGACCTCCAAACATCCTCTTTTAATAGTTTACACTTATAGAAAAATATAACTCACCATTCCATTTTAATAGTTAACTTATAGAAAACATACCTCCAACATTCCAATTTAATAGTTAACAATTATCGAACACATACCCTTCACCATTCCCCTTAATAGTTACAATTATAGAAAACACATACCCGCCAACATTACCCCTTAATAGTTTACACTTTATAGAAAACACATACCATCCAACAGTCCCCTTTAATAGTTACACTTATAGAACACATACCCTCCAACATCCCTATAATATTAAACTATAGAACACAGTACCCTCAACATTCCCCTTTAATAGTTACACATTATAAAGAAACACAATACCCTCCACAACATACCCTTTAATAGTGACACTGATAGAAAACACATACCTCCACATTCACCTTTAAAGTTACACTATAGAAACACATGACCCTCCACATTCCCCTTTAATAGTTTCACTTATAGGAAAAAAATACCCTCAACCTTACCCTTTAATAGTTACCCTTATAGATACCACTACCCTCCCACCATTCCCTTTAATAGTTACACTTATAGATACACATACCTCCACCATTCCCCTTTAATAGTTACACTTAAGATACATCAGACCTGCCACATCCCTTTAATAGTTAACTTATAGAAAACACATACCTCCAACATTCCCCTTTAATAGTTACACTTAAGAAACACCTACCCTCCACATTCCTTTAATAGTTACACTTCTAGAAACACATACCCTCCAACATTCCCCCGTAATTAGTTACAATTATAGAAAACAACATCCCTCCAAACATTCCCCCTTAATAGTTACACTTATAGAAACCACTTACCCTCAAACATTCCACTTTTATAGTTACACTTATAGAAAAACAATACCCCTTCCCCTGATAGAAAACACATCATTCCAAACATTACCCCTTGCATAGGGACACTATAGAAAACACAAATTGAGGGCAGCAGGGCTTTCGTGGGGAAATGTATTCATAAACTTTTCTACCAGCAACCTGGGTTGCCAGATCATTGGTCTAGTAGGGTCAAGCTTAATAAATGTGTGTACCCTCCAACATACAACTTTAATTAGTAATAATTGCTACATAAGCTGCAGCAGCTGCAGTGACAAGGAGAGCTGAGACTCAACTACAACACTAATTAATGTTAATTAGGGATCTCTCTGCGGCCACCCAGACACATCTGCTATTTGAAATTGAGAATTTTTCATATTACTCCTCCTAGAGCTACAGGCCCTAGAGGATTGGGAACCCCCATTATCATTTTGCTGGGTTCATTCATTTCGATTTATTGGACAGTTTTGTTAGAGTAAAGATATGTAGTACACGGGATACATCATGTTTATATTAAAATCCAAGAAGTGATGATTTAAAATGTCTACTGTGTATAAGAAAACCATAATAAAATATCACAGAAAGTTGAACTTGAAGAAGAATGGTAATCGTACACAAGATCCACCCTGTTGTCATTATCCCCTGATGACACAATGGTCTATTGACTGACATTCATGGACATTAGGGCTTTGAAATTCAGGAGTTTGAAAATTAGAGATGTCCGGACTTCGCAAAGCCGGTCCGCCGAGACGAGAATTTCAGGTAAAATAAAAAAAAAAAAAAAACTTTTTTGAAAAACGCGATTTTTCTATTTTCGAAAATTTCGACACTACGAGTTTAATGTATTTTCGAAAATATGTATTTTCGAAATACAAGTAATCCTGGTAATTCGAAAATTTGTTTGAAAATACGTATGTAAGGAATTAAGAGAAACCTTGTCATTTTCGAAAATTTTCGAAACATACGTGCAAACTCGTAATTTGAAAGTATTTGGGTTCGAAAATACGAAGAAACAATCGCGAATCGGAAGTTCGAAGCGGAAAAATCCGGAAAATCGCCGTTCGCGAACGGGATAAATCGCGGCGGATCCGGTTCGGATCCGCCGAACTGGCCATCCATATTGAAAATGTGGGTTGAAAAAGATGCCGTTACACTAGTTAGTTTGATGTCTGAGCTAGAATTTAAAAATGTTGTAATGGCTACTACCCCAGGATATTACCTCTGAAAATACCTGTAATGGTTCCTTACCCAGATAATGGCTTTATGATCACCACTACATTTGTAACATTGGACGTAAAATGATTGGGCTGGGGTGCGTTTTCTGTAACATCACTTACAAGCATCAGTGTTATGGGGAATCTCCTAACATCTGAGGCCATCACTAAAGGAAATGTTTACCAAAAAAACAACTCTAATACTAGTTTTATGCAATTTCCGTATCAGTTAATGCAACAATTTGTTTCAAACAATTTCATCATTAAACCTAAGATGCGATCAATACCAAACGACCAACAGCATTTAGAAGTCTTCCAAACCTCTTTCAAGTGCTGAAAAGTGATTGAAATGAAGGGGGAGAAAAGCAGAAACATGAATATTATCAAAACAGATTTAAAGCACAATATAATTATAAATATTAAAAAATCCATGTTTCGGTACAGAATGGTCAGGAACACAGAAACGTTTCTACAGAGTATTATTTCATGCTAAAACCGTTGATGAAAAGTAAAAATCAACTGGGTTTCTAAACTAACTTCAAGAACTGTTATGGGTTTTGGTGATCCCAAAAGCACTCAGATGCGGCCCTAGTTTTGCAATAGTGCACGGATAAGAGATCAAAGTTTCCTCTTTCTCAGGTTTTATTAAGAAGCTCCCAAAGCTCGAACAAATCTATTATTACCAGAATAACGAGAAGTTAAAATAAAAGCTTTACATCCCTTGTTTTAGTTAAGAAAAAGTTTCAGTTTGTAGAATGGCAATGTCAACACATTGTACGTTTAGTGACTGACATAAAAAGTAATAACCAAAACATTATATTGGGGGAGCATTAACGAGTGCCACATTTCCTCTCCTTGTGCCTCCTGTTGTAACTTAATATTGCACAATATGGCAAACCGTGCATGATTTTAACAACAACGTAACAAAGAAAATGTTGCAATGCGGGATATTAAACTGCATGCAGATGTATTGTGACTTTTCTGAAACTTAACAAGTCCAATATCTGTTGTATGTCAATTAGATCAATGGGACTTGTAGTTTTAGTTCTGAAGACGTTTCGCTAAGTTCATCCGACGTATCTCTCATTTCGGACTGACTTGTGTTACAAGAATATGTGGAATTATGTACCCTGGAAAATCACAATTAGCGTTATCACAGCCAAGGTTAAGGGAGTGAGTGGATAGTGGCTAGAGGTGTTATAGGAACGCCAGAGTAAGGGTCAAAAACAGCATTGTACATGGCAGACAGTTGGTCGAACCCCCCCCACCTCTAGGTAGGCTAGGTTTGTTGATTTCACATAAATGGACATCCCTCGAAACACCTCTCTGGAACCAGTCATGTTCCACTTGTGCCAATATGTTGAAATTACAAATCTTCAAAGGTATGTCATTTGATCCTTAAAATGCAGTACCACAACTGAGTCTGCCCGAGGAATTGGCTCTTCTTGTGTGGGCCATACTTAAAAAGTTGATGCAGTGACTGTTTGGTCTCTCCCACAGAGCAAATTAGAGCATTCTTCACTGCACTGCACTGTGTATATGATTGTCACTCTTCACTGCAATGCACTGGTATGTGATGTCATTCTCTTGTGTTTCGGATTATGGATCTTTCAGATGTACCAATTGTGCTCCAGTTGATCTAATGAATACAACAGATAGTACCATGACTGAAAAAAGGGAAACCTTCACAAGCATTAACAAGTCACATGTCGCACTGATGTTTGGTTAATTCGGGTTGGCGTTGATTTAAAATTGAAGATTTTCTGCCAACAAAGTCTCTTGGTAAATGAGCCAAGTGTGATGTCATATAACAAGGGGAACTGCAGTTCCCACTTATAAAATCCTATAAAAGTTCCTATCATGACATCTGGTTGGGGTGGTCAAAGCAATGAGAGGCTAACCTTCCCTCGTGGATTGCCTGTTTTGAATGTCTCTTGGCAGGTTGTAAAATTTAAATAAACCTCTTCTATGCCAAGTCTATGGGCCATATTTATAAAAAATTGTTAAGCCTCAGTTTTGACAGAATGACTTATAATTTATTACGATTTATAAAGCGGGAAAAAACTTAATTCTCCGCATTATCGCTTATATTGCTTTTTACCACATATCACTATAAAGTGTGACAATAAACACTCAATTATTTATAATGTGACGAAAGTAGTTTTAAGCCTATAAAACATATCCAAGCTGAGTGGTGATATGATAATAACATTAGTGGGCAATTTCTAGCCTGGAAAATAAGTTTATTACACCACTGCAAGGGTATTCCCCATGGTTGGGCTCCCCAAATACAAAAAAGTGTCCAGGGGGTTGTTGTCTCTTTTCATTCATATCTGAGAAAGAACTGAGAAACTACCTTAATAAAACAAGCTCAAATGCCAGCAAACAAAGGGCTATAAACTATGCCAGCACACAAACTATATTTTTTTCCCAAAACCATAATGAAAAGTACCTGGAAAGGGAGTAGGATTGAACTTCTTACCTCCCAATATCATTTATAGAGGGGGGAGCGAGAGCCAAAGATAACTGCTTCTGCCAGGATGCCAGGCTTCATGAGGCTTCAGCACTCATCTTTAATACAGGAAGGCCCAGGGGGCATAACCTGGCTGATGAAAACTGTATGTTGCTGTAGCTTCTCAACAAAACAAATTAGGGCCAGTGGAATAAATCATCCCTACTGCAGGCTTCAGTACTTTTAATTTTTTTTAAAAAGTCCTTTTTAAGTATAGTTGTCCATTAAATTGCATAAATGTATTATTGCCAATTGCTGTAAACAAAAAAAATGAAAAGCATGGTTTGAAGCTTTAAGCTACCATGACAGGTTGTTTTCTCATCTGTGCCCCAACCTACAGCATGTATGTGGGGCTGTATACACAATGGCTTACTGTATGGTAATCTCTCTGATAGGAAAAATGGTGTGGTGTAGGTAGCCTAAGCTGCATAAGATGTTCAAGTTCGCCTCAGGATTGCATGTGTATGGTGCCTCTGCCAGCCGTTGTTCAAAGACCGACCAGAACTCTATACTGGGAGGGACAAAGAGTCAAAGTCAAACCTCCAGTAAAAAGGTTACAATTGCAGTATGGCAGAACTCCTTGGAATTGAATATGCAGGGATGGAATTAGTATGGTGCGTGGTGTTAAATGTTCCCAAGTTGCACTCTAAATGTGGACATACAAAAACAGGAGTTAAGATCTGTCAGGAACTGAAGGGTAATACATTGGTGAGGGAGGAGGGAGAGGGTGGAAACATTTTTCAAAAAGTAAAGGACAAAACAGCAATAACAAAAATGGCACAAACTGTGTACACACACAATTACATGTGCAGGACAGACCTATTTCTCCATGTTATAAGTGGCTCAAGGGTCCTATACAGTAAAGATTCATTGTCAACCTTCAGTTGGAGTGAAAGGAAAAGGAATGGACCATTGGTGTGTTTATTCGGAATGGTTCTTTAGGTAAAGGTGACCGAAAAGATTTATAGATGGTTGACATTGCTATTGTTGGCCAAGATATAGCAGAACTCCGGGGAAATGGTTCCCAACATTTTAGATTTGGTGACATGATATGAACATATATATATATATATATTATATAATATATATATATAAGATATTCTATATACTCCCCTGATGTTGGCGTTTCTATAGACAACTGCTTCTGCCAGACTTCTTCAGTGCTTCAGTATATCTTCATACAGGACGGCCAAAAAAGGAAACTAACCTGCAAATTAAAAATCTGTACATGGCTGGCCGCTTTCAATAAAATGATATTGGGTGGTGGAATAAATCAATCATACTCCTACTCCACAAATTAATGGCTTTGTTGGCGAGCTCTTTTTTTTTTTTAAGTGTCTTGAATGTTAGTTATGTGAATAAATTATATATCAAATTATGCGACCTACCTTGTTTAGTCCTTAAAGGGCGATGATCACCTTTAAACGCCACCCCAAAAAAAGATCACTAGTTACCTGCCCCCCCACGCCAGATGATATACTTTGCACTGTTATTAATGTATTACTAACGATTATGTTGTGAAGCGTTCTGCACTTAATAATTATTGCTGATGAAGGACGACAACATGGCGTGGGAAATAAATTCACATATATGAATTCAGTGTGCCAGGGGAGTTACTTATATATGATGTAGTACTAACTAAGATATTTACGGATAATTATTGTCCACATTCTGGGAGTAATAAGCGGCCCCTCCTCCCTGCAGTCAATCAGGTGACCATTACAAACAATGATTGAATGCTTTCGCATGCTGCGCCTCAGCAAATGCTCAAGTTATAACAGCCTCATGAAGTAGAGAGAGGAGGCGATACCTTTACCAGGAAAGAATAGAAACTTATCATTTAAATTATTCTGTAACAAATACATGTTTTAAGGTGGACATCCTTTTCCCCAAATGCATCACCTTCCATTATTCACCATTTGAACCCTCATCTGCCATTCTACTGCCATTGATCTATCTAGGTTGCTTGCAAGAACTTGCACAATTGCTGCAGGTAAGTTAGTATTGTGTGGGTAACGGTATGTGCCAATTTGTCGCTTTAAGAAAGAGGTAATATTTACAGAGCAGGTAATACATTATGGGGATTCAAGAGCCACATCTTCTAGGATTTCGTGTCAGACTGGCCACGGGAGATTACAGACTATTCACTCAAGAAAGCAGCTAACTTTAAATACAGAGCCAAAGGACAGTATTAATGCATATACATGAACAAATAGGAGTAAGACAGATATGTAAATGAGTAATCATAGAGATATGAAATGTTAGGTGGGCAGTAAACCAATCCTGGTGGGCCCCTGGCTCTGATTGCCTGATGGGCCCCAACAACCAGAGTCCTACACTGCTATACTTTCATTTAACAAAATCTAATTTCATCTAACTTCTCCTTGCTTACTTCTCTCTATCAGACTCAAGTTAGGACATTTTTAAAGGAGAGAGACTTTAAAATGGCATGTAAACTTAAAGAGAAGTTTAGTGAATCAGCCGCACATTTTAAATAGTAAACGTGACAAGATATCAGGGTTATTCAATTAAAAGTTCTATCATTGAAAAGGGGTGCTAATTTTGCCCTACAATCAGATCTTTTAACAGTTGAAAGCTAAACATCTGACTGGTTGGGGCAAAATTAAGCACCATTTTAAACGATAGAGCTTTGATGCCAAAAAAAAGTTTGATGAAATTAAAACAATTTTCATATAGAATGTATCTATATGTTGACTATTTTTGTTAATGGTTTATACTGTTAGAACATGCTGGGGTGGACACATTAAAAAGTATTTTAAATCCCCAAATAATATTCATTTATATTGAACTGATTTTCATAAAATAACAGAGATCAATTACTGTGCATTACAAGTTTGTACAGCCAAGGTGACTTAGAAAAGTAAGTAATAGTTTGTTAAAAGGGAAATAATGTGCTACATCCTGTATTTGTTACTAGACAAAACAAGATCAAATCCTGCTTGAATACCTAACTGTAAAGTTTAACATGCAAACGTTTTCTAAACAAAATGTATTATACAACAAAAGTGGTTATTCAATAAATAGTTCTTATCGTTAAAATGGTGCTAATTTTGCCCCAACAATCGATATATTTAACATTTGAAATCTAACATCTGATTGGTTGGGGCAAAATTAGCACCATTTTAAACGATAAGAACTTTTATGAATCATCACACTGAATATGGTTATCTTAAGCAATGATTTTTCAATGAATAAAGTTAAAAAAAAAATAATGACAGGACTAGTTCGAGTTTTGGTATTAAAACATTGTGTGGTCAATAGAATGGGCAAACTCACTGAAAAATCCTTATTCTTGAAACTTATGACAAGATTTTCGAAAAAAAATCCAAAATTCGAAAAATCCCAAGCGTACCCTTGACGTCAATGGGAGTTAAAAATCTGAAAGATCACCTAAAACTAACGAAATAAAATAGCAATGGTAAACTTACTGAAAATGGCTCAATGACCTGGGAAATGGTATGGTTAAACACGTTATCAATGGCCAAAATCTTTAAAAAAAAAGCACCGCCCAAACTTATGCGCTTCCTGTTTCAGCAATCCATGCAGGAGTACGTTTTTCGAATATTTTGTAATTCGAAAATTTTTTGATTTTGTAAATTTTAAAAATTTCTAGAAATATGAAAAAAATTTCGAGTTTTAAATTCGAAACTCTTGATGTTGATTTATAAGTATTGACAAAACATTTTGTGGTTCAAACAAATCTGAAAAAAATCATTTAATTCACAAAATCCGAGTCACAATCTCTAGTGGTGCAGCGTTTGCAAATTCTTACGCATACTATGGATGGGCTGCTAGCACAAAATGTGGAGGGTAGGTGTTTCTGCTGGTCCTCATACTCAGGAATCATATATACAGTAGCACAATATGAAAAAATCGAGCACGACAGCCACATTTTGCACTTTTGACTTGTCCCTTGAAGAAGGTGGATTGGTAACAGAACATTGTTAATAGGTAGAAGGCTGTTTGATTTATATTGCTAGAAATTGTTTGTATTTGTGTTTGGTCCAGGGATTTAAGCCCTGGTGGTCCTGGAATTAAATTTTATCTGTTGTCTGCATGTTTATAAAAATTACGTGTTCTTTGAGGGGACCAGTTGAGCTCCTAACAGAGATGTGTGCCAGCCAACCAAGGTTAAATACAGATAGCATTTATTTATAATGTATTATAGAAACGTGTGCCATTTTTTCTACCCATACTATCTATGCAAGTATGTTTAGTTGATCAGGGGCAAAATGGAAAGAAACTTTTTCTTTTTGTCTTTTGGAATAAAGAGGGAATTTGTTTGTCTGTTCAATCTAACCAGAAATGGATTTAAATTAAAGTATGATAAAATCCAAGCGTCCAAAAGAAACAAACAAAATGGGGCGGCTTCTGGTTGGGGTTTGATATTATTTATGATAGGGTGTTATAATACTCGGCAGTATTTAAAAATTAAAGTCCTACATCCAGTATGTGCTTTAAAGGAGAAAATTATTATTAAAGGGCATGTCAACCCCAAACTAAAATTTAAATTCACTGATTAAAACCCTCCCCCCACCAAACATAGAGCGCACTATGTTTAAATTCTATTCTTGAGGCTTCTAAGTATAGTTACAGCACTCATCCCTCGGATGTTTTCTGCTGCCGCTTCCGTGGCTTTTCTGTGCTTTGTGTCCCAACCAATCACTGATGGCCCCTGCAAGTCCGCCTTTCTGGTGCTGCCAGCCAGAAATGGCATTAGAGCAGGCATCAGAAGGACAGCCGAGAGAATATAAAAGCCGCAGAATACTTGCAAGGTCTAGGTTTGGAGGGTATTAGGATAAATGAAATGTGGGAAGGACAATGCGCTCGACATAACACTTTGTGTTGCTTTTCACAACACAATTGAGAATAATTTTCAAAATCAAATGAATTTGATGTATACTCTTACCAGTGTAACACACTTAAAAGAAGAAGGAAATCATAATATTGGTGATCGTGATTCCCACATAATAAGGCCCGAACTGCTATCTTTGAAAGGAAAACAAAAGTGAAAAAAATACATACTTAACCTTTTCTATATTTTTAGAGCTTCCACAAACTTCATTCCGTTCGCTCAGTCGCCTTATTCCCCATACCTCCTCATGTCTGTTCTGCCACACGATTAGTATGCATTTCTCATCTCTCTGTGCTCAAACCATTTCCCAGAACTGTGACACATGATAGAGTAGGTGGATTATGTGCAAGGAGATTGGCCAAAACAGTGCGCAGTGTTACTTACAACCAATTAGCATTTTTTGCCCTGTGATTGGTGTGAGCGTATAACGAGAGGCAGCTCTTGCAGCTAGGATTAATGCTTGAATCAATTATAGGTTTCTTTTCAGCTTTAGGAGTTTGGAGTGTGTGGGATATGTGGTGATGGGGGGCGTGGTGCTTAGAATGAGTTCGTTAGATGCAGGGTTTGTCTGTGATCCAATTAGGGTAAGGTAGTTCGTATGCCACAATGGTTTACATGGGGCATTAAATGAATGTCCCCCACTTCCAGGGGTATGGTATATTGAGTGTTGGGTCTGTGACTCCAGAAGAAGCCATTTGTAGATTGGGTTTGTCCACTGCTGTGAAAGAGCACCAGAGCATCAGAAAAAAAGCTTTTATTGCTACGGATCATAAATGATAAATCAACTACCAGCCTAATAGAGAAATATACTTATCCTCTATGAAAGTATTATCCAAAATTTGGTGGAGGGGCGGGATATGCAAAGAAAGAAAGTGGTGTGATTGACAGTTTTGTCTGCCTGGCTTGGGCCCATCCCCCTTGACACAAGAGCTGGTTAGAGGGTCAGGGAAGGGGGAGGGGGAGGGGGGTAAATTAAGGTTGGAGGCAATTATTCTTAATATTTTATCTGTCAGGACGATCTTATAGTGTAACCTGTTTATAATGTAAGGATTATATTTAAATATTAGTACCAGATAATATTAATGTTTTGAGGGATACTCTAATTTATAATTAATTAGCCAAGGATCCTCCACTGATTGGAAATTGTTTAATTTAAACTGCATTTAATTATATTAGCCTAGCTGCATGTGTTTTCCCCCCTGGTGGACCATGCCTCTCCAAATAGTTGCAAACTTACAAACTACCATAACTGCCCGTATCCTTGTTAGAAAATGACTGAGATTTGCAAGTTTTCAACCACAAATGCAGTTTAATATATAAATAGCAACTTGAGAGATGGGCACACTCTTGGTAATGCAACCCCAATGTAATACTGTGCTGACCCCACACCAACATGTCGGGTCTCCCAGCCAGGCACACACAAAGTCTTACTTACTGTACACCCGTGCTGATCCAAACAGTAATTCACACCACATACGGGGAGGTGGAAATCGGTTTAATGGGGTTATCAGTCCACGGTATAAAAATAACCAAAGATGCATCCCAGTTTTGGGCGTTCTAAAGGTATCATGCATGGTGAAGGCAAAAGAAGCTCTGATATTTTGAAAAATATCAAATAACTCAACGAGTTTTACTCTGCAAATATGGTGCGGTTTCCCCAGGTAGTATGATTGGCAATAGGAAGGCCCAGTTAGCGGAGTCCGAAACCGGATCCGCCGAGGATTATCAGTTCGCGACGGCGGATTTTTCTGGATTTTCCGCATCCGAACTCCGATTCGCGGAGATTGTAGTATTTCTAAAATTTCGAAATTCGAGTTTTCACGGATTTGAAAAGTTTCGAAAATACGAGGATTTCTCTATTTCCATACCTACGGATTTTCGCAAATTTCGAAAATTACAGATTACTCGTGTATTATTCGGAAATCCATATTTTCGAAAAAAAAAATTTTCAAAATACAGTTTTCTCGTATTTAGAAAATTGTGACAAACGCGGACCTCGTTAATTTCGGAAAATTTGCGAAAATACGAAAAAATATCGTAATTGTGAAGGTAATTTTAATTTAATGGGTCTGCCTCGCGGGAATTTTCGAATTTTTTCGAAAATTCGCGGATCATCGAGCGGACCGGATTTTGGAATTCAGACATCTCTAATTGGCAAAACATCGGGGCTTCAATTTGCACTTTACATAAGCATTATTTAATACTTGTATATCTGACGATGAAACGGTGGAATCTGTGGGATTGAAGCAAAAAAATAAACTGTTCCTATAAGACTCTATTTAGGTGAGAGGATTATCCATGTAGACATCTTCTGTAATTTGGTCACTCTAGCTGCATGTTGAGTGGACAGAGAGAGAAATTTTGGTTATATCAAGCAAAGGAAAGCTATTCAGGCAAGCTAACTAAGCTCCCCCAAGTAGTTGCAGTTACAATTCAAACGAAAAAAAGGGATTCGCAGCCCACAGGGTTTTCAATAGTAGAATATACAATCCTTTATCTAGTATGTAAACACATACACTTGGGGATAACAGTGTGTAAGGACATCAGTTAAAAAATAATAAAAAACCATTATATACAGATAGCAGAATAAGGGGCTAGCAGATATACATACATAAAGTGTAGGGCATACAGTACATTAATTACTGAAGAGCAATAAGTGGGGTAGCATACCGTAAGTTGCCATAAGCTATCAATAAACAAGCAATCCTCATCGTCCCTATATGTAGATCAGCACTTATCAGAAGGTAGGTCCCATGGGAAAAGGGTTATCGAAGAGCTGCGTCCTCCATAGACGCTATTATAGCCGGAAACAGTATGTCCCCAGTACGCGTTTCGCCACTCCTCGGGCTTCTCAAAGGTACTAAAGCAGGTCCCTTTCGTAATATATAGGCACGGGAATATCCACTTTTTTTCGCGGTATCAATTGCATCGTTATACGCAAGTGTCAGTCGTACATTATGTAATACTAAGGTTCTTTCCGCGCAATGCTCATATTTTTAAATTTTGTGGCCGCGAATGTCACATAGAGATTATAGAGGACAGCCGTCTTTCTGCTGGCAAAATTAAAGACCCATAAATCAATATAGTATGGAAACAATACTTTAAAGGAGACACTAGCATTTTTTTACTCCGAAAAAATAATCCTGAAAACAAAACCCCCCTAAACACCAATAAGCTAGATAATATCACTTCAGTACAATTGCATAAAATAAATGTAAGCACTGTTAAGAACTGGATGAATTATCTGTGGGTAGTGCAGTGTCAGACCAAACCTACCTGCCTCAGTCAATGTTCCTTGCTTTTTCTGTCTGTAAAAGGATTGGATAGAGATTAAGAATGGGTGTGACCAAACTGTAACAAGTTTCTGACCATAGCTAAAGACTGAGCATGGACAGAAACCTAATGTCAATGACCAGACTGTGTGATATTGAATGCCTGTGATATTAAGCACAAACCATATATTAGTTAGGGAAATTTCCCAGCACCAATATCAAAATGAGAGGTAGACACTGGATTATTGGCTTATATCAAGGTTCGTTCTGCCGTTGGTTCAGTGTTGTTCTGTGGCTTTAGTTGTCGTTAGGCGCAAAAAAATATAGAAAAATTGGGCAGGCTTTTTAAGCTTCAGTACACAAGGACCTAAAACACCAAAAATATTAAACTTAAACCCCACAAATTATTACATTTCTTGAAAAGATAGTACTCATATTTACATAAATCACCCTTGAAAAGATTCATATGCAAGGCAATATATAGAACCCTTTAGATCAGGTCTGCACAGAGACTAGGTGTGTCTATTAAGAAACATTCTCAAGAGAGCATTATTCCAAATAACGGTCACTAGGATGCGATTCTTTCTTTTTTCAGATATTCAATTAGTTGCATTAGATTGCTTGCAACATGTCATGTAAGCTCAGCAGCCTGAACCAAAAGTAAGATCCACTAAGCAACATTTGCTGTGCATATTGTTCTCAGGACACCACCCCTAAAAGATTATGCGTAAGATCAAGAACCAATCAGATTGAAGAATTTGTTTTGGAAACCCTATAAAAAGAGAAAGCGTTCCCTTGTGGATGGAATCCTATTTAATTCTGCAGCCAGGTCATGTAATTGGACCAGATCTCAAGGTGCCTGGCTGGGCTATCAGACTATACATCCTTCAATGGAGTTCTAAGTTACGCGGGACATCTCTCTGTACTAAATGCAAACAATATTTATAAGTGTATTTGGATAAAAGTTTGCAATTGTGTTTACGATTCTGAGATTATAGCAAATTTTAGTAGCCCTACTGCAATCTTAAAATAAATGGATTACTCTCCAACGTTCCTTCCCCACACAAACACTCTCCACCAGCAGAGGACAGGGACTGAGGGAGTTGTTAATTTGAAAACACTTGCAGGGTATCATAAAAGTTTAATGTTAAAAATGTTTGTGCAAATTGTGCCCCAAACCCATCCGATTTTATTTAACTTCGAAAGCTAACATATGATTGGTGGGGCAAAATGGCACCATTTTAACAAGTAGAACTTTATTGAAAACCTGTTTATCTTTAAAATGGTGCTAATTTTGGCCCCAGCCAATCAGATGTTTTACAAATGTTAAAAAGATCTGATTGGTTGGGGCAAAATTAGCACATTATTTTAAATGATACGACTTATTGAATCTCCCGTAAGTTAAGTATTTAAATATGGAACCACAATTATTTTATTTTTTTATGTTAAGGGTAAGTAGTCTTACAATTAATTATCTTAAGTGATTTCCCCATAACAAATCTTTATGAACGAAAGAACTTTTATGAATAAACCGTGGTGTTTCAATCAATCATTGTAATAGGTTGTAATCAAGTTAGACACGAATTACTACTGCTACTATTAAATAAATAATATTTTGTTATGCAAAGTACATTTTTAGTAATGTATGAGGTAAATCTACATAATAAGGAAATGTTGTCATAATGCCTTAATATGGATTTCACCCATACTAGTGTATTAATATCGGGAGTGGATTTATATACCAACTTCTTCCGTAGCGCGTTACAATTACATGGATACATTTACATCAGGCCTGCCCCGAAGAGAGAAAATCTAAGCACCTTTATTGACACTACAAACCTATCAGTATGTAGTTATTGATTGTTTGGGAAATCAGGAGTGCCGAGGTAACCCCACGCAATGCACGGGGAGGACATTTACTCTGTGCATGTGTCCAATGGGGATTCAATACTCCAGGACTTCAGTGCTGCAAGGCATCAGTGCTAACCCCGGAGCCATGCGTTGCCATACTCTACACCATGTTTGTTCACTGAAAACAATTTCAAAGAATAAGTACACTATGATTCAGTATAACAAATTAACATGTGTTTAAAGTGTTCCTAATTTTGTTCTTTCTCTCTCTACTTACCAAACTTTTCTGCTGTTGGGGTTGATTTTTGCCAATAACTCAACACGAGTTAGGTTGATTGAACAACAAAGATGACCATGAGATATGAGGTGGTATCAATAATTAATGATTTGTTTAGACATATACTGTATTGCATTTTTTAAAGTAGTAAAATAATTAGAAGTCTAGGTCCTAATGACACGTGGAATCAATGGAACTTAACATTTTTGAGACATGGTTCCGTGATTGGCTAAGGTATAATTTACTTTTTGTGACATAATTTGTAGATCTCATTTTCCATTTATTTCCACAGTGTCCCACAGCGGCTCGTGAAATTGACTATATTCCCGTGGAACTATGCTAACGAGTTTAATCACAAATTAAGATTAGATTTGATTAGGTTCAGGACCAATTAATGCTCGTATGCTATTATGCCAATAAATTCTCTTTAGAATGGTTCCAAATAATTTTCTATTATCATGAAAATAAATTAACATTTGCCCTCCTTCTCGATGTTCTTGCTGTGAAGTCTCTTTAAAGGTTCAGTAGTAGTAATGCCGATTCATTTTGTAATTGTAAAGGTAAAAACCTAAAGTTTTGGCTAATTGTAAATCAAAGTGTTAGTGTATTTATTTCCACCTTTATGCAGTCTATGACTAAATTGTTAAGACTTGTTAATGTATGTACCAGCTTTATGTATGGGTTCCAATGTCCAATCTGTTAATGGGCCATTACATTGTAATGTTTGGGAGACCTCACTGCAATTGACTCTAATGGTTTGTTAACAGATGGGTGGCACCATTGTTTAGGTAAAACTAATGACTAGTGATGGCCCAGTTCGGGATTCCGAACCCAAATCTGCAGCAGATTTACCTCGTTCACGAACGGCGGATATCACAAATTTTCCGGTTTTCCGCCTTCCAAACTTTTCAGAGCGCGTTTCAAAAAATTTTCGAATTACGAGATTTCTCGTATTTTCAGAAAATACAGGAAAAAATACGAGGGAGGGAATCCTCGTTAATTAAAATATTTCCAGAGATTTTACATTTTCGGTTCGGATTTTCGAAGAATCCTGTATTTTCGAAGAACGCCTTGTGCCGAAACTTTCATTGTAATAGGTTTTAATGGGTCCCGCTCACGGATTTACAAATTTTTCGAAAAAATCGCGGATCCTAGAGAGATGGATTTTGCGAAGTTCGGACATCTCTACTAATGACCCTTTAGAAAAACATGGTCTTTGGTTTTTATATGACTTCAAATGGACTAATATGTGGTACCCTGATCATATAATATGGGATGAATGTGTGATTCTTAAAATTACCTCCCTAAATATAAACAGAAATATCAAAATTACCAAATGAGCTGATGGAGATGATCAGAAAAAAAAAAACATATGTTTTCACGGTTAAAAGTATATTTATTGTACATAGAGATCAAGCCCACCATTCTAATGCTTTATTTTGAAGACTATTAATGTCTAGATCTGCGATTAATTAAGGCTAATTGTCTGTTTGATTCATGTACAGCCATGCTTTTAGATGTAAAAATTGCTGTTTGTAAAATCAATAAAAATGGAAACAATCTTTATTATAAGTGGTTAGTACCAGATAATGTACAGGACACATAACATGTTGGATGAAATATAAGACATCATTGGTTTTACTTAAATAGAAAAAAGTTGAAGGTAGAAAACAGAATCCAAAGGGTGTTTAGGCGCAATGAATTATACTTTCATCCCATCCTGTTAAGAAATAACAGGGAGATTCAATAAAGTTCTTATCGTTAAAGATGGTGCTAATTTGCCCCACTCAACTAGATGATTACTTACATTTGAAAGCTTCACACGGATTGGTCTAGGCAAAATTAGCACTAATTTTAAAAAAGATGAAAACTTTCTATTGAATCCCCTGTAAGTGTTCTTCAATTAATTGTTGGAGGCCAGGAACGAAGATGGAAAGATACTTTTTGCACCATTCAGCGTGGCCTCATGACCAAGTCCGACCGCTCCTGTTCTGTTCTGCTATAACGTGCATGCACGATAATGCACGCTCTAGCGAAAATAGAAGCCGGGAGTGTCGGAAAATTTCAGAGTGGCCACGATGGATCGCGCGGAAAGGTAAGCTTTTTGGCATCTTCGGTCCTGCTTCCAACAGTTGATTGAGAATGGGAGGTAAGGCGTAAGCTCTTTACCTCCCAGTCTTTAATCAATGTATATGAAAGGATAGCGCACTATTGCAGTCAGCTATCATTTCCTATTCAATGTTGAAGTTTAGAAGCAAAAATGTAGCACAGCGCTCCTACCTACCACAGAATAAAATCATTTTTTAACTAGGTTTTAGAATCCTAAAGGTAGTGACCCTTTAAGCCTTCAGAACAGGTGTAGAAACAGTTGTATGAGAATATGTGATTTGAAAGCACACATTCACTTTAAATACAATTCAGGGAGATCAATAAAAAGTTCTTATTCATTACAAAGTTGCTAATGTTGGCAAACAATCAGTGTTAGCTTCCAAGTAAATAAGATCTGATTGGTTGGGGTATAATTAACACAGAAACGTAAGAACTTTTATGAATCTTCTGATCATTCTGAATTAGACCTTATTTGAGGAGTTTGAAAGGGAAGGAAAACATATCAGAGGCATTTTATAACATTTGCAACCAGATCATCTCCCCAGTAAGGAGACAGATGAGATTAAAACCTTACTGAGCTATGCAGAGGGAATAGCCATTAATGTACAACAGGGGCTACCTATCATTATATTCCATTAAACCATAAACATCTATCATGGATTTGCATTCGTTTATATCTCGTAGCTAGCAAGGCCAAAATGGCTGCACACATTTAGAATGTATTGATTCTATAAATACTAATTATTTAATTTAGTTTGCACCTCTATGAGAAACAAGGTACACACTACCCTAAACTGCGTGAATTGTTTTAATTAGAGCGGACATATTACTAGTAGAATTACTGTTACTATTATACTTAGCCACCAATAAAATGGCAGAGCGGTAGTACAACGATTGAACAAAATATTTTTCTGACACACGACTCAAAGATCTTAACAACCATTGAAGTTTTCTCCAATATGCTGAGGACATAATGAAAATAGTGTAAAAATTTAAAGGGCAAGCCACCTTCATAAATAGTAATTATAGTAAAGGGAACTGTCCGACCCCTCTATAATCAAAAAGCATGTATAGTAGAATACTCCCCAAAACCTAGAGTTTACGTTTTATAAAAAAAAAAACGTTAATTCGGCTACCAAGTTGAGTTTATATTACATGTCATCGCTCCACCGCGCTTCCGGGTTCCTCAGTCCGTCTCCACTGTGGCTGCTCTGTCTTTTTGTGTGTCAGAGCAGCCGCAGTGGAGAACGATCCGGAAGAGAAGGCAGTGATTGGGCTGTGACAGTCACGGCCTACACTGAAATCCTTACCCGGAAGCAGAGCAGAGGCGGTGGTGTCTGGAGCGAGAGCGAGGAGGAATATGTAAGTATGATAGCTTGTGCGTGAGGCCGAATTAAAAGTTTTGTATAAAAACGAACTCAAGGTTTTGGGTATACTCTCCTATATCTGCTTTTTTGATTAGAGTGGTGGACATTCCCTTAAAACAAGGGACCAACCAACTCTTAGCATTGTTATAATCCACCTTTTATTCTTTACTCTACGGGCAAGGTTTCCTGAATCTGTCAGCAGCAGGATATAAGCTGCTTTTGGATAGGCAATATAGAAGCAGCAGTAAAGCGGAGCACCCCACTAACAATGCACTAAATCGCTCAAGATCACAAGCGTTATCGAGAGCCGAGCTTCTGTGGATTGTGCATGTGTTTTTTAATTTAATATTATAAAAACACATGTGCTTGCAGAAAAAAAAATGGTTGGCACGCAAAACGCAAACGCGTAATGCTCAGAAATCGTGGGAAATTTTGCGGTCACAGGATTTCCATTTTACAAAATCCGGTGCAAAACACGCTTTATAAAACTCTTTATTGTGGAAGTAGCCCTAAGGAGCGGAGAGACATGCGTTTAGGATCAGGCTAGTAAGTATCCTTAGGAAAGTATAAAGAAGAAGAACCGAATTTGGGGGGGTGGGGGGGGTTCTGGATTTAATATATATTTTTTTCTAGGGGAATGTTGGAATAGAATAGGAGAAAAATATATCATTGCGGGTTATCTGATACATAGGATAAAAATTACAGCAATTATTATCAATCACCTTTATTTGAGACATGAAAAGACCCTATTAGATCTGTTAAACAAACTTTGAATATTTTAGCGATAGTCTTTATCATTAAGACCAAGGATTACCAAGTCAAAATTGAATGAACATTTTAATACTGGATAACAAAATACCATCTGATTGCTTTCTATATAGAATATACCTGAAATTGTGGGGGAAATTAGGAGGTAAGGACAACGGCTTAATATGCTGGCAATGGGAATATTTATTTTAATTTTAACTGAACTGGAACAAACAAAAGGCTATTCCGACTTCTACCACGCTTTTAAAAAGTTAATAGGGAACAGGACCAAAGGCATTAACAGGAAACCTTTCTTTGGAAACTGACTGTATTGAATCAATTCGAGAGTCTTATATAAAAAGTGAACACAAGCTTGAAAGTGATTTCAAAGCTGGTCCTTAGGTTAAAGTGTTGTTCACCATAAGTTGTCAGGATGACAGGGCCAACGATGTCCGTTAAATTCAACAAACAACACTCGGTTATGCTGTAACACCACACTTGGGCATCAGGCCCTCGTCCACACAATGGACAAGAGTGTACAAAGCTAAGCTGCATATGAAATGTTGTAAGTTTTAACGCTGTTATCACTGCCTTTTATTGCAAAAATTTGTACTGGTGACAAAATTTTTCCTGGAGAGGTCCCAATACCTAAAATAAGGGTCAAGAGGATTGTGATAGGTGGTCACGGGGGGCCCTATTATTAATAAGATAATTGCCTATAAAATATACATGGAATGATTTAGTTACCGAGGGTTAAAAGGATGTTGATAATTAAGAGAAGTTTTCCAAGCCAGTGACTTGTTACAAAATGGAAAGTTGAAGGTAAACATTGGTGAGGCCATACAGCCATTCGTACGCAATCACGTTTCTTTCTCTATGTATATCTGTACAGGTGTTCACAATATACTTGCTCGAAGATCTTTTGTTCCTCTTGTATGTCCACTAAGTGTTTTCAAAGTTCCATACCGTGATGTCATTTTTGCCAAATAACCCTAGGGAGCAAACCTCTGTAGTGTAGACGTGTTACACATAACTGCTGTTGTGTTGCTCTGCTCCGCACGTGTTGTTTTTCTTATAAAGGAACTGCACGTATCAATTTGGTCTCCGAGTGAGTGATATTATCAGGGTAACAAACCAGGGTACCCCCTTTCAACTCCCACAGTATAAGTCTATCGTTAACATTTACTGGAATAGGAGGGATCGCATATAGGAATTTAGGATTTTCTTTAGTGTAACTACGTTTTCGATTTTGGCTTAGTTAAAAAAAGGGGGTCCAAATGAAACAACAAGTGTTTTTAAAACTGCCTCTCAAAGCCCCCCCCCCCCCCCCCCCGCATGGTCTGGTATTGGTAGAACATAACATTAAAGAAACAAGGTTGTCATCTAGATGCTTGTTTAATATCAACACGTCGAACATGAAGACACAGTATGACCAGCTTTCAACTAAGAAAAATGTACATTTACCATCTCTGTATTAGCAGTAAACACCCGTTGCGAACACTGCATCGAGAGCTCCAGGGTAGGTTAGACTCCATTTATTAAGCGCTAAGTTTCACTCAAACAAGATAGCACAAAAACTAGCCGATGTGAATAATGTGAGCAGTGCTATTTTTTTCAAAAAAAAATTGAAATGTAAGCTGAACTGCAGGATTAGGGTAAAAACTCGCACTACACTGAAAGCATGGTTGTACATTCAAGCCAGATAGCGGAGACTATATAGGCATGGCCCCCAAACCTCAAAACTCTTTTAAAAAAACCTGATTAATGGAAGGGAAAAAATGTTGTCGCAAACTTGTTTGATGGTTAAAAAAGACTTAGTAACATTGGGTGATTTTCATTGACATGTGAGGTTGGTTCTGACAGTGGCTCCACAAAACTTTTCATTCCAAAATCCAATTCAAACCCAGTTTGTTTGAATTTTGATTTCACCACAATTTCACTTTTTAAAACTTCAATTGTCTTTAATTTTAAATAATTTCATTTAAAAAAATATTGGTTGTTTCAAAAATTTTTGAAATCATTTGGATCCCATGATTTTTAAACCATTTTGTTTACACATTACATCGGTTCATTGTTCCAAATTTCCTAATTTACCAACTACAATGGTAAAATTCTATAATGTTAGAAATGGTTTTACTTTGAAATAAAATAGGTCTGCAAATGTTTGCCTAAGTTGTCAATAACAGTAATGAGTATGAGTTTAAAACAAAAAAATGCCAGGATCAGATGGAATTTTTAAACTCGGAACTTGTGATAGAAAAATCAAATCTAAGAACATTAAAAATTAATAAATAGATCTAAAAAAGGAACATTGTGTTGGAAATGGAAAATTCCTTTTCAGTGGTATTCCAATCTGACTTTTCATTAGGTTCCTCACCAGTTTTAGTAATCTCTAAAGGTTTACACCTCTTTTTACAAAGAGATTTCTGGCAAACATTTTTGGACTTCCCTTCAATTTTAATTTTAATATTCTTTAATGGTGTGTATGAGGGAAACCAGGCCTTTTAACAAAATACGCAGCTTTATATTACACCACGTTTAACATATTTCTTAAAACCAACCCTAATGTAAGATGCTTAATCTCTCCTGAATTATTTCCTTTTATTAGTCCTTGCTTATTTCCATACCTATTTAAAAAAGAAAATATTTATACCTCCTTAAATGAATCCCATGCTCTTTCTATTGGTCTCCAGGGCAAACAGTTTTAGTTATCAACAAATTGAACAAATCAGCTCGTTCTTAGCCACTAAAACTAGAATAGTGAAATAGAGAAAGTTATTAATCTTGAGCTGCTGGTTATTAAAACGATATCTCCCTAATTACCAGTATAGACCTACCATCAAAGCTCACGTTTACACAGGAAAAACCAACATCAATAGGAGATATGAGACATGATACTGATTAGGAAGAGCGTAATAACCAGGAATAATGCAATGTATAAAAGAAAATAAAAGGGAGTGGATTCTAAACTGCAGGCAGAAGAACCTTGAAAACTTCCTCCTTGTATCGCACAAATTAAAGGGACAACCACTCTCAAAAGTAAACTAAATGCTCTCTACTGCTCTACCTTCCCTTGTTATAGGTGTGCTTTTGCCAGCAGAGATAGCGGAGTGTCCGAGGACACTGGACTGAGGGGAGGAGTCAGAGAGCAGTTGTAAGTATATTGTCCCTTAAAATGTTTTCCTAATAAACTTATGGTTATTTACCTTTTAGGGGTGGTTGCTTCAGCCAATATTTTGTGCCATTTGATTCCTTTCAAGAAGTTGATTTCAATTTGGGACTTTGGAAGTCATGGTTAAATCCAGAGAACCAACCAAGAGATGAGCATTTTATTGATTGGTAAACTTGGATATAAGCCTGTTTGTACCAGGCCATAGGACATTAAAAATAGGAGTTCTTGGGGTGATTGGGTTCTTTGTTCAAATGTTATTAGGGATGGACTAGTTTGCGGATCCGAAACCCGGTTCCCAGGGGGATTCCAAGATTTAGTGGAAATTTCTGAAATTCTGCTTTCTGGATTTTTTTCTGAAATTCATTCAAAATTTTATGGAATTTGAGGATTTCCAAAAAAATTTTGAAAATTCCGAAATTTTGAAAAGTTTGTGATCTCGTAAATTAGAATTTTGAACGCACAGTTCAGGAAACTATCTTAAAGCAGAATTCTGGAAATTCCGCAAAATTTGGAAAAAATACATATGTGTAAATGCCAAACCAGGAAAGCGCAAGATTTCCAGTAGGACTGGTGTTTTTTTGAAAAAAAGATTTTGAGCATGTTCTACAATGTTCCAACGACCAGGTCGCTGCGCCAGTTGTCCAGTTGGTTTTTACCATTGCTATTATACCTTCTTTTAGGGGGAATCTTTGGATTTGTTCCCCATCGACTTGGGGGGGAAATTGGAAATGCTGGAATTCGGAAAATGGATTTCAAGAAGTTGGCATCTCTAATCTTCTGCCATCTTATGAAAAAAAGCTATATGCTTGTGAAGGGTTCTCATTCATCCAGTTCCATGGTATATCTGTTGTATGCAATTAGATAAACTGGATGAAGTTTAGTTCGTGAAGACGTTACGCTAGTCATCGACTGCGTTTTCAATTCAGAATTATTCTGAATTGAGAAAGCCAGTCGGATGACTAGGTAACGCTTCAAGAAAACTAAACTTTCAAGTCAGTTGATCTATTGAAAAACCGATATGAAAAAAGATATAGTATAAAGTAGTTCTAGTTATCCTTCTTTGAATAAGAATGATGATACATGATAGTATTAGAATCTTATTTGGGAATCCCTCACAGACTCATCTTGAGTTGAGGAATTTCAAACTGAGCCTACCACATAGCAGAACCCCTCCAGGTGACGTCTAAAGTGCAAGGATACTGTAGGTGAGCTTGCCATTTCATCTTTAATGTAACCCCACCAGGCTTTGTTCATTCGATAGGGACAGGGTTGACTTTTCTGCTTCAAATAGATGTGCTGCTTAATCCAGGAGGGGCTGGCATTTTTTCCATGAGCACATGGATGAGCAGACAGATCAGCAATTCCTGTTACTGACAGATCACTATTTACCTTAAAAGTATTAAAGGACATTGGCGTCTTGGCGGCAACCTGACAACGCTCAAAAGGCCCATTTGACAATTCGATCATTAAGCACCCTGAATTATTATATTATTTCCCTTTTATGTGTTGAAAGGTTAAGGATACGTGTATGATTTGATTTCATTTTTCTTAACGAAGGAAATGTCATTAGAATTAGAATAAAATTGAATTTCATATGTGAAGTTCTGTAATAGAATATGTCGATGGATTGAATTATGGATTCCCTTTCCGACTATAAGATCTTTTTAAAGTTACCTTCTATTACCCCGCTGATGCGGATTGTTATTTTTATGACTTAAGGAGGAATTACATTTAGAAAATTCCTCTCCATCCAAATGTCCTACCGTGACATTGCTTTTTTGACTGGAGCTCTGGAGATGGAATCGGCTCCAACCATGAAAGTACGAATGACATGATCAAGTAGGAGTAGATCCACTTTTGGACCAGAGGAAAGTATTGTGGTCATACTGGGGCTACGGGCGGGAGGAATAGAGGGAGTCTTTTTCCTGAAATCTCCTTTCAAGATTTGAAACCCATTCTTCAATGGCAGCTCTGTTGTAAAGTGTTCTGTGGCTGGAAACTGGTTCCTTCTTCTGTCTCGTGTTCAGACATTCAAAGATACAATATATATACAAAAGAAGGATAAAAAAAAGTTATATACTGACAGCCATATTGCTTTTTTTTCAACAGGAATTTTTATTTGTTTCTATTTCTTCTTCTTCTCATGGTCTCTCTGGATTAAATTAAATTGTGCCACAGGATTAATCAAGGCCAAAGTACCTTTCTATTGAGTAAATTCCACAGTGTCACAGAATAATCAACGCTGATACCTTTCTCAAAATTGATGTTATTATTATTATTAGTGATTAATAGCGCAAACATCTTCCGTGGCGCTTAACAATGGAATAGTTCATACATACATACAGGGGAATACATGTTAACAAAGTCATAACATAGTACATCACAGTATAAATAATATAAGTAAACAGGAGTGCGCGTTCTTACAGCAATACCGTGAGACAATAAAAAGAAGGACCCTGCCAAAGAGCTTACAGCTAGAGCTATGGGGTGAGACATAAGTTGCGGGAATCGGTTAGGCTTTGTAAAGATGGCAGGGGGAGAGGTGTGTGATGAAAGGTGAGTATTGGCTCATATGCGGTGGTAGTAATGAGGAAGGTCTAGACCAGTATATGCCTAACTAAATAGATGGGTTTTAAGGTTACGTTTTTTTAAGGTAAGTGATGGTGAGTGACGGACAGAAAGAGGAGGGAGTTCGTGAAGAGGGCAGCACGAGTAAAAGACTGAATATGGCATGGGAAGAGGTTACCAGTGTGGATTGAGAGGAGGGTCGTGTCTTGCGGGGAACGGAGGTTTGCACCTGGGGAATGTATCGACTGGATCATTCTCTAAGATAGATGGAGGGGCGTGTGGGGGATAGTGCTTTATAGGATAGGGTACAGAGCTTGAACTGGGATCCTTTGCCATGATGAGCAGCCAGTGGAGGACTGCCAGAGGAGGAGGGGCATTAGAGACGCGAGAAGGAAAATGAATGAGCCGGGGGCAGGCTAGAGTGAGAATAAAAATCTGATTTTGCCTGTGATTTAGACATTAGAGCTGACCTTTATTATTGAAATGCTTTGTATTGTCCCTTAATAACACAGGAAGAATATTGAAAGCACCTGCTTTTGTACATATTTACTGTAGTTTAAAGGAGAACTATACATCCAGGCTGATTTTTGAAAATTGTAGCACTGGCCCAGTAGTGGGAGCACTTTATGGTCCAATAGATGGTGGCTAAATGGTAAGAATGGTTAATGTGAAGAGTAGGCAAAAACTATTAATTTTATGTAAAATAAGTAATAAATCTTACCACAGACTGTAAGTCCATATAAAAGAGTAAAAAAATCTTATCAAAGATTAATCTACCAGTATGTGCTGATAGTGTTTGCTTTAGTTAATTGCCAATTACAATTCCTATTAAAATGAGAATAACTTTATCAGGTTTCTAAGCTATTTGGACACTTCCTGATAGTTTTCGCATGTATGTAACCTTCAGATAAACCTCATTTGTTTTTTAATGAGTTGTGACTATAATACACACTGTAAATTTAGACCAGTGTTTTACTTTTACATAATTACAAACAGACAGAGAAAATATTTGTAAACATTATAGATTAAATGATATACTGGACACATGGAAGAATTTTCTTCAGAACCTAAAAGGGCATATCCACCCCCAAAATCGAAATTCTCATTAAATGTTATTAGCCATGATTGAGCTGTTCATCACTATATTATACAAAGAAGAAAGCATTCATGGGCCTCTACCCCCCAATTGCTCATACAAACACAAATATGGCCCTTACTTAGAAAATGGATGGTCCAGGGGTTTGTAATACCCCAGACCTGTTCACCTGATCAACGTATACACAATAAACGGGACATTACTCATAAGGAGGTCTGCTTTAACCATGTTAGTATGTGACCGGGGTGCCGTGACCCAGGTCTGGCTCACAAGGACAATAGTCAAGTTTAGTAAGGTAAGTACAGGCTCCCGCACTCCCTGAGATTACCAGTTTTTATGGTTTTAATGACAAATGATGCCATCCAAACTACTGCTAAAAATCTCAAAACATGACAGTAACTCAAACTCCGCAAGGGAATTTCATAATGAACCACAAAATTTCACAAACCCCCCCAGGAAGAAAATGCAATATTGAGATATAATTTTTTTTTCAGTGATAAAATTTAAACGGAATTAACCAGATATTGCAAGCCATGCGACAGAATGAAAACCCACTATATGGCGATCTCTTTATTCAATTATTTTGTTTAAACCACATCAGCTTCTGAAGTCTTTTTGATATTTACAAAAGGTTGATTTCAATTTTGAATCTGCCAAACAGGGGAAAATACTTTTCCATGGACATAAACATATTTATTAACTATCGAATATAAGTGCTTAAAAAAAAAAAAAAAAAGAAGTCAAACCTTAAATCATAACCAATTCCAGCCCTGTTTATATTATGGCTTCAAATTCTTTGGATCAACAGAAGTATATAATACCAAATTATCAGTGATTTTAGCTGTCATTCTGCCTCAGCTATTGACTTATAGCAAGTGCCATTTTACCATATTTAAGTCTTACAAGTCATGAAGGTAAAATCCTTTTTATTGATCTCTCATTCAGCTGGATTACTGCGGACGGTTTGTTTACCAAGAAATTATAGACTTCACACTGTGCCTTTCTGTTGACAGAAAATATTCTCATAGAAGCTTTTTGAATGGTCAAAAGAATGAGAAGGAAGGTGAAGGAGTAATTAAATCACAGAACTTAGATGATCGGGAATACTTTTAAGCTGCCCGTCAAATGTTGTTACCGTAAGTTGACAAAAGGATTGTATAATAATGAATGTGTATAATTGGTTTTTCGTGTTTTTTTAAAAACAAAAAGATACTTGTTTATTTAGTTAGAATCTTATGCCGTATGTTTTCATACAGGTCAAGCAGCAGAAATGTAGTTACCATCCAACATCTCAGTTAGATTCAACTGGACTTAAAAGTTTAGTTTTGAAGACATTCGATAGTCACCGGACTTAGCCACATCCAATCATGCCTTGCATCAGAAAAGTCCCTAACACTTGGCTGTGATATGCTAATGGGAATCTCCAGGGACATAAGTGCCAACAGATTCTTGTATAAGTCATTTGAATTGCGAGTGATGAAAGTCGGTGAATGACTAGCAAGTCAGTTGATAAATGAATATGTACAGATATACCAGACCTGGATGGAGAATATTACAGATATACCATGACCGGATGGAGGAATATTACCGATACACAATGACCTGGAGATGTATGAATTATTACAGACATATACTGATCTGGATGAATGAATATTACGGAGATATACCATGGACCTGGGATGATGAATATTACAGATATACCATGACCTAGTTGAGATGAATATTAACAGTCTATACCATAGATGGATGAATGGACTATACAGATTACCGTGACGGATGGATGAATATTACAGATATACTGTGACCTGGATGGAGGATATACAGCATTATATCCATGACCTGGAGGAATGAAATTACCGATATACCATGGACCGGGCTGATGATGCAAATTTGACAGATATACCATGATCTGGATGCATGGGGAACTATTACAGAATACCGTTGCCTGGATGGATGAAATATACAGAATACTGTGACCTGGATTGATGATATAATATTACAGAGTATACCAGTGACTGGAGAATATGAATATTACAGATAAGCATGACTGGATGAATAAGTATAAGTTAATACCATGCATCTGGATGAATAAATATCAGAGATCACCCATGACACTGGATGAATGAATATTACAGATATACCATAACTGTGAATAATATTACAGATAACACATGACCTGGATGAATGAATATTTACAGATATACCGTGACCTGGATGGATAATAACAGATATACCATGACGGATGAATAATATGACAGATATACCATGACTGGAGGATAATGATATTACCGATATACCATGACTGGATGACTGAAATTACCAAATATACATGATCTGGATGAATGGAACTATTACAGATATACCATGACTGGATGAATGAATATTACAGATATTACCATGACCTGGAGAATGAATAATTACAGATATACCAGAGGACTGGATGAATGCAATTAAGAAACCATGCACCTGAATATTACAGATATACCATGATCTGGAAATGATGAAATATTACCAATGATATAAGATTGACCTGATATACAATACGATAACCATCGGATGAATGGAAATATACAATATACCATTGATCTGGATGAATGAATATTACAGATTATACCATGACCTGGTATGAATGAATAGTTACAGATACACCATGACTGGATGAAGAATAGTACCGATATACATACCTGGATGGATGAATATACAGGATATTACCATGACCTGGATGGAATGAATATTACAGGTTATTACCAGACCTGGATGGATGACTATTACAAGATATACATGATCTGGATGGAAGATATTACAGAATACCATTGATCTGGAGAATGAATGTACAGATATACCGTGACCTGGATGGATGAATATAAGATATACCGTGACCTGGTGGTGAATGATTAAGATATACCTTGATCTGGAGAATGACTATACAGAAATACCATGTCTGAATTGACATGATTATTACAGATATACCATGACCTGGATGAATGAATATTACAGAATACCATGACCGGGATGGATGATATTACAGATATACCCTGACCTGGATGTAGAATATTACGAGTATACCATGAACAGGATGGATGAATATTACAGATAACCATGATAGTGGATGATGAATATTACAGATATACCATGACATGGAAGGGATGAATATATTACGATATAACCCTGACGGATGAATGGAATATTAAGATATACCATGACCTGGATGGATGAATATTACAGATATACCATGACCTGGATGATATGAATAGTAAGATACCTACTGGATTGAATGAATATTACAGATATACCATGACCTGGATGAATGAATATTACAGATATACCATGGACCTGGATGATGAATTACGATATACCTGGACCTGGATGGATGAATATTACAGATTATACCAGACTGGATGAATGAATTAAAGATATACCATGAATGGAGGAATGAATATCTACAGATATACCAGTGACCTGGATGACTGAATATTACAAATTACCTTGACTGGATGGATGATATTACAGATATACCATGATCTGGATGAATGAATATTACAGTATACCCTGACCGGATGATATGAATATTACAGATATACCATGACCTGGATGAATGAATATTACCGATATACAATGACTGAAATTACAGATATTACCATGATCTGGATGAATGAATATTACGATATACCATGACCTGAATGAGAATATTACAGATATACATGACCTGGATGAATGAATCTTACGAATACCTGACCTGGAGAATGAATAGTACAGATATACCATGACTCTGAGAATGAATATTACAGATATACCATGACACTGGATAGATGAATATTACAGATACACATTGACCTGGATGAAGAATATTACAGATATACCATGACCTGGATGGATGAATATTACAGATATACCATGACCGGATGAATGAATTACAGGTATACCATGACCTGGATGGCATGAATATTACAGATATTACCATGATCGGATGTGAGGAACTATTAAAGATCATACAATGATCGGGATATGAATGAATATTCAACAGCTATACCGTGACCTGGATGGATGAATATTACAGACTATTAACGGACCTGGATGGATGAAATACAGATATACCAATGATCTGATGAACTGAAGAATGAATATTACAGATTACCATGATCTGATGATGAAATATTACAGTAATTATACATGACTGATGAATGAATATTACAGATATACCATGACCTTGGGATGGATGAATCGATTAAAGATATACCCTGACCTGGATGAAGAATATTACAGATATACCATGACCCTGGATGGTGAAATTAGATAACCAGATATTGAATGATATACAGTTATACTGACTGGAGGTGTAGCGATATAATAATGAATCTCTGACGAAGATTTACATACGGATAGTTAATACCATGGACCTGGATGAATGAATATTACAGATAATACCATGACCTGGGGGATATGACTATTACGATATACCATGAGCATGGATGAATATTACAGATATACCATGACAGGATTATGGAATATTACAGTATACCCAGACTGGATGATTATGAATTTTAAGATTATACCATGATCGGATGAATGAATATTACAGATCATACCCTGGACCTGGATGACTGATTAAGAGAATGCTGATGATATAGTAAAGATATCCGTGGACCGGCTGGATGAATATTACAGATATACCATGATACTGGATGAATGAATGATACAGAGATTACCATGATCTCGTGGATGAATGAATGGATCGGATAAGATACATGACTAGTGAATGAATTGTACAGAATATACCAGGACTGATGTGGAAATTACAGATACTGACTGTGAATGATATACTCATGGATGGTATGGATGAATATTACACGATATACCAGATCATGGAGAGAGGAATATACAGATTATACCATGCAGGATGGATGAAATAAGATAACCCTACTGGTGATATACGAGATATACCATGACAGGAGTATCAGTCGAAGATGAAGGAATTACAGATTATACCGAGATGATACATATGACCTGGACGGAAGATGATATTACAGATATACATGACCTGGAGGGATGAATTAAAGGATATACCTGAACTGATGAGAAATTCACGATATACCGTGACATGGTGAAGAATATTACAGATATACCATGACCTGGATGAATGAATATACAGATATACCATGACCTGGAGGGTATGAATATTACAGTTACGTGACCTGGATGAATGACTATTACAGATTATACCGTGACTGAGGCATGAAATATTAAAGATATACCATTGACCTGGAGAAGGAATATATTTACAGAATTACCGTCCAGACGCAGCAACACAGTAAACAGACTTGGATATAAATATCCCCACTTCTTACAGGGGTGAAAACGGGTAGATTGGTATTATAGAGCAAGTCTTCCAAGGAAACTAAAGAGTAGGAGCCTTTCTGTGTGTGAAAATGTATCTGCCTCTTCCCTGTCCTCCTGGGGACTCCGCACGCACATGGAAGCCCTCGTCCCGCATGGTTTAAACTGAAAAAGTGCACCGAAAACTTACCAAATTGTGTTCCTTGGCTTTCTCAATACCCACCAGCTGCATTTGTGATTGGCTGCCTCTAAGACAATGGCGCCTGCCCAGTCTGGCCCCAAAAATCTAACATTACACGATTTACTGAATATGAAGACGCTCCTAAACTTCTTCCCAGCAGCCAATCCCTAGCTGCTCTTTCTGCTGCTGCTACATGCCTTTCCCATGCACTAGCAGAGGTTCAATGTCCGCTACTAGGGAGTGAGAGTGGCAAAGGGTCAGTTTCCCAGTGTCTGGGAGTGAGGTCTAGGTTTAGGAGGTATTTAGATTTAACTGTAATTTTAGTGTGTGGGGTGGACATTCCCTTTAAAGGTACAGTGCCACCTATTAATACAGTGCAGAGTGGACAACATATAAACTCATTAGGGGACTTTAGTTTTAAGTGAATGACACAGGGAAATGTTCTATAACCCGCTACAAGAAGACTTGTAATTTGTAAGATTCGACATTACAATAAAACACGGTGTAACGCAAACAAGAAATGGGGGAGCTGCCCACCTGAGTATGGGTTACTTGCAAGGCCTCCGTCTCTGCCTGTGAGGGCCGCTGGAGCTTGGAATGCAATTCCATAGTAATCCTGTAGGGGAAATAAATCAGAAGGAATGATCATCCTTTCCCTTGTTTACACTAGACAACCCTGATCTACCAGGTATTGGAACTAACCACACACGGGTCTAGAAGCCAAACTCCTACTCACCATCGGTAACCGGGATTGGAGCATCTGCAGGTCATCGTACCCATAGATCTGCTTGAAGACAAGAACAAAGATATAAAACTCACAGAATCCCGAGCATGTAAAGAAAGAATATGGTTTCCAATAACAATAACACCAAATGGTCACAGAATATCGTTATAACGTGGTACATTAAAATACCGGTTACCAATGAAGAAACACTGGATTGTACAACAGTTATTACAGAGACGACGTCAGGAAAAACATAAAACTGCTTACTGGGTATGCAGGCAGTAACCCGCCAGGGCCTACAATGTATTGGTTATGTAACAGCGGGGGACACCTTGGGGGAGGTTTGGCGAGCTTTTCCTGTAAAGTAAAAACGCAACACAGTCATCCCTAAAACACACATTGTATTAATGTAGAAACTGTCCCAAATCAACAAACGTCCTGATTGGTCAGCACCTTGCACCTCTTCATAAAGCAACAAAACTATGCAACATCTGGTCTGGTTCCCACAGAGAGCCACAATCCAATATAATTAGCTACACAGGCAGGAGGTCCTAACAAATGGTATCTACCAGTGTGGGGTCAAAATTGAATCATTTGTGTTTTTTTCCCTCCCCATGATCCCCCTCCGCCCCTGGAGGATGTAGGTAGCTACTCTGAGCCGTTTACAAGAACACTGTTAACTGGGTGACCTTAGCAAACCTCATTAGAATCCTTTCATTTAGATCACTAAATAAAATCCCATGCTGGTACTACCCGATGTCACAGGGGCGCCGTTCTTGTGGTTGTTGCAGGCATACTCACACTGGACGCACCGAGGCCCAGCGTATTTGTAGAGTTCATGGTACGGCCATGCTGACCACAGAGGAGGTGGTGCTTGTAGCAGACGTTAAAGGGGTGGAGAAGGTAGTGGTGGGCTGGAGTGACACGAATTCTCTACACTGTGTGCTGCAAAACAAACCACAGCGAATTAGTCCAAAAATCTTTGTGTAAAGGAATGGGAGGAATAGAAAGATAAAGCAGCATGGCAGCACCTACGACAGCTGCTCTGAACTTCCCAAAGGTTTACTGGTAACACTGTATACCATACCTCCACTGTCCAAACCCCAGCAGGGCTGGCACCTCTAACATTAACAATATCCCATATAAAACCAAACATGGGAAGACTCTCCAAGCTCATCACATGTCCGTGTGTGTGTTCTCCCCATTGAACTGCTAATGCTGTGATTCCCAATGAATACAAGTTTGTTTTGCCATGGTTGAAGAGCCGCCCCTGCTTGGTTTTTCTGGGGTCTGGAAGTGATGTCACCAGAATCTGTCCCCTCCTCCAGCACTGGTTTAATGGCAGAAGAAAGAAAAAGACTGAACTATATACGTATAATATTATATATAGTACAGTATATATAGTACAGTATATAATATATAATATAGTCATAGTACAGTACAGTACGTGTGTATATAGTATGATATAT
Organism: Hymenochirus boettgeri; assembly: GCA_019447015.1. Taxonomy (NCBI): domain Eukaryota; kingdom Metazoa; phylum Chordata; class Amphibia; order Anura; family Pipidae; genus Hymenochirus; species Hymenochirus boettgeri. The sequence continues at coordinate 411,930,324 of CM033469.1, forward strand.
AGTACAGTATATAGTATATAAGTGTATAGTAGTAGTAAGTATACTAGTACAGTACAGTATAGTTATAGTGTTAGTATATAAAGAGAAATATGTAAGTATATAATATTTAATAGTTTTGTTGTGTAGCAAAGTTAATATAGTACAGTATATAATATAGTATAATATAGTAATAGTACAGTACTAAGTGTAGTACAGTTGTAGTATAGTACGTATAGAATATAGTACAGTATATAACTATAGTATAATATGTCTAGTACAGTTAATATAGTACAGTATAATATAATAATAGTATAGTATATATAGTATAGTACATATAGTATAGTAATATATAGTGTAGTACAGTGTTGTATAGTACAGTATATATATAGATACTTGTATAATATAGTAGTGTAGTATAGTATATAATATAGTACAGTGTAGATCGTACAGTATTAATATAGTACAGTATATAATATAGTATACAGTATATAGTCTATAATAGTACAGTATATATAGTAGTTATATAGTAATATATATAGTACAGTTATATCGTACATATATAATAGTACAGTATATATATAGTAAGTAAGTATAGTATATATAATATAGTATAGTACAGTAATATATGTATAGTACGTAATATAGTATCTAATTAGTTAGACAGTTTAGTATAGTATTTAGGTTGAATAAAGGCATATGTCCATCCAGTCCAACCCATCTAGCAATATCCTCATTTCCTGCCTAACTGTTGATCCAGAGGAAGGCAAAAAAAACCCCCACCAAATTTATGAAGGGGAAATAATTCCTTCCTGACTCCAAGTGGCAATCGGAAATTTCCCAGGATCAACTCTACTTTATGTATCAATACCAGTAACTTGTATCATTCCTTGTTTGCAGAAACTCATCCAGCTTTTATTAAACTGACCAATGAACCTGCCTAACAACGTCCACTGGAAGACAGTTCCATAGCTTTCACGTTCTCACAGTGACAATCCCTTTCCCAACTCTACTTTATTATCAATACCAGTTAACTTGTAACATTCCTTGTTTGTAGAAATCCATCCAGCTTTTTATTAAACTGACCAATGAACCTGCCATAACAATGTCGACTGGAAGACAGTCATAGCTTTACCGTTCTCACAGTGACAAACCCTTTCCCAACTCTACTTAATGTATCAATACCAGTAACTTGTAACGTTCCTTGTTTGTAGAAATCATCCAGCTTTTTATTAAACTGACCAATGAACCTGCAATAACAATGTCCACTGGAAGACAGTTCCATAGCTTTACCGTTCTCACAGTGACAAACCCTTTCCCAACTCTACTTATGTATCAATACCAGTAACTTGTAACTTCCTTGTTTGTAGAAACTCATCCAGCTTTTTATTAAACTGACCAATGAACCTGCCATAACAATGTCCACTGGAAGACAGTTCCATAGCTTTACCGTTCTCACAGTGACAAACCCTTTCCCAACTCTACTTATGTATCAATACCAGTAACTTGTAACATTCCTTGTTTGTAGAAACTCATCCAGCTTTTTATTAAACTGACCAATGAACCTGCCATAACAAGTCCCTGGAAGACAGTTCCATAGCTTTACCGTTCTCACAGTGACAAACCCTTTCCAACTCTACTTTATTATCAATCCCAGTAACTTGTAACATTCCTTGTTTGTAGAAACTCATCCAGCTTTTATTAAACTGACCAATGAACCTGCCTAACAACGTCCACTGGAAGACAGTTCCATAGCTTTACCGTTCTCACAGTGAAAAACCCTTTCCAACTCACTTTATGTATCAATACCGTAACTTGTAACATTCCTTGTTTGTAGAAACATCCAGTTTTTATTAAACTGACCAATGAACCTGCCATAACACTGTCCACTGGAAGACAGTTCCATAGCTTTACCGTTCTCACAGTGACAAACCCTTTCCCAACTCTACTTTATTTATCAATACCAGTAACTTGTAACATTCCTTGTTTGTGAAACTCATCCAGCTTTTTATTAAACTGACCAATAACCTGCCATAACAACGTCCACTGGAAGACAGTTCCATAGCTTTACCGTTCTCACAGTGACAAACCCTTTCCCAACTCTACTTTATGTATCAATACCAGTAACTTGTAACATTCCTTGTTTGTAGAACATCCAGCTTTTTATTAAACTGACCATGAACCTGCCATAACAACGTCCACTGGAAGACAGTTCCATAGCTTACCGTTCTCACAGTGACAAACCCTTTCCCAACTCTACTTTATTATCAATCCCAGTAACTTGTAACATTCCTTGTTTGAGAAACTCATCCAGCTTTTTATTAAACTGACCAATGAACCTGCCATAACAACGTCCACTGGAAGACAGTTCCATAGCTTTACGTGTCTCACAGTGAAAACCCTTTCAGAGCTTGAAGCCTAAACTTTTTTCTTCAAGTCTTAAGGATGTCCACGTGTCCTCTTAACCTGTGGGTGACATGTTCTATTGGTGAACAATGTCCCAGATAGTTTATTGTATGGCCTGTTAATGTATTTATACACAGTAATTATATCCCCACGCAAGCACCTTTTCTCCAGCGTACATAATTGTAACATTTCCAGTCTCTCTTCATATTCAAGCTCCCCCAATCCCCTTATTAATTTAGTTGCCCTTCTCTGAACCCTTTCCATTTCCAAGATGTCCTTTTTGTACACAGGATTCCACCAGATCAGGACAAAGGATGGGTTATATTTAGATTCCCTGTCCCTGTGACCTCTCTTCTCTGAATGTAAAATACAATCTGTTTGCCACCAGAGGGAGCTCTGTCTAACTACCATTAGCTGTGGGACGTAGCTCACAGGAACGTTCTGGCCTAGAATCTCTCTGCAATTTGGGATCAGAGACTCCCTGGCACTGTGAGTACCAAATTAACTCTTTAATGTAAAGCTGGGAACACACCATCCAATAATTTGGCCCGACCGAGTATCAGTCGGTCTGAGCAAAATATTGGATGGTTTCTTTCAGCTGCGACTGACCGCCAGCTGTGTCTGAAAACCTCGGTCACGGCTAACTGTCAGATGAAGCTGCTTCAGTCGTGTCCAACAGTCCTTCGTCCTGGCCGACCAGTCTTAAAGGACAACTCCACCCTCATAAGAACATCTTTTAGAAAGAATGGCCTCTTTAAAATATGTTGATATATCATACTTTGTCCTATGAATTCATTACTGTATGCCTGCTATGCTTCTGGATGCCTCATGGAAACTGAGCAATTTAGAAACCTGTACTGAGCCTGTACTGAGCCTGGGCATGCTCAGAAGAGGCAGACAGTGGATTAACATTCAGTCATTGGCTGTGATGTCAACTGTCAAATCCATAACTGACAGTTAGTAACTAGAAGAACCAGGAAGTAGAAACAGGGGAAACAGGACATTGTGCAGGATTTCAGGTTAGACTTATATATTTCACATTTCAAACTATTACCGTTTAGGGTTTGGGGGGTGATTTACCTGTATGTAAGTTTTCATTTTAGGGCTGGACTTGCCCTTTAAGAGCCGAATGGTCGGGACAATTGTATTGGTGCATGTGAACTTTAAGTTGGGCTAGTTAGATCTACAACTACTTGGGAAGAACATTCTCATTAAAAATGCAAAACATTTCACAAAATTCTGTTCCTGTCACATGACTTCAGCTGCTGAGTAGGGTGGCCTGTGTGGATCAAAATTACAAAAGACCTGAAGCAGGGACTTACCGAGTGAGAGACTGTAGAGGACAGCACCGACGCTGAGGGAAGGCTGTTCTGGTGACCAGACAAAGTGCTGGAGGCAAAAAGAAGAAAAGGAAAACAAATTAAGAAGTTTGCACCATAATATAATCTAAAAATAAATGGAAAGGAAAGTTATTTTCGAGCTTGGGAAGGAGACACATGGCTCGCTCCAGTACACAGGGTTTAAAAGGGAGAAGTCCCTCTGCTCCCTACTGCTGCTAGAACACGTACAGGATCCATATGCATCCCATACGTAGATATGCAGCTATAATCATTCATCACTGAATTCCATACTATTAAGAAACCTGCAATCTCTGTATGGAATCAGACGAGGATCAGCCACACCCCTACATACAGGATCCATACTACCAAGTTTACACACCTACATGCATGTGCACATTCACTACAGAACAAGGGGATCCCGTGTAATCTGCATGAGAAACCCCAGGGAAGGACTTGGTTGCAGTCTACACCTTATAGGATAGGGATGTAGAAATGTGCGTCTCTTACCTGCTGAGCTGGGATAGGGAGCTGCTCGACAAGTCAGTTGGCTGCGTTACGGGAGATGTGTGCTGAGACACAGGTGGGAGAAGTGAGGAGCTGGTGGGGGCTGTACTGGCCAGAGACCCTACAGAGGTGAGGCTTGGAGGGGAACTCTCAGGCTTTGCAGGTTGGACGGAGGGTGAAGCTGGAACAACACAGTCATTAGGTTTTACAGTGACAAAAAGCCATGTTTTAGGTTGAATTATCTGTAGACTTAAAGGGGAACGGTGGTAAAAAAACATGTCCCAAAAACCTCTCACAATTGCAGTTACCCCTCTGGCATCATACTTATACCACTATTTTACTTCTATCCCATTTAAATCTGATCCATCTGTCCCATTCTTTTTTAGCTTTGGGTGCTGCCATGCTTAGTATGGGCATTCCCTTAGCTTTATCTTGTGCTTTGTAACAGGAAGTAACTGACTTAATCCACCAATAGAAACTCATTTCTCACACTGAACAAACCAACCCCCTGCAATATTCAGTGCCACAGAACTCTCTCCAGTACATCTGCTGGAATGATACAATTGGAGGTGCACTCTTGTCCAAGCTTTGGGTGCAGATGCCTCAAACGGTTCTCCCTTCAACCATAGCCTGCTGGAATGAAGGCTTTGAAACTCCCCTTTCAGCAATATGCAAATAAGGAACAAAGACTTCTGGGTAATTATGTTTACATGGAAGCTTTTATGAAAGATATATCTTTGAAAAGACTTTTACAGCATTACCCAGAAGTCTTTGTTACTTATTTGCATATCCCTGGGACACACAGTTAATGGGCTGATTGGAGCAACTCTCACCTGGGTGTTAATCAACAGTCCATTAAAGATTCAATAACTTGTGAAGTCAGCATCATAGAGAGACATGGGGGGGATCGATTGAAAGGTAAGACAATGGCCTTTCATTTAAAAGGGTGTGTATTCACCACAGTCCCCCTTTAACAAGTCACAACGTCTAGAGGCTGTCAATCTGCCTATTAACTGTTTAAAAGTACATTCCTCTCATTGCAGGTCACCGCTATCTTTGTAAAGATTTCGCCTGGGCAGCCTGGGAACATATGTTCAGGGCACTGTACATAGCTGTAACAAGAAACCCAAGCTACATGCTTCCGCTTGAAGCAGAGCATGACTGGGTAATGAGAGGCATCCTGTTTTACAGGAAGCCCCAGTATGCCAATGCTGCCCTGGCAGGGAGACTAGCTTGTCTGCAGTATAACTAATCTAACTGCCTGTACACCCACTTATTGGGCTTTAGGGAAAATCATCTGTCTATATTCATTTATAGTTAATAGAAGATGGCTGTCTGTCTCTATGGTTAAACAATGAATGGAAACATATAGAATGAAGTTAATTCTAAGACCGAACTGGGGCGCATTGCAGGAAAGACTCAGTGATGAGAAGTTTCAGCAGGAAGCTCAGACATGTGCTTGGAATTCTGACATCATTGTCTATTCCTTGGTCACCCACAAACACGGATAACGTTTATTTCTTCCTTTCATACTTACTGCTCATTGTTGCTTGTGCCCGAATTCCGTTGTGTCCATTCTGTAAGAAAACCAATAGGAGTTATTTAAGGGGAAGGTAGGTGGGGGTATTTCTAGTAGAATTGAGCTCATCACTCTTTACCACCCATTTCTACAAGACCGTATCGCTCGCAAAGCTCCCCCCCAGCCCCCCCCCCCCTTCTCCCCTTTTTCACCCATGTGCGCCCATGTTAGAGATAGACACTTTACACAGCAGGTTAAAAAAAAAAACAGCTTATGCTTCTGTTCCCCTTTAATAGAAGAAATCTGTAAATCAACTCACAGTGACGGGCACCCCCTCTGTGGGAGGCACAGAACTTTGGTATGCTATTCGGCTATGCACAGAAGTCTGGTCGTAGGAAGAAGAGGAGGAAGGGGATGATGTGGTCACTGGACTGGTGCTCTGAGAAGAGCTGCTGAGGCTGGAAGTGGTGATAACTGGTGCTGTGTAGCTCGGTTCTGGCACTGGACTAGATATTGGCAGAGAGGTATTCAAGCAGTCACTGCAGGGAAACAAGAGAAGGTGACAACCAATGGCAAGCTTTCAGCAATCCATACACTGTGTGTATTATTTATACTTTAAACATTGTTGCAATTTCCGTTCACTTACCTTAAAGATTTGGAATATAAGTTGTTCGGTGTTTGGGTTTTTTCTGGACTTGGATTTGACCCATATTCTGTTAAGGATGGTTCTGATCCAAACTCCAGGGCACCAAATTGCACGTTTAACCCAGTGACATCAGCTGATCCTGGCATCTCTACAGCAGACGCAGGTATCTGCAGTTACAGGGCGACAGTGGTCATTTAGGGTGCGGGACAGGTCACAGATTTTGGTTATTTACATGGTGACAGACAATTAGCAAAAAAACCCCAGAACACTCAGAATGGTTTTGTTCCACAAAGTGTATTCAGACATGTGCTTGGAAAACAAGGCATCATTGTATTCTGGGATTCAATGACCATTAAACTGATGGTTGCGAAGCAATAAAAAGTTATGGTCGTGTCTTTATCAATTCATTCTTCTTTCTTTAAACCTCTGACATGTATGGCACAAACACAGATAAAACCGGCCATTTCTCAGATCTATCCAGGTGTATTCTAAGCAAACAACATAACAAGAGATAACAGAAAAGGATATTCACTCTGCCCACCTTTGAGGTTGGAGGCATCCTCCGTTTTTGAGGTTTGAGCTGTTTTTGCTGCTGTGTTTGTTGGGCTGATATCGTCTGAGGATCCAGGGACAAGTTGGGAGGCTGAAGCATTTTGCCGACAGCGACAGAACTGTCCACCGGTGACGTCTCTCGGAGCTTCACCTGGTGGGAGAAGGACTCCAGGCCAGGAGGAGGAACAGGCTGTATTGGATGCTGCTGTCGCTGGGTGAGTTGACTCAATACTGGGGATGGTTCTGGTTGGGATTGGAAATCTGTCAGTGAAAAAGGAAGGTAAAGGAAAGTCCTTTACCAATATTGTGCTTCTCCCAAGCACCACCACATTTCTGGTGACCTCATCTATGCTAAACACCCCCCCCTCTTTGCTTTGTGGGAGATCCCGCAACACCCACCACCAAAGGAACACTCACAATAACGATTACTCCACAGAAGGTAAACAGCCATACACTGGGAACCTGTAGGCCTTCACTCCCAGGAACTAGAACCCACAGTCCCCTGGAAGACCTGGCCCTATAGTTAAGGGCTAGGCCACACTGCTGCGTTTTTTTTGCGCTTGCGATTGCGTTTTTTAAAAATCATCGAAAACGCGGCAACGCAAAAAAACACGCGTTTTTCAGTGCGTTGCAATTGCGTTTTGCGTTCTGCATTTTTAATCGCAATCGCATGCGTTTTCCTATACTTATTGAAGAAGCAAGCGCAACGAAAAGGCACATGAACGCGTGCTATTGCGTTCGTGCACGTGTGGCCTTGCCCTAAGACTTTTTTTTTTTTTAATTAGAGGGACAATTTCATTCAGATAAGCTTTATTTGCAACACTGTAGCTGGTCAACCTAGACCTTCTTAAAAGGGCAACTGTGGTCTCCAAAGTTATAGTTACATAAAAGCCTGTATTTCCTTCAAAATAGAGGTCACATCTCTGACTGCAGCCTGTAAGAAATTATATTTCAGAAAACGTTCAAATGTCCTATTTCCAGTAGCTTGAGTGACATCACCTGAGAGCACGCTCACATAATGCTGGGAAGTACCTGCACAGACATAAAGAATAAACAATTGACAGCTGAGGGGAGAGTGGCGCTCTATTAAAGCAGGCAGAGCCTGATCATATGACTTCATGATGGTCACACGCTACAAGCTGCTGAAAACAAGTGTTTAGAGGTAACGTTTCACTCATTTTACATTGGGGTGTGATTTAGGGTTCATTTTGAAAGCACAACAAAAGAATTTTCATTTAAAGGGACTGTAAACTCCCCAAAACCCCTAAAAAGAACTATGTGCCATTCGTTTCTATTATTCACAGGGAGGTGAGAACGCTTATTCTCACCTCCCTGTGAATAATAGGACGCTCGGGAGATCTGGAACTTACCTTACCGCGCTCCACTCGCAGCCGCTCCTTCAATAAACAGCTGTTCTCTCCCGATCGCGCGCCCTATCTTTTGTATTGGCGCGCATGCGCCTAAGATGGGCGCGTGGTCGGGACAGAGCGGCTGCGAGTGGAGCGCGGTAAGATAAGTTCCAGGTCTCCCGAGCGTCCTATTATTCACAGGGAGGTGAGAATAAGCGTTCTCACCTCCCTGTGAATAATAGAAATGGATGGCACAGAGTTCTTTTTTGGCGTTTAGTGTTCATTTAACCCTAATTTGGAGACCACGTTTCTACTTTAGGGTCACAGGTGTCTAAACAACAGTCTAAAATACAGTTACACAGTACGTCGTAAGTCCAGGGACCTTCTATAGCAGGGATTTCCAACCTGCAGCCCTACAGATTTTTACAAACGACAAGAGTGCTTGAAGGGTAATGGTGGGAGTATTAAAGGAAAGCCTGGTTTTATAGAAATCTAATTTTCAGCCAATCCTGTAAACTTGTTGTAAAAATGACATTTAACATATAATTGACATGAAGCGTGCAAATGTAGATATGTTGATATATTTGAGCAAGCTGATATATTTTGATTATGCTATCTCCTCCACACTTTCACTCATATAAAAAGGCAAAGATTCCAGAGCAGACTCCCAGCAAATCAGATCTGTTTATTAACAAGACTGCAAAACCTTTGTAGACAGAAACAGATTTTTATAAAAGCATCAAGGTGTTTACCAGCTAGAAACAGGCCTCGTTGTTAATATACAGATCTGTTCCTGCAGTTAATCAACATTATATGATTGGAGCAGTGAGCTATGGAGGTGTAAATGTGACCTCACACTAAGGGAGGGAACACAGGATGACTGACAGACCTCAAAGCCTTTTCTGAAAACTCGCTCTCCTTTATCCGAACCTAAAGTGATCATCAGAACACGGCACCTCGAGAGAATCACATGGGGGGACGCGGTGATTTGCAGGGTATTATGACAAATACATAGTATGAAAGGACAGCTTCAGATATAGATGTTGTACACACGTTTACAGTCACTTTCAATCCCTGGTAAAGTAAAGCAGAGACTAATTCCTGACACCCCATATGTTCCAGGGAATCCAATACAAAACATTTTCCTTAAATGGAGCTTCCCTCTACTTGGACACAATTTCAGGCATTCGTTCTAATTGGGTATTGCGAAATCCAACCGTCAGGTGACAGAAGTATAATGAAAACCATTGTTCACACACAGCTCCTCCCACCCCACCTGTCAATGACGTATTAATGGTGCACCACCTGTTTTTGCTCACACCTGCCCTTACACATGGTAACTCATTACCGAGCCTGTAAAAGGAACAGAGATTAGGAACCATAACGCTACAGGGCTAATGTACCTACTGATTCATACAGCAGGGAATTCTTTACATAATAACACACAGAAACTGCAGATTCCAACATTATAAACCTTCCATTTCTATGTGATTGCACAATAAAATCTTACAGTACAGAAACCCCTGCAGTGCCCCTCCCCTAGCTCAGTGACCCCAGACACGGGTGTTTCGCCCTTGCCTCCCCTAGCTCAGTGACCCCAGACACGGGTGTTTCGCCCAGTTAGAGAGATGCTTTTCCCCAGGGAGAGGGGTTTCTGTAGTAAAATATTTTACTGACTTTCTATGGGTTAATCTTTGCTTAGGAATTACACAGAAAGGCTCCATATTAATTTGCAGTTACGGTGAACTATTCTATGGTCAAGGTAGCGAGTTTATACATGGTGAACTTACCAAATTGACTGAGTACTGAGGACTGTGGGGCGGTAGCCTTAATATCCCAGGTGGAAGAGGTTGCTGTACCAGTGCTGCATTGCTGGGGGATGGGAGGCGTAAACTGCCCCAAGCCTGGGCTCTTCAGTTGTTCAAGTATTTGGGACCCAGTTGAATTTGTCAGCTTTGAAGAACTCAAATCGCCAAATCCAGAGCCAAGGACGGACGACTAGAAGAATTACATTTGTTTCATTAAATATAAAACACCCCCGAACAAGCGATAAGCATTCATGTCTTCAAACTTTTCCTAGGGCTAGGCCACAATACTGCACTTGTAAACGTGATCCGATCTAGTTTGCACACACTAGTGGGGCTTGATTGCCACATCATGTCCACTTATTGGAGCGTATGTGACAAATTTTGGTGCGATTTGCATGGGTCCGATCAGGGCGAATTGACCAAATCGCCGCATAAGGGACATCAACGCACGGTAACCCGATTCTGCAATCGCGCGTGTTGTATGTGCAGCCTCAGCCTTAAAAGGGGTTTAAATGTAAGCTTGCACATTCATTAAAGAAATCATATCCGATTATTTCCTTTCAACAATTGGCTTTTCACAAAAAGATAAAACGGATAAAATGACTCAAATCACGTTGTTTAAACGTTGATTTGACGTCAACGCAAATCAGAAATTATAAAAGTTGAGATCACCATTAGGTCAGAATAGTTATATGAACAATAATAATACGAATAGAATGGGAAGACATTAATCCGGTGCAGGAAGTTTACAATACATGTATTGGATAAACATGGTGGATCACTAAGTTTGCCAATCAGTTTCGATCGGAAATTGAACACACCCTGCTGCAGTTTTACATTGTCTAGATATTGCTAAGTACTTCCTATATACACGTTCATTGTACCGGCACTTGTTCACATTACAAACATGAAAATCCCTGGGTTTATCCTCATTCTTTATCCTACAAATCTACGTATATTAAAATTTCTTTCTACAGCTTACAGGGTTATCAATAAAATTTCTTATCGTTAAAAATGAGGCTAATTTTGCCCCAACCAATCAGATCTTATTTAACATTTGAAAGCGAACATCTGATTGGATGGGGCAATTTTAAACGATAAGAACTTTTATTGAATCTCCCTGTTGGTTTCTGCTTCTACAGACAAATGATTTTTCCTGTTTCCATGTGGTTAATAATCTGAAATACTGGGACCACGTAAAGGTAAACGCCCATTACTGAAAACCTGCAGCCTCCTGGTATGGCTAATGTCAGGCCAAACTTGCTACATCTGTTGAGCTGCTGTACAGACAAGGGCGTCTTCATGGTCCTACATCAGCAATTTCATTGTCGAGGGTTGTGTGTTATTCTCAGTTTGATTATTTTTGTTATACATTTCTCTAGCTGTCAATGTGAGATGATCCAATAACATAAAACATTCAACTTACAAGGCTTTGTGGAGGGTAACTATTAGTGGCATTGGAGGGTGGCACCGCTGTTGGCATCGGAGTGCTGTGCTGTGAGTTGGTGAACACCAAGGCTTGACCGAAATTCTGCTGCTGAGAGGCCTCGAAGGAGACGGAATCTGTTTCTGTGCCAGGCTTCTGGAGAAGGGCGACCAAGTCGATGCTGGAAGATTTAAGAGAGACCCTAGAACATGTACATTTCCTATGCATACAACTTTACCGCAAGTAATTTTGTGCATCTTGTACACATTCCTGTGTCCCCACACACCAAGGGACACCAGGGATCAACAATGACATCAGTGTAAATAACACAAACGGTTTTAGCCCTGAGCCAATGTCACCCATGTCTAAACACAAAGATGACTGTTTTTAAGGCAGATATTTAGGGGGAGTTTTGCACAGCAAGAAGTTCTCATAATAGCGGAAAGCAATTTAGAATAATTATTTTAGGGAGAATTATAGTCATGCAGTAACTGATCATTTCAAAGCATCTTCCCCCTCCTTCATTAACATATAAAGGGGTAACCACGTTGGAACACAATAATTACGTTATAGGAAAACAGCTCGTAACAGTAATACAGAGAGGGGGGGGAGGGGGGCAGTACGGGACAGCCAATATAGTTCCCCGTAATGCTGCATAGTAGATTATAGTCGACAGGGTAGTACAGACGTACAGTCGTCTGTGTAGTACAGTGTCGTACGTCAGTATAGAATATAGTACCCAGTCTCTCATATCGTAATCATTCGTCTAGTACCATTATCTATAGTTATATATAGTCGATAGAATCCGTCGTGGAGGCATATAGTGACCAGTAGTCCTATCACTAACGGGTATCGATCAGCTGAACAAGTATAGAGATCGGTCGCGCGATCCGCAAGTCTCATAGTCATCACCGTGAATCGTCTCGTCTCGTATCGCCTCTCGTCCCGATCCGTCAACAATCGATAGGCGCGTGGAAACATGATCTAGTTCGTCCCGTCTCCTCCGTCCCAAGGTCTCCTCAATCGGCAGTCAATCGTCTCTGTCTCGGGCTCGTCGGTTCTAGAGTCCCAAATATGCGATAGTATCATGTCACGGTCTCCTCGTGTCTCCCGTTTTGTATCGGTCCGGGCTACGAGTCCTAGATCGTCCTTTCTCCTCGATCAGTGGGCGGAGTAAGTCTCGTATACTCTGCTACAAAATCTACAGTTACCGGGGTGTAGTATCGTCCCCGGTCGTATCACTGAGGTCGAATACCGTGTGAATATACTCTAGTAGTACTACAGTATAGATCTCGTATAGGGTACAGCTAGGTCGAGCCTACATAGGACTATAAGTCGTGGATGTGCGTACAGTCTCGGATAAGGGAGGTATAGTCCAGTGTAGTCTCGACAGGATCAAAATAAATATGTGTGTAAACCGTAATCTCCTATAAGGTAAGTGGTCCAGTTATAGTCTCGATAGAGAAAATAGTATAGTACAAAGTAGACCGTACGTCTTCTCTGTCACCAGTTCTCCTCATGTCGTAGGTAGAACATAGGGTCACGTAAAGGTAAGGGGGCGTGTATAACGGGGGTATGAGTGGTATTTAGGTATGAATGCCAGGCAAGAAGGTAGGGTCGCGAATACCAGAGTCCAGTGCCACCGTCTACAATATCCTCAGGTGTTCCTGGCCTAACTGTAATGATGAAGGGGCCGAGAGTAAGGGCAAACAAAAAAGCAACGACAAACCCCCGAGTCAACATTTCGATTCCTGTGACACAGAGGGGTCCCTTCCTGAACTGCCAGGTGGGCAATCGGGAAAAAAAATTCGAAAGCCATTAGATGCAACGGCTACTAACGTGTTAATGTAATACAGATCCATTACGGTGGTATCCATTCCTTGGGTGCAGAAACTCCTCCTGGAACTTTTAATTAAACTGACCAATGAACCCTGCCAAGAACAAACGTGCCCGTGGAGATGGGGCAGTTGCCATGTACTTTAAACCGGTGTCAATGCGGAAGAAAAGACATGATGGAAGGCATCCCTCCACCGAGACGTCTACTTGTTGTGGTTTGATCATAAGGGATACGCTCAGTAAACTTTGTACAGAAAATATCACTTGTTTGGTGAGAAAGTCAATCGCAGCTTGTTAGTGTAGAACTTACGAACAGATGACCGTGCCATAACAATTGTCGCCGTATGAAGAACAGTTCCATAGCTATATTAGCGGTTCGTCACAAGGTGACAGAACCCTGATCCCGGAACTCTAGACTTATGTAGAGGTCGAATACCAAGTACCGTTGAAATTAGCGTTGCCTTGTTGGTACTGAAAGTCGATCCGGAGGGGCGTTTTGATGTAAACGGACCAATAACCTGCACATAACGAAGGTGTCCAAACGTAAGACAGTGTTTCGATGAGAAACGTTTAGAACCGTTCTCACAGGGGGGTGGAACAACGCCTTTCCCAACTCTACTTAATGTAAAAGAGAAGGAAGGTTGGGAGTGAGCGTAGAGGGGAAGAATATTGAGGCAATAGGGTAGAGAGTGTGGGAAGGCGGAAGAAGGAGGAATGGAGTCGTCCCCTGCCCTTACCCTGGGGTGTGTCACGGTACCTGTTTGTGTAGAAGACTCCGGAAACCGCTTTTATATTAAACTGTGCCGCAGGAGACGCTGCCATGAGGGAACAATGTGGACAAGCGGTGGAAGACAGTGCTAAACCAGTAAGCTTTAAAGTTGTGTGGACCGTAATCTCGGACAGAATGACAAAAAACCGCTGTTCCCACTCTACTTTAATGTATCGACGACCGATTAAACGGGGAGGAGGATGTGGAGTGTGTACAAGAAACCGAGTTGCACTGGGTTTGTATAGAGACTCGTCCGATCGTATAATGTTGGTAGGAGGAAAAAAGAGGAGAAGGAGAGAAGGGGGGAAGGGGAAAACGTACCAAATAACAAACCGTCGCAAAATAACAAGTGGTCCACCTGGAATACCGTTACACATAGCTTTAAACCAAAGTTCTCACAAGTAGTTACACACAAGAAAGGGAAAGGAAAACCCTTTCTAACTCTACTTTATATATACATCCATTAACAAATTGTAACATTCGCTGTGGTATTTTAGAAAATATAACAGCTTATTTATGTGAAACGGGGGCTGACACCGAAGGTGAACCTGCCAAATAGACGGGCGAAACTACCACGTGGAAGCATTTTCCATACTTTACCTTCTCACAGTGGGCGAAACCCTTTCCCCAACTCTACTTTATTTATCACAGTACCGTGGGTAAACATTTAACCTTTTCCTTTTGTAGACTAAAACCGGAGTGGACCCGAGCAATGTTTTAATTAAAAACTAGTACGAACAATGGAAAACAACACCCTGGCGTAGCCATAAGGGGGGGGGAACAACGTCCCTGGTGAAAAGAACAGTTTTCAACAATAGCTTTAAATTAGCGGTGTGAAAAGCCGTTCTCGACAAGTTGACGGAAAGCCGGCTGTCCCAAGAGCTTACTTGTAGGATTATCAATACCATTAACTTGAACGTACAAGAAGTTGCCTGGTTTATATAGAAAACTCAATCCAAAAAAGTAGGGTAATTTATTAAAACAACTGACCAATTAACCTAAATACCATACCCACGTCCAACCGACTTTGAGAGGAGCCGTTCCTATAGAGCTTGTACATGTGGGGTTCTACGGGACCAGTGACAAAAACGGCCTTTCCGCAACATCCTAACTTGTATTTCTCAATACCGGGGTTACGTTGATCATTGCACTATGTTTAAAGGTTATAGGAAACTTATCCAGTCTTTGTATTAAACTGACCAATGAACCTGCCATAACAACGTCCACTGGAAGACAGTTCATAGCTTTACCGTTCTCAAGTGACAAACCCTTCCCAACTCTACTTTATGTTCAATCCCAGTAACTGTAAACATGCCTTTGTTGCAGAAACTCACTCCAGCTTTTTTTAAACTGACCAATGAACCTGCCATAACAACGTCCACTGGAAGACAGTTCCATAGCTTTACCGTTCTCACAGTGAAACCCTTTCAGAGCTTGAAGCCTAAACCTTTTTCCTTCAAGTCTAAGGGATGTCCACGTGTCCTCTGACATGTTCTATTGGTGAACAATGTCCCAGATAGTTTATTGTATGGCCTGTAATTATTTATACACAGTAATTATATCCCCACGCAAGCACCTTTTCTCCAGCGTCATAATTGTAACATTTCAGTCTCTCTTCATATCAAGCTCCCCCAATCCCCTTATTATTAGTTGCCCTTCTCTGAACCCTTTCCATTTCAAGATGTCCTTTTTGTACACAGGATTCCACCAGATCAGACAAAGGATGGGTTATATTTAGATTCCCTGTCCCTGTGAACCCTCTTCTCTGAATGTAAAATACAATCTGTTTGCCACCAGAGGGAGCTCTGTCTAACTACCATTAGCTGTGGGACGTAGCTCACAGGAACGTTCTGGCCTAGAATCTCTCTGCAATTTGGGATCAGAGACTCCCTGGCACTGTGAGTACCAAATTAACTCTTTAATGTAAAGCTGGGAACACACCCATCCAATAATTGGCCCGACCGAGTATCAGTCGGTCTGAGCAAAATATTGGATGGTTTCTTTCAGCTGCGACTGACCGCCAGCTGTGTCGAAAAACCTCGGTCACGGCTAACTGTCAGTATGAAGCTGCTTCAGTCGTGTCCAACAGTCCTTCGTCCTGGCCAACCAGCTCTAAAGGACACTCCACCTCATAAGAACCTCTTTAGAAAGAATGGCCTCTTTAAAATTGTTGAATATCATACTTTGTCCTATGAATTCATTACTGTATGCCTGCTATGCTTTGGATGCCTCATGGAAACTGAGCATTTAGAAACCTGTACTGAGCCTGTACTAGCCTGGGCATGCTCAGAAGAGGCAGACAGTGATTAACATTCAGTCATTGGCTGTGATGTCAACTGTCAAATCCATAACTGCGTTAGTAACTAGAAGAACCGAAGTAGAAACAGGGGAAACGGACATTGTGCAGGATTTCAGGTTAGACTTATATATTCAATTTCAAACTATTACCGTTTAGGGTTTGGGGGGTGATTTACCTGTATGTAGTTTTCATTTTAGGGCTGGACTTGCCCTTTAAGAGGACCGAATGGTGCGGGACAATTGTATTGGTGCATGTGAACTTTAAGTTGGGCTAGTTGATCTACAACTACTTGGAAGAACATTCTCATTAAAAATGCAAAACTTTCACAAAATTCTGTTCCTGTCACATGACTTCAGCTGCTGAGTAGGGTGGCCTGTGTGGATCAAAATTACAAAAGACCTGAAGCAGGGACTTACCGAGTGGAGAGACTGTAGAGGACAGCACCGACGCTGAGGGAAGGCTGTTCTGGTGACAGACAAAGTGCTGGAGGCAAAAAGAAGAAAAGGAAAACAAATTAAGAAGTTTGCACATAATATAATCTAAAATAAATGGAAAGGAAAGTTATTTTCGGCTTGGGAAGGAGACCATGGCTCGCTCCAGTACACAGGGTTTAAAGGGAGAAGTCCCTCTGCTCCCTACTGCTGCTAGAACACGTACAGGATCCATATGCATCCCATACGTAGATATGCAGCTATAATCATTCATCACTGAATTCCATACTATTAAGAAACCTGCAATCTCTGTATGGAATCAGACGAGGATCAGCCCACCCCTACATACAGGATCCATACTACCAAGTTTACACACACCACATGCATGTGCACATTCACTACAGAACAGGGGATCCCGTTTACTGCATGAGAAACCCCAGGAAGGACTTGGTTGCAGTCTACACCTTTAGGATAGGGATGTAGAAATGTGCGTTCTCTTACCTGCTGAGCTGGGATGGGAGCTGCTCGACAATCAGTTGGCTGCGTTCGGGAGATGTGTGCTGAGACACAGGTGGGAGAAGTGAGGAGCTGGTGGGGGCTTGTACTGGCCAGAGACCCTACAGAGGTGAGGCTTGGAGGAACTCTCAGGCTTTGCAGGTTGGACGGAGGGTGAAGCTGGAACAACACAGTATTAGGTTTTACAGTGACAAAAAGCCATGTTTTAGGTTGAATATCTGTAGACTAAAGGGGAACGGTGGTAAAAAAATGTCCCAAAAACCTCTCACCAATTGCAGTTACCCCTCTGGCATCATACTTATACCACTATTTTTACTTATCCCCATTTAAATCTGATCCATCTGTCCCATTCTTTTTTAGCTTGGGTGCTGCCATGCTTAGTATGGGCATTCCCTTAGCTTTATCTTGTGCTTTGTAACAGGAAGTAACTGACTTAATCCACCAATAGAAACCATTTCTCACACTGAACAAACCAACCCCTGCAATATTCAGTGCCACAGAACTCTCTCCAGTACATCTGCTGGAATGATACAATTGGAGGTGCACTCTTGTCCAAGCTTTGGGTGCAGATGCCTCAAACGGTTCTCCCTTCAACCATAGCCTGCTGGAATGAAGGCTTTGAAACTCCCCTTTCAGCAATTGCAAATAAGGAACAAAGACTTCTGGGTAATTATGTTACATGGAAGCTTTATGAAGATATATCTTTGAAAAGACTTTTACAGCATTACCCAGAAGTCTTTGTTACTTATTTGCATATCCTGGGACACACAGTTAATGGGCGATTGGAGCAACTCCACCTGGTGTTATCACACAGTCCATTAAAGTTCAATAACTTGTGAAGTCAGCATCATAGAGAGACATGGGGGGATCGATTGAAAGGTAAGAATGGCCTTTCATTTAAAGGGTGTGTATTCACCACAGTCCCCCTTTAACAAGTCACAACGCTAAGGCGTCAATCTCCTATTAACTTTTAAAAGTACATTCCTCTCATTGCAGGTCACGCTATCTTTGTAAAGATTTCCTGGGCAGCCTGGGAACATATGTTCAGGGCACTGTCATAGCTGTAACAAGAAACCCAAGCTACATGCTTCCGCTTGAAGCAGAGCATGACTGGGTAATGAGAGGCATCCTGTTTTCACGGAACCCCAGTATGCCAATGCTGCCCTGGCAGGGAGACTAGCTTGTCTGCAGTATAACTAATCTACTGCCTGTACACCCACTTATTGGGCTTTAGGGAAAATCATCTGTCTATATTCATTTATATTAATAGAAGATGGCTGTCTGTCTCTATGGTTAAACACTGAATGGAAACTATGAATGAAGTTAATTCTAAGACCGAACTGGGGCGCATTGCAGGAAAGACTCAGTGATGAGAAGTTTCAGCAGAAGCTCAGACATGTGCTTGGAATTCTGACATCATTGTCTATTCCTTGGTCACCCACAAACACGGTAACGTTTATTTCTTCCTTTCATACTTACTGCTCATTGTTGCTTGTGCCCGAATTCCGTTGTGTCCATTCTGTAAAACCCAATAGGAGTTATTTAAGGGGAAGGTAGGTGGGGTATTTCTAGTAGAATTGAGCTCATCACTCTTTACCACCCATTTCTACAAGACCGTATCGCTCGCAAAGCTCCCCCCCAGCCCCCCCCCCCCTTCCCCCTTTTTCACCCATGTGCGCCCATGTTAGAGATAGACACTTACACAGCAGGTTAAAAAAAAAAACAGCTTATGCTTCTGTTCCCCTTTAATAGAAATCTGTAAATCAACTCACAGTGACGGGCACCCCCTCTGTGGGAGGCCCAGAACTTTGGTATGCTATCGGCTATGCACAGAAGTCTGGTCGTAGGAAGAAGAGGAGGAAGGGGATGATGTGGTCACTGGACTGGTGCTCTGAGAAGAGCTGCTGAGGCTGGAAGTGGTGATAACTGGTGCTGTGTAGCTCGGTTTCTGGCACTGGACTAGATATTGGCAGAGAGGTATTCAGCAGTCACTGCAGGGAAACAAGAGAAGGTGACAACCAATGGCAAGCTTTCAGCAATCCATACACTGTGTGTATTTTTATACTTTAAACATTGTTGCAATTTCCGTTCATTACCTTAAAGATTTGGAATATAAGTTGTTCGGTGTTTGGGTTTTTTCTGGACTTGGATTTGACCCATATTCTGTTAAGGATGGTTCTGATCCCAACTCCAGGCACCAAATTGCACGTTTAACCCAGTGACATCAGCTGATCCTGCATCTCTACAGCAGACGCAGGTATCTGCAGTTACAGGGCGACAGTGGTCATTTAGGGTGCGGGACAGGTCACAGATTTGGTTATTTACATGGTGACAGACAATTAGCAAAAAAACCCCAGAACCCTCAGAATGGTTTTGTTCCACAAAGTGTATTCAGACTGTGCTTGGAAACAAGGCATCATTGTATTCTGGGATTCAATGACCATTAAATTGATGGTTGCGAAGCAATAAAAAGTTATGGCCTGTCTTTATCAATTCATTCTTCTTTCTTTAAACCCTGACATGTATGGCACAAACACAGATAAACCGGCCATTCTCAGATCTATCCAGGTGTATTCTAAGCAAACAACATAACAAGAGAAACAGAAAAGGATATTCACTCTGCCCACCTTTGAGGTTGGAGGCATCCTCCGTTTTTGAGGTTTGAGCTGTTTTTGTCTGCTGTGTTTGTTGGGCTGATTCGTCTGAGGATCCAGGGACAAGTTGGGAGGCTGAAGCATTTTTGCCGACAGCGACAGACTGTCCACCGGTGACGTCTCTCGGACTTCACCTGGGTGGAGAGGACTCCAGGCCAGGAGGAGGAACCGGCTTGTTGTATGCTGCTGTCGCTGGGTGAGTTGACTCAAACTGGGGATGGTTCTGGTTGGGATTGGAAATCTGTCAGTGAAAAAGGAAGGTAAAGGAAAGTCCTTTACCAATATTGTGCTTCCCCAGCACCACCACATTCTGGTGACCTCATCTATGCTAACACCCACCCCCCCCTCTTTGCTTTGTGGGAGATCCCGCAACACCCACCACCAAAGGAACACTCAACAAACGATTCCTCCCAAAGGTAAACAGCCATACACACTGGGAACCTGTAGGCCTTCATCCCAGGAACTAGAACCCACAGTCCCCTGAAGACCTGGCCCTATAGTTAGGCTAGGCCACACTTTGCGTTTTTTTTGCGCTTGCGATTGCGTTTTTTAAAAATCATATGAAAACGCGGCAACGCAAAAAACACACCGGTTTTTCAGTGCGTTGCATTGCGTTTCTGCATTTTTTAATCGCAATCGCATGCGTTTCCTATATATTAGTGAATAAATCGCAAGCGCAACCGAAAATCGCACATGAAATCGCGTGCTATGGCGTTTGCGTTGCAGTGTGGCCTTGCCCTAAGACTTTTTTTTTTTTTTAATTAGGGGGACAATTTCATTCAGATAAGCTTTATTTGCAACACTGTAGCTGGTCAACCTAGACCTTCTTAAAAGGGCAACGTGGTCTCCAAAGTTATAGTTAATAAAGCCTGTATTCCTTCAAAATAGAGGTCACATCTCTGACTGCAGCCTGTAAGAAATTATATTTCAGAAAACGTTCAAATGTCCTATTTCCAGTAGCTTGAGTGACATCACCTGAGAGCACGCTCACATAATGCTGGGAAGTACCTGCCAGACATAAGAATAAACAATTGACAGCTGAGGGGAGAGTGGCGCTCTATTAAAGCAGGCAGAGCCTGATCATATGACTTCATGATGGTCACACGCTACAAGCTGCTGAAAACAAGTGTTTAGAGGTAACGTTTCACTCATTTTACATTGGGGTGGAGATTTAGGGTTCATTTTAAAGCACAACAAAAGAATTTTCATTTAAAGGACTGTAAACTCCCCAAAACCCCTAAAAAAACTTGTGCCCATTCGTTTCTATTATTCACAGGGAGGTGAGAACGCTTATTCTCACCTCCCTGTGAATAATAGGACGTCGGAGATCTGGAACTTACCTTACCGCGCTCCCACTCGCAGCCGCTCCTTCAATAAAACAGCTGTTCTCCTCCCGATCGCGCGCGCCCTATCTTTTGTATTGGCGCGCATGCGCCTAAGATGGGCGCGTGGTCGGACAGAGCGGCTGCGAGTGGAGCGCGGTAAGATAAGTTCCGGTCTCCCGAGCGTCCTATTATTCACAGGGAGGTGAGAATAAGCGTTCTCACCTCCCGTGATAATAAGAAATGGATGGCACAGAGTTCTTTTTTGGCGTTTAGTGTTCTTTAACCCTAATTTGGAGACCACGTTCTACTTTAGGGCACAGGTGTCTAAACAACAGTCTAATACAGTTACCACAGTACGTCGTAAGTCCAGACCTTCTATAGCAGGGATTCCAACCTGCAGCCCTACAGATTTTACAAAACACAAGAGTGCTTGAAGGTAATGGTGGGAGTATTAAAGGAAAGCCTGGTTTTATAGAAATCTAATTTTCAGCCAATCCTGTAAACTTGTTGTAAAAATGACATTTAACATATAATTGACATGAAGCGTGCAAATGTAGATATGTTGATATATTTGAGCAAGCTGATATATTTTGATTATGCTATCTCCTCCACACTTTCACTCATATAAAAGGCAAAGATTCCAGAGCAGACTCCCAGCAATCAGATCTGTTTTTTTAACAAGACTGCAAAACCTTTGTAGACAGAAACAGATTTTTATAAAAGCATCAAGGTGTTTCCAGCTAAAAAACAGCCTCGTTGTTAATATACAGATCTGTTCCTGCAGTTAATCACATTTATGATGGAGCAGTGAGCATGAGGTGTAAATGTGACCTCACACTAGGGGGAACAGGGACAGAACAGGATACTGACACCTCAAAGCCTTTTCTGAAAACTCGCTCTTAATCCGAACTAAGTGATCACGACACGCACCTGGAGAATCACATGGACTGATGCGGTATTGACAATCAGAGAAGACACTTCATATGATGTTACACACTACAGTCACTATCCCTGGTAAGTAAAGCAGAGACTATCTGACACCCATATGTTCCAGGGAATCCAATACAAAACATTTTCCTTAAATGGAGCTTCCCTCTACTGGACACAATTTCAGGCATTCGTTCTAATTGGGTATTGCGAATCCACCGTCAGGTGACAGAAGTATAATGAAAACCATTGTTCACACACAGCTCTCCCACCCCACCTGTCAATGACGTATTAATGGTGCACCACCTGTTTTTGCTCACACCTGCCCTTACACATGGTAACTCATTACCGAGCCTGTAAAAGGAACAGAGATTAGGAACCATAACGCTCAGGGCTAATGTACCTACTGTTATCATACAGCAGGGAATTCTTTACATAATAACAACACGAAACTCAGATTCCAACATTATAAACCTTCCATTTCTATGTGTTGCACAATAAATCTTACAGTACAGAAACCCCTGCATGCCCCTCCCCTAGCTCAGTGACCCCAGACACGGGTGTTTTCGCCCTTGCCTCCCCTAGCTCAGTGACCCCCAGACACGGTGTTTCGCCCAGTTAGAGAGATGCTTTCCCCAGGGAGAGGGGTTTCTGTAGTAAAATATTTTACTCTTTCTATGGGTATCTTTGCTTAGGAATTACACAGAAAGGCTCCATATTAATTTGCAGTTACGGTGAACTATTCTATGGTCAAGGTAGCGAGTTTATACATGGTGAACTTACCAAATTGACTGAGTACTGAGGACTGTGGGGCGGTAGCCTTAATATCCCAGGTGGAAGAGGTTGCTGTACCAGTGCTGCATTGCTGGGGGATGGGAGGCGTAAACTCCCCAAGCCTGGGCTTCAGTTGTTCAAGTATTTGGGACCCAGTTGAATTTGTCAGCTTTGAAGAACTCAAATCGCCAAATCCAGAGCCAAGGACGGATGACTAGAAGAATTACATTTGTTTCATTAAATATAAACACCCCCGAACAAGCGATAAGCATTCATGTCTTCAAACTTTTCCTAGGGCTAGCCACAATCTGCACTTGTAAACGTGATCCGATCTAGTTTGCACACACTAGTGTTGGCTATTGGATTGCCACATCATGTCCCTTATTGGAGCGTATGTGACCACCATTTCTGGTGCGATTTGCATGGTGCTCCGATCAGGGCGAATTGACCAAATCGCCCGCATAAGGGACATCAACGCACGTAACCCGATTCTGCATCGGCGCTGTTGTAGTGCGCCTCAGCCTTAAAAGGTTTAAATGTAAGCTTGCACATTCATTAAAGAAATCATATCCATTATTTCCTTTCAACAATTGGCTTTTTACACAAAAGATAAAAACGGATAAAATGACTTCAAATCAGTTGTTAACGTTGCATTTGAGTCAACGCAAATCAGAAATTATAAAAGTTGAGATCACCATTAGGTCAGAAATAGTTTATATAACAATAATAATACGAATAGAATGGGAAGACATTAATCCGGTGCAGGAATGTTTACAATACATGTCATTGGATAACAGGTGGATCACTAAGTTTGCCAATCAGTTTCGATCGGAAATTGAACACCCCTCTGCAGTTTTACATTGTCTAGATATTGCTAAGTACCTTCCTATACTACACGTTCTTTACCGGCACCTTTGTCACCATTACAAACATGAAATCCCTGGGTTTATCCTCATTCTTTATTCCTAAAATCTACGTATTTAAATTTCTTTACAAGCTACAGGGTTATTCATAAAAGTTCTTAGCGTTAAAATGGGCTAATTTTGCCCCAACCTCAGATCTTATTTAACATTTGAAAGCGAACACTGATTGGATGGGGCAATTTTTAAACGATAGAACTTTTATTGAATCTCCACTGTTGGTTTCTCTTCTCAGACAAATGATTTTTCCTGTTTCCATGTGGTTAATAATCTGAAATACTGGACCACGTAAAGGTAAACGCCCATTACTGAAAACCTGCAGCCTCCTGGTATGGCTAATGTCAGGCCAAACTTGCTACATCTGTTGAGCTGCTGTACAGACAAGGGGTCTTCATGGTCCTACATCAGCAATTTCATTGTCGAGGGTTGTGTGTTTTCTCAGTTTGATTATTTTGTTATACATTTCTCTAGCTGTCAATGTGAGATGATCCAATAACATAAAACTTCAACTTACAAGGCTTTGTGGAGGGTAACTATTAGTGGCATTGGAGGTGGCACCGCTGTTGGCATCGGAGTGCTGTGCTGTGAGTTGGTGACACAAGGCTGACCGAAATTCTGCTGCTGAGAGGCCTCGAAGGAGACGGAATCTGTTTCTGTGCCAGGCTCTGGAGAAGGGCGACCCATTCGATGCTGGAAGATTTAAGAGAGACCCTAGAACATGTACATTTCCTATACATACACTTTACCGCAAGTAATTTTGTGCATCTTGTACCATTCCTGTGTCCCCACACACCAAGGGCACACCAGGGATCAACAATGACATCAGTGTAAATAACAACAACGGTTTTAGCCCTGAGCCAATGTCACCCATGTCTAAACACAAAGATGACTGTTTTTAAGGCAGATTTAGGGGAGTTTTGCACAGCAAGAAGTTCTCATAATAGCGGAAAAGCAATTTAAATAATTATTTAGGGAGATTATAGTCATGCAGTAACTGATCATTTCAAAGCATCTTCCCCCTCCTTCATTAACATAGGTTTTCCAATGTCAGAGATTTGAAGAATGGTCAGTGACAATGATTGTGGGAGGAGCCAGAAAGAAATCATATAAAGGGGTAACCACGTTGGAACACAATAATTACGTTATAGGAAAACAGCTCGTAACAGTAATACAGAGAGGGGGGGGAGGGGGGCAGTACGGGACAGCCAATATAGTTCCCCGTAATGCTGCATAGTAGATTATAGTCGACAGGGTAGTACAGACGTACAGTCGTCTGTGTAGTACAGTGTCGTACGTCAGTATAGAATATAGTACCCAGTCTCTCATATCGTAATCATTCGTCTAGTACCATTATCTATAGTTATATATAGTCGATAGAATCCGTCGTGGAGGCATATAGTGACCAGTAGTCCTATCACTAACGGGTATCGATCAGCTGAACAAGTATAGAGATCGGTCGCGCGATCCGCAAGTCTCATAGTCATCACCGTGAATCGTCTCGTCTCGTATCGCCTCTCGTCCCGATCCGTCAACAATCGATAGGCGCGTGGAAACATGATCTAGTTCGTCCCGTCTCCTCCGTCCCAAGGTCTCCTCAATCGGCAGTCAATCGTCTCTGTCTCGGGCTCGTCGGTTCTAGAGTCCCAAATATGCGATAGTATCATGTCACGGTCTCCTCGTGTCTCCCGTTTTGTATCGGTCCGGGCTACGAGTCCTAGATCGTCCTTTCTCCTCGATCAGTGGGCGGAGTAAGTCTCGTATACTCTGCTACAAAATCTACAGTTACCGGGGTGTAGTATCGTCCCCGGTCGTATCACTGAGGTCGAATACCGTGTGAATATACTCTAGTAGTACTACAGTATAGATCTCGTATAGGGTACAGCTAGGTCGAGCCTACATAGGACTATAAGTCGTGGATGTGCGTACAGTCTCGGATAAGGGAGGTATAGTCCAGTGTAGTCTCGACAGGATCAAAATAAATATGTGTGTAAACCGTAATCTCCTATAAGGTAAGTGGTCCAGTTATAGTCTCGATAGAGAAAATAGTATAGTACAAAGTAGACCGTACGTCTTCTCTGTCACCAGTTCTCCTCATGTCGTAGGTAGAACATAGGGTCACGTAAAGGTAAGGGGGCGTGTATAACGGGGGTATGAGTGGTATTTAGGTATGAATGCCAGGCAAGAAGGTAGGGTCGCGAATACCAGAGTCCAGTGCCACCGTCTACAATATCCTCAGGTGTTCCTGGCCTAACTGTAATGATGAAGGGGCCGAGAGTAAGGGCAAACAAAAAAGCAACGACAAACCCCCGAGTCAACATTTCGATTCCTGTGACACAGAGGGGTCCCTTCCTGAACTGCCAGGTGGGCAATCGGGAAAAAAAATTCGAAAGCCATTAGATGCAACGGCTACTAACGTGTTAATGTAATACAGATCCATTACGGTGGTATCCATTCCTTGGGTGCAGAAACTCCTCCTGGAACTTTTAATTAAACTGACCAATGAACCCTGCCAAGAACAAACGTGCCCGTGGAGATGGGGCAGTTGCCATGTACTTTAAACCGGTGTCAATGCGGAAGAAAAGACATGATGGAAGGCATCCCTCCACCGAGACGTCTACTTGTTGTGGTTTGATCATAAGGGATACGCTCAGTAAACTTTGTACAGAAAATATCACTTGTTTGGTGAGAAAGTCAATCGCAGCTTGTTAGTGTAGAACTTACGAACAGATGACCGTGCCATAACAATTGTCGCCGTATGAAGAACAGTTCCATAGCTATATTAGCGGTTCGTCACAAGGTGACAGAACCCTGATCCCGGAACTCTAGACTTATGTAGAGGTCGAATACCAAGTACCGTTGAAATTAGCGTTGCCTTGTTGGTACTGAAAGTCGATCCGGAGGGGCGTTTTGATGTAAACGGACCAATAACCTGCACATAACGAAGGTGTCCAAACGTAAGACAGTGTTTCGATGAGAAACGTTTAGAACCGTTCTCACAGGGGGGTGGAACAACGCCTTTCCCAACTCTACTTAATGTAAAAGAGAAGGAAGGTTGGGAGTGAGCGTAGAGGGGAAGAATATTGAGGCAATAGGGTAGAGAGTGTGGGAAGGCGGAAGAAGGAGGAATGGAGTCGTCCCCTGCCCTTACCCTGGGGTGTGTCACGGTACCTGTTTGTGTAGAAGACTCCGGAAACCGCTTTTATATTAAACTGTGCCGCAGGAGACGCTGCCATGAGGGAACAATGTGGACAAGCGGTGGAAGACAGTGCTAAACCAGTAAGCTTTAAAGTTGTGTGGACCGTAATCTCGGACAGAATGACAAAAAACCGCTGTTCCCACTCTACTTTAATGTATCGACGACCGATTAAACGGGGAGGAGGATGTGGAGTGTGTACAAGAAACCGAGTTGCACTGGGTTTGTATAGAGACTCGTCCGATCGTATAATGTTGGTAGGAGGAAAAAAGAGGAGAAGGAGAGAAGGGGGGAAGGGGAAAACGTACCAAATAACAAACCGTCGCAAAATAACAAGTGGTCCACCTGGAATACCGTTACACATAGCTTTAAACCAAAGTTCTCACAAGTAGTTACACACAAGAAAGGGAAAGGAAAACCCTTTCTAACTCTACTTTATATATACATCCATTAACAAATTGTAACATTCGCTGTGGTATTTTAGAAAATATAACAGCTTATTTATGTGAAACGGGGGCTGACACCGAAGGTGAACCTGCCAAATAGACGGGCGAAACTACCACGTGGAAGCATTTTCCATACTTTACCTTCTCACAGTGGGCGAAACCCTTTCCCCAACTCTACTTTATTTATCACAGTACCGTGGGTAAACATTTAACCTTTTCCTTTTGTAGACTAAAACCGGAGTGGACCCGAGCAATGTTTTAATTAAAAACTAGTACGAACAATGGAAAACAACACCCTGGCGTAGCCATAAGGGGGGGGGAACAACGTCCCTGGTGAAAAGAACAGTTTTCAACAATAGCTTTAAATTAGCGGTGTGAAAAGCCGTTCTCGACAAGTTGACGGAAAGCCGGCTGTCCCAAGAGCTTACTTGTAGGATTATCAATACCATTAACTTGAACGTACAAGAAGTTGCCTGGTTTATATAGAAAACTCAATCCAAAAAAGTAGGGTAATTTATTAAAACAACTGACCAATTAACCTAAATACCATACCCACGTCCAACCGACTTTGAGAGGAGCCGTTCCTATAGAGCTTGTACATGTGGGGTTCTACGGGACCAGTGACAAAAACGGCCTTTCCGCAACATCCTAACTTGTATTTCTCAATACCGGGGTTACGTTGATCATTGCACTATGTTTAAAGGTTATAGGAAACTTATCCAGTCTTTGTATTAAACTGACCAATGAACCTGCCATAACAACGTCCACTGGAAGACAGTTCATAGCTTTACCGTTCTCAAGTGACAAACCCTTCCCAACTCTACTTTATGTTCAATCCCAGTAACTGTAAACATGCCTTTGTTGCAGAAACTCACTCCAGCTTTTTTTAAACTGACCAATGAACCTGCCATAACAACGTCCACTGGAAGACAGTTCCATAGCTTTACCGTTCTCACAGTGAAACCCTTTCAGAGCTTGAAGCCTAAACCTTTTTCCTTCAAGTCTAAGGGATGTCCACGTGTCCTCTGACATGTTCTATTGGTGAACAATGTCCCAGATAGTTTATTGTATGGCCTGTAATTATTTATACACAGTAATTATATCCCCACGCAAGCACCTTTTCTCCAGCGTACATAATTGTAACATTTCAGTCTCTCTTCATATCAAGCTCCCCCAATCCCCTTATTATTAGTTGCCCTTCTCTGAACCCTTTCCATTTCAAGATGTCCTTTTTGTACACAGGATTCCACCAGATCAGGACAAAGGATGGGTTATTTTAGATTCCCTGTCCCTGTGAACCCTCTTCTCTGAATGTAAAATACAATCTGTTTGCCACCAGAGGGAGCTCTGTCTAACTACCATTAGCTGTGGGACGTAGCTCACAGGAACGTTCTGGCCTAGAATCTCTCTGCAATTGGGATCAGAGACTCCCTGGCACTGTGAGTACCAAATTAACTCTTTAATGTAAACTGGGAACACCCCATCCAATAATTGGCCGAACCGAGTATCAGTCGGTCTGAGCAAAATATTGGATGGTTTCTTTCAGCTGCGACTGACCGCCAGCTGTGTTCGAAAACCTCGGTCACGGCTAACTGTCAGATGAAGCTGCTTCAGTCGTGTCCACAGTCCTTCGTCCTGGCCAACCAGTCTTAAGGACACTCCACCTCATAAGAACCTCTTTTAGAAAGAATGGCCTCTTTAAAATTGTTGAATATCATACTTTGTCCTATGAATCATTACTGTATGCCTGCTATGCTTCTGGATGCCTCATGGAAACTGAGCATTTAGAAACCTGTACTGAGCCTGTACTAGCCTGGGCATGCTCAGAAGAGGCAGACAGTGGATTAACATTCAGTCATTGGCTGTGATGTCAACTGTCAAATCCATAA
This sequence comes from Hymenochirus boettgeri, assembly GCA_019447015.1. Taxonomy (NCBI): domain Eukaryota; kingdom Metazoa; phylum Chordata; class Amphibia; order Anura; family Pipidae; genus Hymenochirus; species Hymenochirus boettgeri. The sequence continues at coordinate 411,959,829 of CM033469.1, forward strand.
CTGCGTTAGTAACTAGAAGAACCGAAGTAGAAACAGGGGAAACGGACATTGTGCAGGATTTCAGGTTAGACTTATATATTCACATTTCAAACTATTACCGTTTAGGGTTTGGGGGGTGATTTACCTGTATGTAGTTTTCATTTTAGGGCTGGACTTGCCCTTTAAGAGAGAGCCGAATGGTGCGGGACATTGTATTGGTGCATGTGAACTTTAAGTTGGGCTAGTTGATCTACAACTACTTGGAAGAACATTCTCATTAAAAATGCAAAACTTTCACAAAATTCTGTTCCTGTCACATGACTTCAGCTGCTGAGTAGGGTGGCCTGTGTGGATCAAAATTACAAAAGACCTGAAGCAGGGACTTACCGAGTGGAGAGACTGTAGAGGACAGCACACGACGCTGAGGGAAGGCTGTTCTGGTGACAGACAAAGTGCTGGAGGCAAAAAGAAGAAAAGGAAAACAAATTAAGAAGTTTGCACATAATATAATCTAAAATAAATGGAAAGGAAAGTTATTTTCGGCTTGGGAAGAGACCATGGCTCGCTCCAGTACACAGGGTTTAAAGGGAGAAGTCCCTCTGCTCCCTACTGCTGCTAGAACACGTACAGGATCCATATGCATCCCATACGTAGATATGCAGCTATAATCATTCATCACTGAATTCCATACTATTAAGAAACCTGCAATCTCTGTATGGAATCAGACGAGGATCAGCCCACCCCTACATACAGGATCCATACTACCAAGTTTACACACACCTACATGCATGTGCACATTCACTACAGAACAGGGGATCCCGTTTACTGCATGAGAAACCCCAGGAAGGACTTGGTTGCAGTCTACACCTTTAGGATAGGGATGTAGAAATGTGCGTTCTCTTACCTGCTGAGCTGGGATGGGAGCTGCTCGACAATCAGTTGGCTGCGTTCGGGAGATGTGTGCTGAGACACAGGTGGGAGAAGTGAGGAGCTGGTGGGGGCTTGTACTGGCCAGAGACCCTACAGAGGTGAGGCTTGGAGGAACTCTCAGGCTTTGCAGGTTGGACGGAGGGTGAAGCTGGAACAACACAGTATTAGGTTTTACAGTGACAAAAAGCCATGTTTTAGGTTGAATATCTGTAGACTAAAGGGGAACGGTGGTAAAAAAATGTCCCAAAAACCTCTCACCAATTGCAGTTACCCCTCTGGCATCATACTTATACCACTATTTTTACTTATCCCCATTTAAATCTGATCCATCTGTCCCATTCTTTTTTAGCTTGGGTGCTGCCATGCTTAGTATGGGCATTCCCTTAGCTTTATCTTGTGCTTTGTAACAGGAAGTAACTGACTTAATCCACCAATAGAAACCATTTCTCACACTGAACAAACCAACCCCTGCAATATTCAGTGCCACAGAACTCTCTCCAGTACATCTGCTGGAATGATACAATTGGAGGTGCACTCTTGTCCAAGCTTTGGGTGCAGATGCCTCAAACGGTTCTCCCTTCAACCATAGCCTGCTGGAATGAAGGCTTTGAAACTCCCCTTTCAGCAATTGCAAATAAGGAACAAAGACTTCTGGGTAATTATGTTACATGGAAGCTTTATGAAGATATATCTTTGAAAAGACTTTTACAGCATTACCCAGAAGTCTTTGTTACTTATTTGCATATCCTGGGACACACAGTTAATGGGCGATTGGAGCAACTCCACCTGGTGTTATCACACAGTCCATTAAAGATTCAATAACTTGTGAAGTCAGCATCATAGAGAGACATGGGGGGATCGATTGAAAGGTAAGAATGGCCTTTCATTTAAAGGGTGTGTATTCACCACAGTCCCCCTTTAACAAGTCACAACGCTAAGGCGTCAATCTCCTATTAACTTTTAAAAGTACATTCCTCTCATTGCAGGTCACGCTATCTTTGTAAAGATTTCCTGGGCAGCCTGGGAACATATGTTCAGGGCACTGTCATAGCTGTAACAAGAAACCCAAGCTACATGCTTCCGCTTGAAGCAGAGCATGACTGGGTAATGAGAGGCATCCTGTTTTCACGGAACCCCAGTATGCCAATGCTGCCCTGGCAGGGAGACTAGCTTGTCTGCAGTATAACTAATCTACTGCCTGTACACCCACTTATTGGGCTTTAGGGAAAATCATCTGTCTATATTCATTTATATTAATAGAAGATGCTGTCTGTCTCTATGGTTAAACACTGAATGGAAACTATGAATGAAGTTAATTCTAAGACCGAACTGGGGCGCATTGCAGGAAAGACTCAGTGATGAGAAGTTTCAGCAGAAGCTCAGACATGTGCTTGGAATTCTGACATCATTGTCTATTCCTTGGTCACCCACAAACACGGTAACGTTTATTTCTTCCTTTCATACTTACTGCTCATTGTTGCTTGTGCCCGAATTCCGTTGTGTCCATTCTGTAAAACCCAATAGGAGTTATTTAAGGGGAAGGTAGGTGGGGTATTTCTAGTAGAATTGAGCTCATCACTCTTTACCACCCATTTCTACAAGACCGTATCGCTCGCAAAGCTCCCCCCCAGCCCCCCCCCCCCTTCCCCCTTTTTCACCCATGTGCGCCCATGTTAGAGATAGACACTTACACAGCAGGTTAAAAAAAAAAACAGCTTATGCTTCTGTTCCCCTTTATAGAAATCTGTAAATCAACTCACAGTGACGGGCACCCCCTCTGTGGGAGGCCCAGAACTTTGGTATGCTATCGGCTATGCACAGAAGTCTGGTCGTAGGAAGAAGAGGAGGAAGGGGATGATGTGGTCACTGGACTGGTGCTCTGAGAAGAGCTGCTGAGGCTGGAAGTGGTGATAACTGGTGCTGTGTAGCTCGGTTTCTGGCACTGGACTAGATATTGGCAGAGAGGTATTCAGCAGTCACTGCAGGGAAACAAGAGAAGGTGACAACCAATGGCAAGCTTTCAGCAATCCATACACTGTGTGTATTTTTATACTTTAAACATTGTTGCAATTTCCGTTCATTACCTTAAAGATTGGAATATAATTGTTCGGTGTTTGGGTTTTTTCTGGACTTGGATTTGACCCATATTCTGTTAAGGATGGTTCTGATCCCAACTCCAGGCACCAAATTGCACGTTTAACCCAGTGACATCAGCTGATCCTGCATCTCTACAGCAGACGCAGGTATCTGCAGTTACAGGGCGACAGTGGTCATTTAGGGTGCGGGACAGGTCACAGATTTGGTTATTTACATGGTGACAGACAATTAGCAAAAAAACCCCAGAACCCTCAGAATGGTTTTGTTCCACAAAGTGTATTCAGACTGTGCTTGGAAACAAGGCATCATTGTATTCTGGGATTCAATGACCATTAAATTGATGGTTGCGAAGCAATAAAAAGTTATGGCCTGTCTTTATCAATTCATTCTTCTTTCTTTAAACCCTGACATGTATGGCACAAACACAGATAAACCGGCCATTCTCAGATCTATCCAGGTGTATTCTAAGCAAACAACATAACAAGAGATAACAGAAAAGGATATTCACTCTGCCCACCTTTGAGGTTGGAGGCATCCTCCGTTTTTGAGGTTTGAGCTGTTTTTGTCTGCTGTGTTTGTTGGGCTGATTCGTCTGAGGATCCAGGGACAAGTTGGGAGGCTGAAGCATTTTTGCCGACAGCGACAGACTGTCCACCGGTGACGTCTCTCGGACTTCACCTGGGTGGAGAGGACTCCAGGCCAGGAGGAGGAACCGGCTTGTTGTATGCTGCTGTCGCTGGGTGAGTTGACTCAAACTGGGGATGGTTCTGGTTGGGATTGGAAATCTGTCAGTGAAAAAGGAAGGTAAAGGAAAGTCCTTTACCAATATTGTGCTTCCCCAGCACCACCACATTCTGGTGACCTCATCTATGCTAACACCCACCCCCCCCTCTTTGCTTTGTGGGAGATCCCGCAACACCCACCACCAAAGGAACACTCAACAAACGATTCCTCCCAAAGGTAAACAGCCATACACACTGGGAACCTGTAGGCCTTCATCCCAGGAACTAGAACCCACAGTCCCCTGAAGACCTGGCCCTATAGTTAGGCTAGGCCACACTTTGCGTTTTTTTTGCGCTTGCGATTGCGTTTTTTAAAAATCATATGAAAACGCGGCAACGCAAAAAACACACCGGTTTTTCAGTGCGTTGCATTGCGTTTCTGCATTTTTTAATCGCAATCGCATGCGTTTCCTATATATTAGTGAAGTAAATCGCAAGCGCAACCGAAAATCGCACATGAAATCGCGTGCTATGGCGTTTGCGTTGCAGTGTGGCCTTGCCCTAAGACTTTTTTTTTTTTTTAATTAGGGGGACAATTTCATTCAGATAAGCTTTATTTGCAACACTGTAGCTGGTCAACCTAGACCTTCTTAAAAGGGCAACGTGGTCTCCAAAGTTATAGTTAATAAAGCCTGTATTCCTTCAAAATAGAGGTCACATCTCTGACTGCAGCCTGTAAGAAATTATATTTCAGAAAACGTTCAAATGTCCTATTTCCAGTAGCTTGAGTGACATCACCTGAGAGCACGCTCACATAATGCTGGGAAGTACCTGCCAGACATAAGAATAAACAATTGACAGCTGAGGGGAGAGTGGCGCTCTATTAAAGCAGGCAGAGCCTGATCATATGACTTCATGATGGTCACACGCTACAAGCTGCTGAAAACAAGTGTTTAGAGGTAACGTTTCACTCATTTTACATTGGGGTGGAGATTTAGGGTTCATTTTGAAAGCACAACAAAAGAATTTTCATTTAAAGGACTGTAAACTCCCCAAAACCCCTAAAAAAACTTGTGCCCATTCGTTTCTATTATTCACAGGGAGGTGAGAACGCTTATTCTCACCTCCCTGTGAATAATAGGACGTCGGAGATCTGGAACTTACCTTACCGCGCTCCCACTCGCAGCCGCTCCTTCAATAAAACAGCTGTTCTCCTCCCGATCGCGCGCGCCCTATCTTTTGTATTGGCGCGCATGCGCCTAAGATGGGCGCGTGGTCGGACAGAGCGGCTGCGAGTGGAGCGCGGTAAGATAAGTTCCGGTCTCCCGAGCGTCCTATTATTCACAGGGAGGTGAGAATAAGCGTTCTCACCTCCCGTGATAATAAGAAATGGATGGCACAGAGTTCTTTTTTGGCGTTTAGTGTTCTTTAACCCTAATTTGGAGACCACGTTCTACTTTAGGGCACAGGTGTCTAAACAACAGTCTAATACAGTTACCACAGTACGTCGTAAGTCCAGACCTTCTATAGCAGGGATTCCAACCTGCAGCCCTACAGATTTTACAAAACACAAGAGTGCTTGAAGGTAATGGTGGGAGTATTAAAGGAAAGCCTGGTTTTATAGAAATCTAATTTTCAGCCAATCCTGTAAAACTTGTTGTAAAAATGACATTTAACATATAATTGACATGAAGCGTGCAAATGTAGATATGTTGATATATTTGAGCAAGCTGATATATTTTGATTATGCTATCTCCTCCACACTTTCACTCATATAAAAGGCAAAGATTCCAGAGCAGACTCCCAGCAATCAGATCTGTTTTTTTAACAAGACTGCAAAACCTTTGTAGACAGAAACAGATTTTTATAAAAGCATCAAGGTGTTTCCAGCTAAAAAACAGCCTCGTTGTTAATATACAGATCTGTTCCTGCAGTTAATCACATTTATGATGGAGCAGTGAGCATGAGGTGTAAATGTGACCTCACACTAGGGGGAACAGGGACAGAACAGGATACTGACACCTCAAAGCCTTTTCTGAAAACTCGCTCTTAATCCGAACTAAGTGATCACGACACGCACCTGGAGAATCACATGGACTGATGCGGTATTGACAATCAGAGAAGACACTTCATATGATGTTACACACTACAGTCACTATCCCTGGTAAGTAAAGCAAGACTATCTGACACCCATATGTTCCAGGGAATCCAATACAAAACATTTTCCTTAAATGGAGCTTCCCTCTACTGGACACAATTTCAGGCATTCGTTCTAATTGGGTATTGCGAATCCACCGTCAGGTGACAGAAGTATAATGAAAACCATTGTTCACACACAGCTCTCCCACCCCACCTGTCAATGACGTATTAATGGTGCACCACCTGTTTTTGCTCACACCTGCCCTTACACATGGTAACTCATTACCGAGCCTGTAAAAGGAACAGAGATTAGGAACCATAACGCTCAGGGCTAATGTACCTACTGTTATCATACAGCAGGGAATTCTTTACATAATAACAACACGAAACTCAGATTCCAACATTATAAACCTTCCATTTCTATGTGTTGCACAATAAATCTTACAGTACAGAAACCCCTGCATGCCCCTCCCCTAGCTCAGTGACCCCAGACACGGGTGTTTTCGCCCTTGCCTCCCCTAGCTCAGTGACCCCCAGACACGGTGTTTCGCCCAGTTAGAGAGATGCTTTCCCCAGGGAGAGGGGTTTCTGTAGTAAAATATTTTACTCTTTCTATGGGTTATCTTTGCTTAGGAATTACACAGAAAGGCTCCATATTAATTTGCAGTTACGGTGAACTATTCTATGGTCAAGGTAGCGAGTTTATACATGGTGAACTTACCAAATTGACTGAGTACTGAGGACTGTGGGGCGGTAGCCTTAATATCCCAGGTGGAAGAGGTTGCTGTACCAGTGCTGCATTGCTGGGGGATGGGAGGCGTAAACTCCCCAAGCCTGGGCTTCAGTTGTTCAAGTATTTGGGACCCAGTTGAATTTGTCAGCTTTGAAGAACTCAAATCGCCAAATCCAGAGCCAAGGACGGATGACTAGAAGAATACATTTGTTTCATTAAATATAAACACCCCCGAACAAGCGATAAGCATTCATGTCTTCAAACTTTTCCTAGGGCTAGCCACAATACTGCACTTGTAAACGTGATCCGATCTAGTTTGCACACACTAGTGTTGGCTATTGGATTGCCACATCATGTCCCTTATTGGAGCGTATGTGACCACCATTTCTGGTGCGATTTGCATGGTGCTCCGATCAGGGCGAATTGACCAAATCGCCCGCATAAGGGACATCAACGCACGTAACCCGATTCTGCATCGGCGCTGTTGTAGTGCGCCTCAGCCTTAAAAGGTTTAAATGTAAGCTTGCACATTCATTAAAGAAATCATATCCATTATTTCCTTTCAACAATTGGCTTTTTACACAAAAGATAAAAACGGATAAAATGACTTCAAATCAGTTGTTAACGTTGCATTTGAGTCAACGCAAATCAGAAATTATAAAAGTTGAGATCACCATTAGGTCAGAAATAGTTTATATAACAATAATAATACGAATAGAATGGGAAGACATTAATCCGGTGCAGGAATGTTTACAATACATGTCATTGGATAACAGGTGGATCACTAAGTTTGCCAATCAGTTTCGATCGGAAATTGAACACCCCTCTGCAGTTTTACATTGTCTAGATATTGCTAAGTACCTTCCTATACTACACGTTCTTTACCGGCACCTTTGTCACCATTACAAACATGAAATCCCTGGGTTTATCCTCATTCTTTATTCCTAAAATCTACGTATTTAAATTTCTTTACAAGCTACAGGGTTATTCATAAAAGTTCTTAGCGTTAAAATGGGCTAATTTTGCCCCAACCTCAGATCTTATTTAACATTTGAAAGCGAACACTGATTGGATGGGGCAATTTTTAAACGATAGAACTTTTATTGAATCTCCACTGTTGGTTTCTCTTCTCAGACAAATGATTTTTCCTGTTTCCATGTGGTTAATAATCTGAAATACTGGACCACGTAAAGGTAAACGCCCTTACTGAAAACCTGCAGCCTCCTGGTATGGCTAATGTCAGGCCAAACTTGCTACATCTGTTGAGCTGCTGTACAGACAAGGGGTCTTCATGGTCCTACATCAGCATTTCATTGTCGAGGGTTGTGTGTTTTCTCAGTTTGATTATTTTGTTATACATTTCTCTAGCTGTCAATGTGAGATGATCCAATAACATAAAACTTCAACTTACAAGGCTTTGTGGAGGGTAACTATTAGTGGCATTGGAGGTGGCACCGCTGTTGGCATCGGAGTGCTGTCTGTGAGTTGGTGACACAAGGCTGACCGAAATTCTGCTGCTGAGAGGCCTCGAAGGAGACGGAATCTGTTTCTGTGCCAGGCTCTGGAGAAGGGCGACCCATTCGATGCTGGAAGATTTAAGAGAGACCCTAGAACATGTACATTTCCTATACATACACTTTACCGCAAGTAATTTTGTGCATCTTGTACCATTCCTGTGTCCCCACACACCAAGGGCACACCAGGGATCAACAATGACATCAGTGTAAATAACAACAACGGTTTTAGCCCTGAGCCAATGTCACCCATGTCTAAACACAAAGATGACTGTTTTTAAGGCAGATTTAGGGGAGTTTTGCACAGCAAGAAGTTCTCATAATAGCGGAAAAGCAATTTAAATAATTATTTAGGGAGAATTATAGTCATGCAGTAAACTGATCATTTCAAAGCATCTCCCCCTCCTTCATTAACATAGGTTTTCCAATGTCAGAGATTTGAAGAATGGTCAGTGACAATGATTGTGGGAGGAGCCAGAAAGAAATCGGTTACTGCATTAGTGTAATTGCCTTTTAAGGTTACTATTTTAGATTCTGTACCACCTATTTCTACCATGCAATCTGAAGTTCAAATTACTGGTTGGTTTCTAGGGTCAGCATCCCAAGCAACCAGATATCCATTAAAATTACAAACCCGGGGGAGTGGCTAAAATGGCGTCCTGAGCAGACGTGGGGAACAGAGGCTCTCCGGCACATCAACCACTGATCCATACCACCGGGCTGTACACCCATAAAACAACCCCCTGGGATCCACATAGACCGAGGGGAATGCCTAGACACGGCAACCACCACGGCAGAAAGAACCCAGCACCAGCTACCACCTATACAGAGGCACTTGTAAAGTTCGCGCGGCAGGCCAAGACGCAACCCGCGCCAACATCCCCGGCACCTAACCACATGGCCGCGACAACACAAGCCTCCTCACCCACAACCCAGGATCCCCCCCCCCCCGGACCCCTACCACAGGACCTGCTCCTCTGGCAACAATATACTGACAACGCCACAGGATACCTACCAGCAAGCCCAAATGGAAACCAAAATATGGAGACAACCAACAGCACAAATCAAACTGCTTATGGACCACAAAGCGAATAGAACAAATAACATGGAATGCTATACCATCAAAGATTACCTATAACACAAATACACCAACAACCCATCCAGCTTTTTGCCTTACCTAGGGCAGATTCACCCCACAAAACTCTATGGACACCTGCACCAAAGGGATTCAGGACCCGAAACTCCCCCCCCCCGAAGAATGGTCAGTGACAATGATTGTGGGAGGAGCCAGAAAGAAATCTGTTACTGCATTAGTGTAATTGCCTTTTAAGGTTACTATTTTAGATTCTGTACCACCTACTTCTACCATGCAATCTGAAGTTCAAATTACTGGTTGGTTTCTAGGGTCAGCATCCCAAGCAACCAGATATCCATTAAAATTACAAATCCAAAGGAACAAATCCAATTTTATTTAAACATTTCCTCTTTATTGAAATGAATGGCTAGTGGCAATGCTACAAGACGAGACCCTAATTTAGAACCTTGTAGTCTTTATGGCACATGTCTATTCCCTTATAGAAGGAACCTGCAGCTCGACTGATTGGAGAGCGAATTACCTTTGGCCTGGGGTTATGTGATTTTCTGTGGGGACGGCAGATGCTGTGAAAACCTTTGTTTCAGAAAGCTGCAAAAATGGAAAAAAAATCGATAAGAAATGGTTTCTTACAGTTAGGAATTTGGTCAATTAAAAATGACCTAGAACAGACCATAGAATGGTTTATAATGGGAAGATAGTCAGGCAGTTTAAATCATGGAAGCTGAATGAATAAAACGGTCCCATGTCTATAAGGAAACACTTGCTCGTGGTTAATCATAGTGGCTGATTGACGGCCCCCTGCAGACTGCAGGTACATACACTTTTACACAAGCCTATGTCTTACGCCTGATACTCACAGCCAGATAATTCTGACAAATGTAATGGCAGATATAAAACAAAATTGTCCATAATTGTTCAATATCAGAATATCCAGGATTGACGTATGTATGGGCTGCGTAAGATTTACTTTTAATGGGGAACTGGCTGCCTTACAAACATAGGAACTGCCTTGGATGAATTACTCGCACGGCAGAAAATATTGCTGGGAAATGAGGCATTTTGGCGATACCCACTGGGTAGGACAATATCTGTCCAGTGATTGAGTTCTACACTCAATCAGGGAGATTCAATGAAAGTTCTTATTAAAAATGGTGCTAATTTTGCCCCAACCAATCAGATCTTATTTAACATTTGAAAGCTAACATCTGATTGGCACTTTTATTGAATGACCCTGTATATTTTTTATGCAGCTGTCTAACTGCTTAATTCAAAAGGAATTTTAAATAAAAACATTTATAATGTTCTTACTGTTCTGGTGAGATTTACCCAAGGATTCCAAGGCCATGATTAGAACTATTATATACCATTACTTTTTGTACAGTTTCATCCCTGCCATCAGCTGTTGCTGTTCTTTTTCAGCTCATTAAAATAAATACAGAGCACGGAGTTCACACCAAAATAGCAAAGATCACGACTTCATTTTTACAGCCAGGCTTCAACCTCACCAGAGGTACAAAAAGTTCTGGCAACAGAGTCTATGTTTAGAGAGTGCAGGAAGAAATGGTGAAAGCACATCTCACTGCCTGAGCTCCCCTGCCTGCCATTCACCTCACTGCCTCTCCCCTGCCTGCCATGGAATCTCATCTGTCTATGATTAAGCCATTGGCACCTCACTGCCTGCACTGGAACTCGCTGCCGGTCCGGATCTCCCCTGCCTGACTATCTCACTGTCCCCCCATGCTCCCCTACCTGCACTAGACCTCGCTGCCGAGCTCCCCTGCCTGCACTAGTACCTCCTGCCCAGCTCCCCTGCGCCTGCACTGGACCTCGCTGCCGAGCTCCCCTGTCTGCACTAGACCTCACTGCCAAGCTCCCCTGCCTGCACTGGACCTCGCTGCCCGAGCTCCCCTGCCTGCACTGGACCTCACTGCCCAAGCTCCCCTGCCTGCACTGGACCTCGCTGCCCGAGCTCCCCTGCCTGCACTGACCTCACTGCCCAGCTCCCCTGCCTGCACTGACCTCAACTGCCGAGCTCCCCCTGTCTGCATAGACCTCACTGCCAAGCTCCCCTGCCTGCACGGACCTCCTGCCCAAGCTCCCCTGCCTGCATTGGACCTCACTACTGCCGCAAGCTCCCTGCCTGCACTGGACTCGCTGCCCGAGCTCCCCTGCCGCACTTGCACTCACTGCCCAAGCTCCCCTGCCTGCACTGGACCTCACTGCCCGAGCTCCCTGCGGCACTAGACTCACTGCCCAGCTCCCTGCCTGCACTAGACCTCGCCCCGAGCTCCCTGCCTGCACTAGACTCACTGCCCCGAGCTCCCCTGCCGCACTAGACCTCACTGCCGAGCTCCCCTGCTGCACTAGACCCACTGCCCGAGCTCCCCTGCCTGCACTAGACCTCCTGCCCGAGCTCCCTCCTGCGTGGACCTCACTCCATGCAAGCTCCCTGCCTCACTGGACCTCGCTGCCCGGCTCCCCTGCCTGCACTAGACATCGCTGCCCACTCCCCTGCCTGCACTAGACCGTCCGCTGCCCTAAGCTCCCCTGCCTGCAATAGACCTCACTACCTAGCTCCCCTGCCTGCAAGTAACTCACTACCTGCGCTCCCCTGCTGGCACTGGACCCTTACTGCCTGAGCTCCCAGCTGCACTGGACCTCATCTGTCTAGATTAACCATTGGGTTGCAATGTTAAGTGGTGCGTGGTGTAACAAAGCTTAAAGACTGGAAGACAAACATGCCCCCCCAGTCAAATGAGGGCAGAGCCCCAAACACAGCTGTCCCAAAACTCTGTAAGCCATGATAAATAGCACATACTACGTTTCCCTAATAAATCAAAACAAATAAAAAAGAAGCAGTAAAGTTACTTACATCTTCGTTCCAATCTTCCGCTGTCCATTCCTCTAAGGAATTCTTCCATGTTCCTTCCACAAATGGCAAGAAAAACTCATCACTTTAGGCAATAAACATCATTCACATACACAATGATAACTGGGAAACTTCCCAAACAAATAATTTACCAAGTGAAGGTGCTGGAAACTGCCTTCAGAACTGATATTAGTAGTAGTAATCAGCACGGATTTATGAGAAATAGAGTGGCAGACAAATATACTTGGTGTTTAAGAATTTGGATTTAGGCACAGCGGTGGATGTGGTTTACTTGGATTTTGCGAAAGCTTTTAATACTGTGCCACATAGGTGACTAATGTATAAACTGAGGACTATTGGCTACTTGGCCTAGTAAAAAACATTTGTACATGGACAGAGTATTGGTGGTTGGATCGCAAACAGAGAGTGGTGGTTAATGGAGCTACATCTATGTGGGCTAAAGTTCTAAGTGGAGTGCCTCAGGGTTCTGTACTGGGGCCGCTTCTGTTTAATCTGTTTATAAATGACTTAGAAGGGGCATGGAGACACAAGGTCTCATGTTTGCTGATAACCTAAACTATGGAGCTTTGGAAACTTCAAATGATGTGCAAGTCTGCAAGCAGACCTAGATGATTATCAAAATGGGCAGCAGAATGGCAGATGGGATTAATGTAATGTAACGTGATGCATTAGGGGTTAACAATCTGGTGCCACCTACACCTTGGTTTAAGTGAATCTCTAATGGAAAAGATTTGGGGGTTCGGTAAGAACAGACTTATCTGTAGAAAACAATGCCAGGTAGCAACGGCTAGAGCTAGCAAGATATTGTCTTGTATAAAGAGGGGAATAGATTCAAGGGAGAAAAAATATTCTCCGCTTTACAAGGCACTGGTAAGGCCTCATTGGAATGCGGTGCATTTTTTTGGAACCCATATACAAAAGGACATCTTGGAATGGAAGCAGTTCAGAGAAGGCAATTAATAATAAAGGGAATGGAGAGGCTTGACTATGCAGGAAGATTAACAAGTTGTTTGACTGTTTACCTTAGAGAAGCGACATTTGCGTGGGGATATGATCATCTTATAAATATATTAATGGGCCATACAATAAACTCTCTGGAGCATTGTTCACTAATAGGTCATATCAGAGGACTCGTGGACATCCATTAAGATGGGAAGAAGAAGTTTCATCTTCAGGTTAGGAAAGGTTTCTTTACAGTGAGAACGGTGAAACTGTGGAACTGTCTTCCAGCAGATGTGGTAATGGCAAGTTCATTGAATAGCTTTAAAAAAGGCCTAGATTTATTATTATTAATACATATACTGTAGTTCTGGTTGGTACAGGGATACTATATAATATTGAGAATTACTGGTATTAATACATATACTGTAGTTCTGATTGGTACAGGGATACTGGTTGGTACAGGGATACTATATAGTATTGAGAATTACTGGTATTAATACATATACTGTAGTTCTGGTTGGTACAGGGATAACAAAAAAAAAAAAAAGAGAAAAAAAGACACACTCTACACTGCTGAAACAAGTGTTTAGAGGTAACGTTTCACTCATTTTACTTTGGGTGTGATTTAGGGTTCATTTGAAGCACAACAAGAATTTTTCATTTAAAGGGACTGTTAAACTCCCAAACCCCTAAAAGGAACTATGTGCCATTCGTTTCTTATTCACAGGGAGGTGAGAACGCTTATTCTCACCTCCCTGTGAATAATAGGTACGGCTCGGAGAGTCTGGAACTTACCTTAACCGCGCTCCACTCGCAGCCGCCTCCTTCAATAAAACAAGCTGTTCTCTCCCGATCGTCGCGCCCTATCTTTAGTATTGGCGCGCATGCGCCTAAGATGGGCGCGTGGTCGGGACAGAGCGCTGCGAGTGGAGCGCGGTAGATAAGTTCCAGGTCTCCGAGCGTCCTATTATTCACAGGGAGGTGAGAATAAGCGTTCTTCACTCCCTGTGAATAATAGAAATGGATGGCAACGAGTTTTCTTTTTTGGCGTTTAGTGTTTCATTAACCCTAATTTGGAGACCAACGTTTCTACTTTGTCACGGTGTCTAACAACAGTCTAAAATACAGTTACACAGTACTTCGTAAGTCCAGGACCTTCTATAGCAGGATTTCCAACCTGCAGCCCTACAATTTTTACAACTACAATCCCAGAGTGCTTGAAGGGTAATGGTGGGAGTATTAAAGGAAAGCCTGGTTTTAATAGAAATCTAATTTTCAGCCAATCCTGTAAAACTTGTTGTAAAAGACATTTAACATATAATTGACATGAAGCGTGCAAATGTAGATATGTTGATATATTTTGAGCAAGCTGATATATTTTGATTATGCTATCTCCTCCACACTTTCACTCATATAAAAAGGCAAAGATTCCAGAGCAGACTCCCACAAATCAGATCGTTTTATTACAAGACTGCAAAACCTTTGTGACAGAAACAGATTTTTATAAAAGCATCAAAGGTGTTTACCACAGCTAGAAAAGGCCTCGTTGTTAATATACAGATCTGTTCCTGCAGTTTCAACATTTATATATCGGACAGTGAGCTATGGAGTGAAATGTGACCTCACACTAAGGGAGGGAACACAGGATGACTGACAGACCTCAAAGCCTTTTCTGAAAACTCGCAATCCCTGGTAAAGTAACGCAGAGACTAATTCCTGACACCTCCATATGTTCCAGGGAACCCAATACAAAACATTTTCTTAAATGGAGCTTCCCTCTACTTGGACACAATTTCAGCAGGTTCGTTCTAATTGGGTATTGCGAATCCGACCGTCGGGTGACAGAAGTATAATGAAAACCATTGTTCACACAACAGCTCCTCCCACCCCCACCTGTCAATGACGTATTAATGGTGCACCCACCTGTTTTTGTGCTCACACCTGCCCTTACACATTGGTAACTCCATTTACCGAGCCTGTAAAAGGAACAGAGATTAGGAACCATAACGCTACAGGGCTAATGTACCTACTGATTCATACGCAGGAATTCTTTACATAATAACACACGAACCTGCAGATTCCAACATTAAAACCTTCCATTTCTATGTGGTTGCACAAAATAAAATCTTACCGTACAGAACCCCTGCAGTGCCCCTCCCCTAGCTCAGTGACCCCGACACGGGTGTTTTCGCCCTTGCCTCCCCTAGCTCAGTGACCCCAGAAACGGGTGTTTCGCCCAGTTAGAGAGATGCTTTCCCCCAGGGAGAGGGGTTTCTGTAGTAAAATTATTTACTGACTTTCTATGGGTTACTCTTGCTTAGGAATTACACAGAAAGGCTCCATATTATGTTGCAGTTACGGTGAACATTCTATGGTCAGGTAGCGAGTTTAACATGGTGAACTTCCAAATTGACCGAGTACTGAGGACTGTGGGGCGGTAGCCTTAATATCCCAGGTGGAAGAGGTTTGCTGTACCAGCTGCATTGCTGGGGATGGGGGCGTAAAACTGCCCCAAGCCTGGGCTCTTCAGTTGTTCAAAGTATTTGGGACCCAGTTGAATTTGTCAGCTTTGAAGAACTCAATCGCCAAATCCAGAGCCAAGGACGGATGACTAGAAGAATTCATTTGTTTCATTAAATAAAAACACCCCCGAACAAGCGATAAACATTCATGTCTTCAACTTTTCCTAGGGCTAGCCACAATAATGCACTTGTAAACGTGATCCGATCTAGTTTGCACACACACATATGGGCTATTGGATTGCCATCATTCCGCTTATTGGAGCGTATGTGACCACCATTTCTGGGTGCGATTTGCATGGGCTCCGATCAGGGCGAATTGACCAATCGCCCCGCATAAGTGGACATCAACGCAGGTAACCCGATTCTGCAATCGCGCGTGTTTGTTAGTGCAGCCTCAGCCTTAAAAGGAGGTTTAATGTAAGCTTGCACATTCATAAAGAAATCATATCCGATTATTTCCTTTCAACATTGGCTTTTTACACAAAAAGATAAAAACGGATAAAATGACGTCAAATCAACGTTAAAACAACAATGCATTGAAGTCAACCAATCAGAAATTATAAAGTTGAGATCACCATTAGGTCAGAAATAGTTATATGAACAATAATAATGACAATAAATGGAAACTTAATCCGGGTGCAGAATTGTTACAATAATGGTCATTGATACAGGTGGGATCACTAAGTTTGCCAATCATTTCGATCTGGAAATTGAACACACCCTGCTGCATTTTTACATTGTCTAGATATTGCTAAGTACCTTCCTATATACACGTTCATTTACCGGCACCTTGTTCACCATTACAAACATGAAATCCCTGGGTTTATCCTCATTCTTTCCTATAAATCTACGTATATTAAACATTTCTTTACAAGCTTACAGGGTTATTCAATAAAGTTCTTACGTTTAAAATGGTGCTAATTTTGCCCAACCAATCAGATCTTATTTACATTTGAAAGCTAACTCTGATTGGATGGGGCAAAATTAGCACTTTTAACGATAAGAACTTTTATTGAATCTCCTGTTGGTTTCGTCTGCTTCTACAGACAATGATTTTTCCTGTGTTTCCATGTGGTTATAATCTGAAATACGGGACCACGTAAGGTAAACGCCCATTACTGCAAACCTGCAGCCTCCTGGTATGGCTAATGTCAGGCCAAACTTGCTACAATCTGTTGAGCTGCTGTACGACAAGGGCGTCTTCATGGTCCTACTCAGCATTTTCATTGTCGGGGGTTGTGTGTTTATTCTCAGTTTGATTATTTTTGTTATACATTTCTCCTTAGCTGTCCAATGTGAGATGATCCAATAACATAAAACATTCAACTTACAAGGCTTTGTGGAGGGTAACTATTATGCATTGGAGGTGGCCCGCTGTTGGCATCGGAGTGCTGTGCTTGATTTGGGTGAACACCAAGGCTTGACCGAAATTCTGCTGCTGAGGCCTCGAAGGAGACGGAATCTGTTTTCTGTGCCGGCTTCTGGAAAGGGCGACACGTCGATGCTGGAAGATTTAGAGAGACCCTAGAACATTACATTTCCTATGCATACAAACTTTACCGCAAGTATTTTGTGCATCTTGTACCATTCCTGTGTCCCCACACACCAAGGACACCAGGGAATCACAATGACATCAGTGTAATAACACAAACGGTTTTAGCCCTGACAATGTCACCCTGTCTAAACACAAAAGATGACTGTTTTTAAGGCAGATATTTAGGGGAAGTTTTGCACAGCACAGAAGTTCTCAAATAGCGGAAAGCAATTTATAATAATTTATTTTAGGGAGAATTATATCATGCAAGTAACTGATCATTTCAAAGCTTCTCCCCCTCCTTCATTAACATGTTTTCCAATGTCAAGATTTTGAAGAATGGTCAGTGACAATGATTGTGGAGGAGCCAGAAGAAATCTGTTTACTGCATTAGTGGTATTGCCTTTTAAGGTTACTATTTTAGATTCGTACCACCTACTTCTACCATATGCAATCTGAAGTTCAAATTAACTGGTTGGTTTCTAGGGTCACATCCCACAGCAACCAGATATCCATTAAAATTACAAATCCAAGGAACAACATCCAATTTTATTAACAATTTCCTCTTTATGAAATGAATGGCTATGGCAATGCTACAAGACGAGACCCTAATTTAGAACCTGTAGTCTTTATGGCACATGTTATTCCCTTATAGAAGGAACCTGCAGCTCTCGACTGATTGGAGAGCGATTACCTTTGGCCTGGGTTATGTGATTTTCTGTGGGGACGGCAGATGCTGTGAAAACCTTTGTTTCAGAAAGCTGCAAAAATGGAAAAAAATCGATAAGAAATGGTTTCTTACAGTTAGGAATTTGGTCATTAAAATGACCTAGAACAGACCATAGAATGGTTTATAATGGAAGATAGTCAGGCAGTTTAAAAATCATGGAAGCTGAATGAATAAACGGTCCCATGTCTATAAGGAAACACTTGCTCGTGGTTAATCATAGTGGCTGATTGACGGCCCCCCTGCAGACTGCAGGTACATACACTTTTACACAGCCTATGTCTTACGCCTGATACCCACAGCCAGATAATTCCTGACAAATGTAATGGCAGATATAAACAAATTGTCCATATTGTTCATATCAGAATATCCAGGATTGACGTATGTATGGGCTGCGTAGATTTACTTTTAATGGGGAACTGGCTGCCTTACAAACATAGGAACTGCCTTGGTGAATTACTCGCCAGGCAGAAAATATTGCTGGAAATGAGGCATTTTGGCGATAACCCACTGGGTAGGACAATTACTGTCCAGTGATTGATTTCTACACTCAATCAGGGAGAATTCAATGAAGTTCTTATTAAAAATGTGCTAATTTTGCCCCAACCAATCAGATCTTAATTTAAACATTGTAAAGCTAACATCTGATTGGCACTTTTATTGGACCCTGTATATTTTTTTATGCAGCTGTCTAACTGCTTAATTCAAAAGGAATTTAATACAACATTTATAATGTTCTTACTGTTTCTGTTGAGATTTAACCCAAGGATTCCAGGCCATGATTGAACTATTATTATTATACCATTACTTTGTACCAGTTTTATCCCTGCCCCTCAGCTGTTGCCTGTTCCTTTTTCAGCTCATTTAAAATAAAATACAGAGCACAGAGTTCACTACCAAAATAGCAAAGATCACGGACTTCATTTTTACAGCCATTGGCTGATTCAACCTCAACCAGAGGTACAAGAAATTCTGCAACAGAGTCTATGTTTAGAGAGTGCAGGCAGAAATGGTGAAAGCACATCTCACTGCCTGAGCTCCCCTGCCTGCCTGGACCTCACCACTCCGCCTGAGCTCCCCTGCCTGCACTGGACCTCACTCTGCCTGAGCCTCCCCTGCCTGCACTGGACCTCACTCCTTGAGCTCCCCTGCCTGCCACTGGACCTCACTGCCTCCCGCCTAGCTCCCCTGCCTGCACTGGACCTCACTGCCCCTGTGAAACTCCCCTGCCTGCACTGGACCTCACTGCCTTGAGCTCCACCCCCCTGCCTGCACTGGACCTCACTGCCTGAGCTCCCCTGCCTGCACTGGACCTCACTGCCTGAGCTCCCCTGCCTGCACGGTGGACTCACTGCCCGAGGCTCCCCTGCCAATACCCTCCGAGCTGCCGAGTACCTGCACTAAGCGGCGGTTCAAGCTCAAAAAAGGGCCCGGGATACCTGACACTTGACGCGTCAAGGCTGAAGGCCGTCGACTGCCCCTGCCTGTCAGCGGTGGTGGAGGAGAAGCTGGCAGAAGTGTGAGTGCGCCAGTGCAAAATCTTGCAGCGCACTAGGCGGAATGCTCTCCAGGCAGTGAGGTCATGCAGGACAAAAAAGCGGGACTTCGCGAGCGGTGAGGTCAACAGAGCGCGTGCGAGGCCTCACACCAGCACGCCATTGACTACCACTCGCGCAACACACCCCACTGTGTCACCAAATCCATCTGGCGTTCTCACAGTCATTTCCAATCTGCAGTCTACACAGTTGAAAGAAAAATTAACTTGAATGCGAGTCAACTTTTCTATTTTCTTACTACGTTTGATGACATCCCAAACTGACCCTCAGCAGTGACCGGTGATCCAAAGCTTAAGGCTTCAGCTGATAGGCTATGAGCAGCGCTGAGTCTCCTTAGGACCTGCCACTCTGAGTCACGCGTGCCTGCAACGGACAGACAAAAAAAAAAAAATAATGGCCTCGGCACCTTGCCATGCCGCTGAGGCAAGGTCCGTGCACCGGCCTGCTATCAGTTTGCTCAGTGCCAGTGCAGGACTGCCTGAGTTCCAGTCTGCAAGGAAGCGGGAGCTCAGGCAGTGTAGGTCCAGTGCAGGCCGGGAGGCTCGGCAGTCGAGTGTCCATGCAGGCAGGGGAAGCTTGGCAGTGAGGTCCAGATGCAGGCAGGGAGCTCAGCCAAGTGAGGTCCAAGTGCAGGCGGGGAGCTCAGGCCCTTGAGGCTCCCCTTGCCAGGCAGCTGCGGCTAGGACTCTAACGACTGCCTGAGCTCGCTGGTCCTGCACTGGCTGCACGTGGACGCTCACTGCCTGAGCTCCCCTGCCTGCACTGGACCTCACATTGCCTGACTGCTCGTCCCTGCTCTGCACTGGACCTCACTGCCTGAGCTCCCACTGCCTGCACTGGCATCCTCACTGCCATGAGCTCCCCTGCTGCACTGGACCTCACTGCCTGAGCTCCCCTGCCTGCACGGACCTCACTGCCTAGCTCCCCTGCCTGCACTGGACCTCACTGCTCCTAGCGTCCCTGCCTGCACTGGACCTCACTGCTGAGCTCCCCTCCTGCACTGGAACCTCACTGCCTGAGCTCCCCTGCCTGCCACTGGACCTCACTGCCTGAGCTCCCTGCCTGCACTGGACCTCACTGCCTGAGCTCCCCTGCCTGCACGACCTCACTGCCTGAGCTCCTCCTGCCTGCACTGCTGACCTCACTGCCTGAGCTCCCCTGCCTGCACTGGACCTCCTACTCCTGAGCTCCCCTGCCCTTCATGGACCTCACTGCCTGAGCTTCCCCTGCCTGCACTGGACCTACTGCCTGAGCTCCCCTCCTGCACTGGACCTCACTGCCTGAGCTCCCCTGCCTGCACTGGACCTCACTGCTGAGCTCCCTGCCTGCACTGGACCTCACTGCCTGAGCTCCCCTGCCTGCACTGGACCTCACTGCCTGAGCTCCCCTGCCTGCACTGGACCTCACTGCCTGAGCTCCCCTGCCTGCACTGGACCTCACTGCCTGACTCCCTGCCTGCACTGGACCTCACTGCCTGAGCTCCCCTCTGCACTGGAACTCATCTGTCTATGAATTAGCCATTGGGTACCTCACTGCCTGCACTGGAACTTGTCTGCCTCGAGCTCCCCTGCCTGCACTAGACCTCGCTGCCCCGAGCTCCCCTGCCTGCACTAGACCTCGCTGCCCCGAGCTCCCCTGCCTGCACTAGACCTCGCTGCCCCGAGCTCCCCTGCCTGCACTAGACCTCGCTGCCCCGAGCCCCCTGACTCGCCTAGTCCCAGCGTCCCCGAGCTCCCTGCCGCACAGACCTCGCTGCCCGAGCTCCCCTGCCTGCACTAGACCTCGCTGCCGCAGCTCCCCTGCTGCCTCACGGACCTCGCTCCCCGAGCTCCCCTGCTGCACTAGACCTCGCTGCCGAGCTCCCCTGCCTGCACTAGACCTCGGCTGCCCCAAGCTCCCCTGCCTGCACTAGACCTCGCTGCCCTGAGCTCCCCTGCCTGCACTAGACCTAACTGCCCCGAGCTCCCTGCCTGCACTAGACCTCACTGCCCCGAGCTCCCCTGCCTGCACTAGAAGCAAAACATATATCAAAAAGAAGCAGTAAAGTTACTTACATCTTCGTTCCAATCTTCCGCTGTCCATTCTCTAGGAATTCTTCATGTTCCTTCCACAAATGGCAGAAAAACTCATCACTTTAGGCAATAAACATCATTCACATACACAATGATAACTGGGAAACTTCCCAAACAAATAATTTACCAATGAAGGTGCTGGAAACTGCCTTCAGAACTGATATTAGTAGTAGTAATCAGCACGATTTAGAAATAGAGTGGCAGACAAATAACTTGGTGTTTAGAATTTGGATTCAGGCACAGCAGTGGATGTGTTTACTTGGATTTTGCGAAAGCTTTAATACTGTGCCACATAGGTGACTAATGTATAAAACTGAGGACTATTGGCTACTTGGCCTAGTAAAAAACATTTGTACATGGATAGAGAATTGGTTATTGGATCGCAATCAGAGAGTGGTGGTTAATGAGCTACTCTATGTGGGCTAAAGTTCTGAAGTGGGTGCCTCAGGGTTACGTCCGGGACCACTTTTTTTAATGACTTAGAAGGGGCATTGAGAGCGGGTCTAGTGTTTGCTGATGACCCTAACTATGTAGAGCTTGGAAACTTCAATGATGTGCAAGTGCTGCAAGCAGACCTAGATGGATTATCACAATGGGCAGCAGAATGGCAGATGAGATTCAATGTTATAAAAACGTGATGCATTAGGGGGTTAACAATAATTGTGCCACCTACACCTTGGTGGTAAGTGAATCTCTAATGGAAAGATTTGGGGTTCTGGTAGATACGACTTATCTGTAGAAAACAATGCCAGGTAGCAACGGCTAGAGCAAGATATTGTCTTGTATAAAGAGGGGAATAGATTCAAGGGAGAAAAATATTCTCCCGCTTTACAAGGCACTGGTAAGGCCTCAGTTGGAATGCGGTGCAGTTTTGGAATCCATATACAAAAGGACATCTTGGAAATGGAAGCAGTTCAGAAGGCAATTAAATAATAAGGGAATGGAGAGGCTTGACTATGCAGGAAGAAAGCAAGTTGTTTAGGACTGTTTACCTTAGAGAAGCGACATTTGCGTGGGGATATGATCATCTTATATAAATATATTATTGGGCCATAAATAACTCTCTGGAGCATTGTTCACTAATAGGTCATATCAGAGACTCGTGGACATCCATTAAGATGGGAAGAAGAAGTTTCATCTTCAGGTTAGGAAGGTTTCTTTACAGTGAGAACGGTGAAACTGTGGAACTGTCTTCCAGCAGATGTGGTATGGCAAGTTCATTGAATGCTTTAAAAAGTGGGCTAGATATGTTTCTAAAACTAAAAACATTGAAAACTACTGGTATTAATACATATATTGTAGTTCTGGTTGGTACAGAGATACTATAATATTGAGAATTACTGGAATTAATATATACTGTAGTTCTGGTTGGTACAGGGATACTATATAATATTGAGATTACTGGAATTAATATATACTGTAGTTCTGGTTGGTACAGGGATACTAATAATTGAGAATTACTGATATTAATATAACTGTAGTTCTGGTTGTACAGGGATACTATATAATATTGAGAATTACTGGTATTAATTCATATACTGTAGTTCTGGTTGGTACAGGGATACTATATAATATTGAGAATTACTGGTATTAATACATATACTGTAGAGTTCTGGTTGATACTTTCCGATTGCCATTTGGAGTCAGAAAGGACACCCCCCCCCACCCCCTTTTTAGCTGAGTTTTTGCCTTCCTCTAGATCAACTGTTAGGTAGGGTTAATAAGGAGGGTGAAAGGTTGAACTTGTGTGGGTTTGAACTAAAGTCAAAAAATTACATTTTGATCAAAAATCATTATCATTGAAAATGCCGGCTAATTTTGCCCTAACCAATCAGATGTTAGCTTTTGATTGATTGGATCAAAATTAGCACCCATTGGGCGGGGTGGTACACACAAAAGTTTTTTGTCCCAAACAAGCGTTCACTACAAACTATCATTCCATTTTATTGCAGTTTTAGGATCTGCAGGCAAACACACATATTCCCTTCCAAAATGCAGCCCTTCAAGCCAATTCAAAGTTTATACTTAAACTTTCCCTTTCTAGTTCACACTGTGCTGCAGTTTGATGCATTTAAAAATTAGGGCACCACTGTGCGTTAATGCACGCGGAAACAGCCGCACAATCCCAAACGCAATGTTCCGCTGCGCTAAAAAAAAAGCGTGAATGTAGCCTTAAAGGGTATGTCCACCTTAAAAACTATTTTTTAATATAGCATTCCCCCTGTCCCCCAGCCCCAACTGCTATGCCCCAAACTCTATTTACCTCCCAATTTCCCCTGCCGCGCTGCCGGCCCTCTGCTGCGAGAGAGAAAATGCAAGCAGAGGGGCGGGGACCGGCAAGAGTAGCGCTGTGATTGGCGAGCGGCAGCCAATCACGGACACGGCTGCCGGTCATCAGTGCAGCGGAGGAAAGAGGGGGAGAGGTAAGGTGTAAGTATGTTCGGGGCACTTTTCTAAAATAAAAAATGTAGCGGTTGGGGCTGGGGGGAGGGGAAAGCGTTGGGGCAGTGGGGGGACAGGGGAATATTATATTAAGGAATTTATGCTAGGGGGAGGGGAATCCTGAGAGGAGAAGGGCTGCAGTACGCACCCACCAAACTTCTCCCGAGGCCAGATAGAAGGCAGAGTCCTATAGACTCTGCTAGCCTTCTGGTGGGCAGTTTTTTTGGGACTTTGGGGGGGGACTACAGGAGAACCTTATGGAGTTGGGATGTGAGTGTTAAGGATTAAACTACACTACATGGTGGGCCAGTAGTTGGGGGGATGTATAGTTTGGGGGTGACATGCCCTTTAAGTATTTTCCATGGTGGTAAAGGTCGCAGGTATTGATTAAATTCGCCCATTTTAGAGCGTTTAAGGCCATAAAGGATTAAAGGGGCATGGCGGGGGCTAATTCTTTGCTATATTTTTATTAAAACATGCCTAAAATAAGAGAATAAAATAGCCTTCTACAGATTTCAATTTTGAGAATTTCTACTGATTGACTGTTAGGTGGGACAAACATGATCAGAACTCCTATAAGCAATTCAGCCTCCCAAACATCCTATTAGAGGGCCGAATACAGAAGGCAGAACTTTACAGTAATAACACACATAAGGGCACTGTGTTTGTCTTCCCTCTGTGAAGTATGCTCAGTTCGGCAATAAAAGCTTAAGTTTATCTGTAGCTGTTGGCAGTCCGTCCTTTTGCTAAGAACTTATTTATACAGACACAAATGACATAACCAATATTTCCTGCATTTGATTTGTGGGCCCAGCCAAAAGGGCGTATACCACACCTATTAATGATCGGAACCTTCACGCATGCGATCATACATTGAAATGTTCTAAAAAAAAAGTAGGGGTGGTGTCAGCAACTGGTTTCTATTGCTGGACATTTGGTTATTACACAGCTACACTGACATCCTTTCTTACTTGGCAATCAAGAGGATTCAGAGTGTTTATAATATAGAATGTGCAGGAGTGTGCCGACAGATAGACCCCAAAGAGGTGCAGTTACACACTACATTGCCAGGTGTTCGGTGTCTTTAAGTTATTTTGCAAAAACTAGTTTAGATATAGTGGCGTTAAATATTAAGATTTAAGAGATACTGATCATTGCACCAATTAGAATTGTGTTCACCGGTTTGCAGCAAGATAACGACATCCCACCCAGACTATAAAATGATATCCAGACCGCCAATAAAGCAATAACCTAGACTAATTCTATATATATTACCACAGGGCTTTATAACAGCACAGGTAAAGGAAATCTACTTATTTGTGGATCACCACCCATATTTTTAGTTGAACAGCTGTCCGATACATTTGATTCTTTTACTGCCAATTAATATTCTGTGATGCAATTTCCATGAAGATCTTGCCAATTATAAACATATAAATGATTCTTAGTGATGTCATGGCCCAGCATAATTGTAGAGGAGTCTGATCAGGCAGTTGACATCTCTGGTAAATGAATGCAAGGCCTATTGTCATATTGACCGTTCCAATATTAATGGGAAATGTGTTCCATACCCTTTCCCTCTGTATACGTAGAATCCTCTATAGGTAGGTGCACAGGGATAGTGTGATAGGTATGTGCGCTACAGGCCTCATCCAGTGTTGCAGTCCCCTGTAAGCTCCATGTTGTCCTCTTCAGGATTTACACTGAACCCGAAGCGCCTTCTGGATTTTTGTAATTGGACATAGAGGGGACACTTCTCCAGGGAATACTGCAGCCAATCATTAGGCAGCCTTTAGCCCCCCCCCCATACCATGGGGTAAAGGTCATGAGCAGTGTCTGTGTATAAATAAATGTAAATTAAATACCGACTTCCTGTTTGACAGGACCCCTTATAGAGACCATTATGGTCTTGCCCTTGACCAGCAGCGCAGGTTGATTCAAGTTGCTCAGTAGAGATGTGAGCATGTGTGACACATCCAACAGCCCAATCAGTAGAAATTACTGTAGGAACACATTCCAAGGAAGTGGTTGCATCCTGGGAAGAAGAAGGACCGGTTTTTAGAACCTGAAATGTCAGCTCACTAATGTCCAACAGCCGGGAACAGGAAAGGTATGAAATCACCTGATTTCTCAGAATGGGAGAGAATATGTAGAATAACTAAGAAAGGCATTTCACAACACAATTTAAAACAAAAATGATCATTTCCACTGAACTATCCCTTAATGCTCAAGTGTCATCCATAGGTTCATTTGACTACTCAAGCAGGGTTACAAGCCTGTATGTTCACATATACGCCACCATGCTATAGGTAGAAGAATGCCATTCTTGCCCAAACCCCACACTGATTAGGGCAGCAGTCAAGGGGAGATTATTGCTCCCCTTCTCCTAAACACTTGGTTAGACCAGGACCAGCTACCTGGAGATTCAGTCTCTATGGGTGAACCGTAACTGGTGTCCTTGTCTGCAGCCTGGACACCTACCTGATCACGTCCATCAGACCAGGACACGTTGGAGCATCACTCGGTCCTTTCATCCCACCGAGGACTTGCCGGGGCGGAGCTTATGACAGACTATCCAACTCCCTTTTTAACCAATAGTAAAGGGACGAGAGCAGGAAACCAACGCGGTTAACAGTAAATCTGCAGGCAGGTTACAAAATGAATCTCACAGGTATAACAGCTGAAGTTACTTTGTTTTTATTAAAAAAAATAAAGGAAAAGTTGATGATTATGATAGACAGAACTGTAATTGGACCCCCATATTTCTTTCATATAAACATTCCGGTTCAAATAGATGCCTGACGGCTGATGGGAGAAAACCCAAACAAATTATCGGGGGGGGGGAGGGGGGTGACAAGATTTAAACTTTTTGTCTTACGTAGACGGACTTAAATAATTGGGGCTTTTAGCGATTTATTTTTTTTTTTATATTCTTTTTAAAATGGCACTTTCTTACAAACCAAGGAGCTTTTAAAACAAAAAATGATATATATATATATATATATTCTATATTATATAGCGGCAATGCGCATGATGTTAATCACGCCCCCTACAAAGAAAGAAAACGCCGCTGCCAAAATGGAGGGGGGGAAAAAAAAAACCACATTTAGGCTCTATTACATTTACAAATACATACATAAATATATTACATACCACAACCAACCAAAAGGAAATGCCCGGGCGCCCCCACGCTGATCGCGTGTTGCCGGGTTACTGCACCCGCACGCTCATTTGGTTCAGTTGTTTTTTATTTTTTTTCCTTCTGTAAAAATATTTAAACAAATGGTGTGTCCAGAATGGGCTGTAGCTTTCCTTTTATCGCTGGAGGGTCACGCGGAGGAGTTAGTTCGTCAGTATGGAGAACTGGGTGTAGGCCCGCCTGTTAGCCTGAGTCTTTGCTGCATGGCATTCGCCTGGCTGCGTGCCCCGGGAACACCCCTGTAAGAGGTTAACAAGAACATCCAGTTGGGCACTTTTATAATGGAGAGCAATGAATTATATTATACTCACTTTCCCTCTCCCATAGGGGCCCTGAGTATAAGGCCACACATTGAAACAGAAATATCATTGGGCGGTTCCAAGGAAACCGTCTCTTACCTGCCCCATCCTGCGGAAGGTGGTGATGGAGAGCAGCTTGAGAGTGGGGGGCTGCTGATGCGCAGGCAGAATGTGGTAAGAAAGGAGCTGCGAGCGTAATCAGCTGCTGCCCAGGGTTTAGAGGCCCAGTGGATCCAAAAAGCGATTGAAGGCAAGTGAACGGAGGAGGAGTTCCTGCGTGGAAACCCTGCTTGTCAAAGGTCTAAGAAAATAGAAATAAAGGAACATGAGGACGGTGTTGTGAAAATATCCATGTAAACAAAACATCTAAAGCTTCTGACAAAGGGAAAAACAAGCGAGGAAAGTTTATACCGGTCGGTCTAATGAAATAGCTGAAATAACATGGGAAATCAGAGAACGTGGTGCCATACAAACACAAACCTGGACACTAACACGGTTATTCAATAAATGTCTTATCGTTTAAAATGGTGCTAATTTTGCCCCAACCAACCAGATGTTACTTTCATTTGAAAGCTATCACGGTTGGTTAGGGCAAAATTAGCACCATTTAACGATAAGAACTTTATTGAATCTCCTGTTATTCATTGCTGTTAACAGGTAATTTGCAGCTGTGACTTTTCAGTTAATTTAAAATTATTATCTGAGAAAAATAAAAAGTTTATTATTTGTTTTTAATCACTGCTCTAGGGCATCCTGTGAGAAACTATGGAGGATGAAAAGGTTTAACTTTCCTTTCTTCCAGAAGCTCGAGTCACCAGCACCCTAGGAATGGTTCCTATCCCTGCCGCCGCCGCTCAGCCACCACTACTTGCTGGTTTACCAGGTAGGGAGCCCTGATTAATTAAAGAAATGAAGATTGAGTGGTTTGCCTGGCCACTGGAAACCGTTACATATTCCCTATATACACTTACCTGAGTTTTATTGTAGAGCTGAGCCACTGATATCAGGCCACTCCTGTTTTATAGAACTCACAGGGACACCCCTGAAGAGAAAGAATAAAATCATGAACCAAAGTAAAAGACACGAATAATAAAGGAGACGTATAATAATAAAAAAGGAAAATCCATAATCATCGGGTGTGCACATTCCACCAATGTAAAAGGGGCCCATACACGCACCAATCTCCGTCCAATTATATTTGTTTATGGGCGAGTGCCTAATGTTATGATTGGGGGGATGGACATGTATGCCCACGTTTAATATAGGGGCCATAACACCTAATACAGTAAACAGGCCCATACACAATCCAACAGAAAACCCTCTAAAAAACTAGTCACCAGGGTGTAAAGTTCTAGATGCCAATTGGCGCCTAGGATTTGTCCACCCTGGTGTTTATATTGAATATCACCTACATGCTCTTAACCAATGGAAGCTCCCGTTGCCCTGGACTCCTCCCCTGACTCTAAAAACACAATTTTAATAAAAAGGTCTTGCTTTCAAATATAGTGTATTATGGGATCATAAACATGTCAGAGTGATAAGTGAGAGACGATAACCCTTTCCAGGCCCGGTTCCAGCTGACTTGTTTTGTGCTTGCGATGGTGCATGTAACCACGATTGCTGTAATCTCCAGCTGCTGTTCCTTGCGTCAAATCGTCGTACTTTGGAAGGGAACATTGCTAATACTCACATGAAATGACTAAAAACAGAGGGAGCCCGTGGTCTTGGCCAATCAGAAGACCTTACCTGTACCGTAGCTATGCTGCCCGTATCCCCAGCCTGTTGGAACGGGGGTGGAAGCCGTGTTGGGTTCACTCCGTGCGTTTGGCTGATGTGGAGGTACCTGACATGAGTATAAAACAGAAACTAAATATGGAAAGGGCCTCTGGGTATAAAAAATTCCAATGTTACCCTGAAAATGATCAATAAGGGATTCTCTCCAACAGACGTCGATATCCGTTAATATTGCACTGAAAGGTGAATCAAAGCCCCTAAATGGGATTCTACAATTCCCAACTAGCAGAAAGCATTTAAAGCCTAGAAACGTCTCCTCTGAAACCTGCAGCATTAGGAACTTGTTGTAAGCTTTATGGGCCTATCCTAGTTGTAGATTTGTTTTCTCACTGCTCTTTATGACTTATGCGAGCGGTCAGGGGCAGGTCACCTCACCACATTGGCGGAAAGGAAGCTAAAGAAAATTCATCCGATCACCAAAGTGGGTTTAATGCCCCCAGTGCGAAGCCTGCCAGTGTAATCTGAGAAAGACTAGGGACTGGCAGAAGCGGTTTAGTGCCCCCCAGCAACCTGCCAGTGTAATCTTGAGAAAGGTAGGGACTGGCAGAAGGGGTTTAGTGCCCCAGCCAACCGCCAGTGTAATCTGAGAAAGGGAGGGCCCGGCAGAAGTGGTTTATGTGCCCCCAGCAACCTGCCAGTGTGTCATCTGCGAAAGAAGCTAGGGAACCGGCAGAAAGTGGTTTAGTGCCGCCAGCAACCTGCCAGTGTAATCGGAGAAAGCTAGGGACCGGAAGAGCGGTTAGTGCCCCAGCACTGCAGTGTATCTAGAAAGAAGGACCGGAGAAGTGGTTAGTGCCCCAGCAACCTGACAGTGTTTAATCTGAGAAAGCTAGGGGGACCGGAAGAAGCGGTTTAGTGCCCAGCAACCTGCCAGTGTAATTAAGAAAGCTAGGGACCGGCAGAAGTGGTTTTTAGTGCCCCCAGCAACCTGCCAGTGTAATCTGAGAAAGTTAGGGACAGGAAAGAAGCGGTTTAGTGCCCCCAGCAACCTGCCATGGTAATCTGAGAATTAGAAAGCTAGGGACCGGCAGAAGTGGTTTAGTTCCCCCAGCACCTGCCAGTGTAATCTGGAGAAAGCTAGGGACCGGCAGAAGGGTTTAGTGCCCCCCCAGCAACTGCCAGTGTAATCTGAGGAAAGCTAGGGACGGCAGAGAAGCGGTTTAGTGCCCCCAGCAACCTTGCCAGTGTAATCTGAGAGAAAGCTACGGACTGGCGCAGAAGCTGTTTGTGTTTAGTGCCCCCAGCAAACTGCCAGTGTAATCAGAGAAAGCTAGGGACCGGCAGAAGCGAGTTTAGTGCCCCCAGAGGTCTACCCCAAAATACAGGTGAAATCCCATTTAAACCTTCCATAAACACAGGTTATCCTGCAGCAGATGTATTACAAACATTGTTGGGCCGTATGAAACGCACTGGGTACACCAGGAACACCAGCTAATACGGTAATCCGTTGTGTTGGTTTGTAGCTATAACCTGGTGCAGTGTTGGGTTTAAGAAAAAACAGTCTGCTGAGCCGTATTATGGTGGGTCTGAGTTTGGTTCTGATGAGGTTGGGCCAATGTTGTAGCAGGCGCAGGTGAAGCAGAATCTCCTCTACCAAACTTTGCTCGTCACCTGAAGGATAGAGAAAATCAATGCGATCAACTGTGAATTCCCAGCCACAACAAAGTAAACAGACTTGGATATAAAATATCCCCACTTCTTACAGGGGTGAGAACAACGGTAGCATTTGGTTATTATAGAGCAAGTCTTTCCAAGGAAACTAAAGAGTAGGAGCCTTTTTGTGGGAAAATGTATCTGCCTCTTCCTGTCCTCCTGGAGGACTCCGGCACGCCACATGGAAGGCCCTAGTCCCGCATGGTTTAAAATGAAAAAGTGCACCGAAAACTTACCAAATTGTGTTCTTGGCTTTCTCAATACCCACCAGCTGCATTTGTGATTGGCTGCCTCTAAGACAATGCGCCTGCCCAGTCGGCCCAAAAATCAACATTACACGATTTACGAATATGAAGACGCTCCTAAACTGTACTTCCCAGCAGCCAATCCCTAGCTGCCTTTCTGACTGCTGACTACATGCCTTTCCCATGCACTAGCAGAGGTTCAATGTCCGCTAACTAGGAGTGAGCGAAGAGAGTGGCAAAGGGTCAGTTTCCAGTGTCTGGGAGTGAGGTCTAGGTTTTAGGAGGTATTTAGATTTTAACTGAATTTTAGTGTGTGGGGTGGGACATTCCCTTTAAAGTACAGTGCCACTATAAATACAGTGACAGCGGGACAACATATAAACTCATTAGGGGACTTTAGTTATTCAAGTGAAGACACAGGGAAATGTTCTATTAACCGCGACTAAAGAAGTACTGTAATTTGTCAAGATTCCGACATTACAAATAAACACGGTGTTGTTTGTAACGCAACAAGAAATGGGGGAGCTGGCCCCCACCTAGTATGGGTTACTTGCAAGGCCTCCGTCTCTGCCTGTGAGGGCCGCTGGAGCTTGGAATGCAATCGCCATAGTAATCCTGTAGGGGAAATAAAATCAGAAGGAATGATCATCCTTTCTTGTTACACTAGACAACCCTGATTTACCAGGTATTGGAAACAACCACACACGGGGTCTAGAAGCCAACTCCTATCACCATCGGTAACCGGGATTGGAGCATCTGCAGGTCATCGTACCATAGATCTGCTTGAAGACAAGAACAAAGATAGTGAAGCAACTCACAGAATCCCACCGAGCATGTAAAGAAAGAATATGGGTTCCAATAACAATAACACCAAATGGTCACAGAAATATCGTTTTATAACGTGGTACATAAAATGACCGGTACCAATGAAGAAACACTGGATTGTACAACAGTTATACAGAGACGACGTCAGGAAAAAAACATAAAAACTGCTTCTGGGTATGCAGGCAGTAACCCCCAGGGCCTACAATGTATGGTTATGTATAACAGGGGGGGACACTGGGGGGAGGTTGGCGGGAGCTTTTCCTGCTAAAGTAAAAACGCAACACAGTCATCCCTAAAAAACACACATTGTATTAATGTAAAGAAACTGTCCCAAAATCAACACAAACAGTCTGATGGCTCAGCACCTTGCACCCTTTCATTAAGCAACAAAAATCTGCAACATCTGGTCTGGTTCCCACAGAAGAGCCACAATCCAATATAATTAGCTACACAGGCAGGAGGTCCTAACAATGGTATCTACCAGTGATGGGCGGTCAAAATTGAATCAATTGGGGTTTTTTTTCCCTCCCATGATCCCCCTCCGCCCATGGAGGATGTAGGTAGCTACTCTGAGCCGTTTACAAGAACACTGTTAACTGGGTGACCTTAGCAAACCTCATTAGAATTTTCATTTAGATCAATAAATAAATCCCATGCTGGGTACTACCCGATGTCACTCAGGGGCGCCGTTCTTTGTGTGGTTGCAGGGCATACTCACACTGGACGCCACCAAGGCCCAGCGTATTTGTAGAGTTCATGGGTACCGGCCATGCTGACCACAGAGGATGGTGGTGCTTGTAGCAGACGTTAAAGGGGTGGGAGAAGGTAGTGCGTGAAGGAGTGGAGTGACACTGAATTCTCTACACTGTGTGCTGCAAAAAAACACCACACGGAATTAGTCACAAAGATCTTTGTTATAGGGGAAGATAGTAGGGAAATAGAAAGATAAAGCAGCACATGGCAGCACCTACGAAGCGGCTCTGAACTTCCCAAAGTGTACTGGTAACACTGTTATTACCTACCTCCACTGTCCAAACCCCAGCAGGGCGGCACCTCTAACATTAACAATATCCCCATAAAAAACCAAAATGGGAAGATCTCCAAGATCATCAAATGTCCATTGGTGTGTTCTCCCCAATGAACTGCTAATGCTGTGATTCCCAATGACATACAAGTTGGTGTTTTGCACATGGTTGAAGAGCCGCCCCTGCTTGGTTTTCTGGGGGTCTGGAGAGTGATGTCACCAGAATCTGTCCCCTCCTCCAGCACTGGTTTTAATGGCAGAAGAAGAAAAAGAACTGAACCATTATATATAATATATATATAGTACATATATAGTAATTATGAATATGACAGTAATAATATAGCTATAGTACAGTACACAGTACAGTACAGTGTAGTACAGTGTAGTTATAGCCCCGACAGTATAGAAATATAGTACAGTATAAATAGTACAAGTATATAATATAGTTAATAATCATGATTATAGTACAGTTATAGCATATAGTACATAGATAATCTAGTAGAAATATAGTATTAGTACAGTACAGTTACAGTGTATAGTGTAGTACAGTGTAGTTATTAGCTACAGTATAGAATATAGCCTAATACAGTATTAATAGATAGTATAATATAGTATGCTACAGGGATATATAGTATATAATCTAGTACTAGACAGTATAATATAGCAACTAAGTATAATATAGTATAATCTAGTATAGTACAGTACAGTATAGTGTTAGTACAGTGTAGTATAGTATAGTATTAGAATATAGTACAGTATATAATATTAGTATAATATTAGTATAGTACAGTATAAATATACCTACAGTATAATTATAATATAGTTATTAGTAGTAATAAGATATAGATACATAAGATAGTTATAATAGTGCTTGTTATACAGTTGATAGTGACAGATATAATATCGTACTGTATAATATAGTATCTGTTTAGTATAGTATATTAATATTAGACAGTGCTAGTATGTTTACAGTTATAATATAGCTACGTATATAATATGAGTACAGCTACAGTATATATAGAACAGTATAAGATTTAGTATAAGGACAGTATAATATAGTATAGTACAGTTATAATTATAGTATATAATATAGTACAGTATAAATAGTAGTGCTAGATAGTAATAAATTAGTACAGTGTCAGTATGTACAGAAGATATCTAGTTACAGTATTATAATATAGATATCGTACAGTTTAGTATAGTATTTAAGGTTGAATAAAGGTATGTCCATCCAGTCCAACCCATCTAGCAATATCCTCATTCCTGCCTAACTGTTGATCCAGAGGAAGGCAAAAAAAACCCCCACCAAATTTATGAAGGGGAAATATTCCTTCCTGACTCCAAGTGGCAATCGGAAATTTCCCAGGATCAACTCTACTTTATGTATCATAACAGTAACTTGTATCATTCCTTGTTTGCAGAAACTCATCCAGCTTTTTATTAAACTGACCAATGAAACTGCCATAACAACGTCACATGGAAGACAGTTCCATAGCTTTTACCGTTCTCACAGTGACAATCCTTTCCCAACTCTACTTTTGTATCAATACCAGTAACTTGTAACATTCCTTGTTTGTAGAAAGTCATCCAGCTTTTTATTAAACTGACCAATGAACCTGCCATAACAATGTCGACTGGAAGACAGTTCCATAGCTTTACCGTTCTCACAGTGACAAACCCTTTCCCAACTATTAATGTATCAATACCAGTAACTTGTAACGTTCCTGTTTGTAGAAACTCATCCAGCTTTTATTAAAATGACCAATGAACCTGCCAAACAATGTCCACTGGAAGACAGTTCCATAGCTTTACCGTTCTCACAGTGACAAACCCTTTCCCAACTCTACTTATGT
This sequence comes from Hymenochirus boettgeri, assembly GCA_019447015.1. NCBI lineage: Eukaryota > Metazoa > Chordata > Amphibia > Anura > Pipidae > Hymenochirus > Hymenochirus boettgeri. The sequence goes on from CM033469.1 coordinate 411,994,616, forward strand.
ATCAATACCAGTAACTGTAACATTCCTTGTTTGTAGAAAACTCATCCAGCTTTTTATTAAACTGACCAATGAACCTGCCATAACAATGTCCACTGGAAGACAGTTCCATAGCTTTACCGTTCTCACAGTGACAACCCTTTCTAACTCTACTTATGTATCAATACCAGTAACTTGTAAGTTCCTTGTTTGTAGAAACTCATCCACCTTTTATTAAACTGACCAATGAACCTGCCATAACGTCCACTGGAAGACCATTCCATAGCTTTACCGTTCTCACAGTGACAAACCCTTTCCCAACCTACTTTATGTATCAATCCCAGTAACTTTAAATTCCTTGTTGTAGAAAACTCATCCAGCTTTTATTAAACTGACCAATGAACCTGCCATAACAACGTCCACTGGAAGACAGTTCCATGCTTTACCGTTCTCACAGTGAAAAACCCTTTCCCAACTTACTTTATGTATCAATACCAGTAACTGTAACATTCCTTGTTTGTGAGAAACTTATCCAGCTTTTATTAAACTGACCAATGAACCTGCCATAACAATGTCCACTGGAAGACAGTTCCATAGCTTTACCGTTCTCACAGTGACAAACCCTTTCCCAACTCTACTTTATGTATCAATCCCAGTAACTTGTAACATTCCTTGTTGCAGAAACTCATCCAGCTTTTTATTAAACGACCAATGAACCTGCCATAACAACGTCCACTGGAAGACAGTTCCATAGCTTTACCGTTCTCACAGTGACAAACCCTTTCCCAACTCTACTTTATGTATCAATACCAGTAACTTGTAACATCCTTGTTTGTAGAAACCCATCCAGCTTTTTATTAAACTGACCAATGAACCTGCCATAACAACGTCCACTGGAAGACAGTTCATAGCTTTACCGTTCTCACGTGACAAACCCTTCCCAACTCTACTTTATTACAATCCCAGTAACTTGTAACATGCCTTGTTATAGAAACTCATCCAGCTTTTTATTAAACTGACCAATGAACCTGCCATAACAACGTCCACTGGAAGACAGTTCCATAGCTTTACCGTTCTCACAGTGAAAACCCTTTCAGAGCTTGAAGCCAACCTTTTCCTTCAAGTCTTAAGGGATGTCCACGTGTCCTGTGACATGTTCTATTGGTGAACAATGTCCCAGATAGTTTATTGTATGGGCTGTTATGTATTATACACAGTAATTATATCCCCACGCAAGCGCCTTTTCTCCAGCGTACATAATTGTAACATTCCAGTCTCTCTTCATATTCAAGCTCCCCCAATCCCCTTATTAATTAGTTGCCCTTCTCTGAACCCTTTCCATTTCCAAGATGTCCTTTTTGTACACAGGATTCCACCAGAGATCAGGACAAAGGATGGGTTATATTTAGATTCCCTGTCCCTGTGACCTCTCTTCTCTGAATGTAAAATACAATCTGTTTGCCACCAGAGGGAGCTCTGTCTAACTACCATTAGCTGTGGGGACGTAGCTACAGGAACGTTCTGGCCTAGAATCTCTCTGCAATTTGGGATCAGAGACTCCCTGGCACTGTGAGTACCAAATTAACTCTTTAATGTAAAGCTGGGAACACACCATCCAATAATTTGGGCCGACCGAGTATCAGTCGGTCTGAGCAAAATATTGGATGGTTTCTTTCAGCTGCGACTCGACCGCCAGCTGTGTCTGAAAACCTCGGTCACGGCTAACTGTCAGATGAAGCTGCTTCAGTCGTGTCCAACAGTCCTTCGTCCTGGCCGACCAGTCTTAAGGACAACTCCACCCTCATAAGAACATCTTTAGAAAGAATGGCCCTCTTTAAAATATGTTGATATATCATACTTTGTCCTATGAATTCATTACTGTATGCCTGCTATGCTTGGATGCCTCATGGAAACTGGCAATTTAGAAACCTGTACTGAGCCTGTACTGAGCCTGTACTGAGCTGGGCATGCTCAGAAGAGGCAGACAGTGGATTAACATTCAGTCATTGGCTGTGATGTCAACTGTCAAATCCATAACTGACAGTTAGTAACTAGAAGAACCAGGAAAGTGAAACAGGGGAAACAGGACATTGTGCAGGATTTCAGGTTAGACATTATATATTTCAATTTCAAATATTACCGTTTAGGGTTTGGGGGTGATTTACCTGTATGTAAGTTTTCATTTTAGGGCTGGACTTGCCCTTTAAGAGCCGAATGGTCGGGACAATTGTATTGGTGCATGTGAACTTTAAGTTGGGCTAGTTGATCTCAACTACTTGGGAAGAACATTCTCATTAAAAATGCCAAAACATTTCACAAAATTCTGTTCCTGTCACATGACTTCAGCTGCTGAGTAGGGTGGCCTGTGTGGATCAAAATTACAAAAGACCTGAAGCAGGGACTTACCGAGTGAGAGAGACTGTAGAGGACAGCACCGACGCTGAGGGAAGGCTGTTCTGGTGACCAGACAAAGTGCTGGAGGCAAAAAGAAGAAAAGGAAAAAAATTAAGAAGTTTGCACCATAATATAATCTAAAAAATAAATGGAAAGGAAAGTTATTTTCGAGCTTGGGAAGGAGACACATGGCTCGCTCCAGTACACAGGGTTTAAAAGGGAGAAGTCCCTCTGCTCCCTACTGCTGCTAGAACACGTACAGGATCCATATGCATCCCATACGTAGATATGCAGCTATAATCATTCATCACTGAATTCCATACTATTAAGAAACCTGCAATCTCTGTATGGAATCAGACGAGGATCAGCCACACCCCTACATACAGGATCCATACTACCCAGTTTACAACACCTACATGCATGTGCACATTCACTACAGAACAAGGGGATCCCGTTGTAATCTGCATGAGAAACCCCAGGGAAGGACTTGGTTGCAGTCTACACCTTATAGGATAGGGATGTAGAAATGTGCGTCTCTTACCTGTGAGCTGGGATAGGGAGCTGCTCGACAAGTCAGTTGGCTGCGTTAGGGAGTGTGTGCGAGACACAGGTGGGAGAAGTGAGGAGCTGGTGGGGGCTTGTACTGGCCAGAGACCCTACAGAGGTGAGGCTTGGAGGGGAACTCTCAGTTGCAGGTTGGACGGAGGGTGAAGCTGGAACAACACAGTCATTAGGTTTTACAGTGACAAAAAGCCATGTTTTAGGTTGAATTATCTGTAGACTTAAAGGGGAACGGTGGTAAAAAAACATGTCCCAAAAACCTCTCACAATTGCAGTTACCCCTCTGGCATCATACTTATACCACTATTTTACTTCTATCCCATTTAAATCTGATCCATCTGTCCCATTCTTTTTTTAGCTTTGGGTGCTGCCTGCTTAGTATGGGCATTCCCTTAGCTTTATCTTGTGCTTTGTAACAGGAAGGAAGTAACTGACTTAATCCACCAATAGAAACTCATTTCTCACATGAACAAACCAACCCCTGCAATATTCAGTGCCACAGAACCTCTCCAGTACATCTCGCTGGAATGATACAATTGGAGGTGCACTTTGTCCAAGCTTTGGGTTGTGCAGATGCCTCAAACGGTTCTCCCTTCAACCATAGCCTGCTGGAATGAAGGCTTTGAAACTCCCCTTTCAGCAATATGCAAATAAGGACAAAGACTTATGGGTAATATGTTTACATGGAAGCTTTATGAAAGATATATCTTTGAAAAGACTTTTACAGCATTACCCAGAAGTCTTTGTTATTATTTGCATATCCCTGGGACACACAGTAATGGGTGATTGGAGCAACTCTCACCTGGGGTGTTAATCAACAGTCCATTAAAGATTCAATAACTTGTGAAGTCAGCATCATAGAGAGGACATGGGGGGGATCGATTGAAAGGTAAGACAATGGCCTTTCATTTAAAAGGGTGTGTATTCACCACAGTCCCCCTTTAACAAGTCACAACGTTAGAGGCTGTCAATCTGCCTTAACTGTTTAAAAGTACATTCCTCTCATTGCAGGTCACCGCTATCTTTGTAAAGATTTCGCCTGGGCAGCTGGGAACATATGTTCAGGGCACTGTACATAGCTGTAACAAGAAACCACAAGCTACATGCTTCCGCTTGAAGCAGAGCATGACTGGGTAATGAGAGGCATCCTGTTTTACAGGAAGCCCCAGTATGCCAATGTGCCCGGCAGGGAGACTAGCTTGTCTGCAGTATAACAATCTAACTGCTGTACACCCACTTATTGGGCTTTAGGGAAAATCATCTGTCTATATTCATTATAGTTAATAGAAGATGGCTGTCTGTCTCTATGGTTAAACAATGAATGGAGGAAACATATAGAATGAAGTTAATTCTAAGACCGAACTGGGGCGCATTGCAGGAAAGACTCAGTGATGATGAGAGTTTCAGCAGGAAGCTCAGACATGTGCTTGGAATTCTGACATCATTGTCTATTCCTGGTCACCACAAACACAGGATAACGTTTATTTCTTCCTTCATACTTACTGCTCATTGTTGCTTGTGCCCGAATTCCGTTGTGTCCATTCTGTAAGAAAAACCAATAGGAGTTATTAAGGGGAAGGTAGGTGGGGGTATTTCTAGTAGAATTGAGCTCATCACTCTTTACCACCCATTTCTACAAGACCGTATCGCTCGCAAAGCTCCCCCCCAGCCCCCCCCCCCCTTCTCCCCTTTTTCACCCCATGTGTGCCCTGTTAGAGATAGACACTTTACACAGCAGGTTAAAAAAAAAAACAGCGTATGCTTCTGTTCCCCTTTAATAGAAGAAATCTGAAATCAACTCCAGTGACGGGCACCCCCTCTGTGGGAGGCACGAACTTTGGTATGCTATTCGGCTATGCACAGAAGTCTGGTCGTAGGAAAGAAGAGGAGGAAGGGGATGATGTGGTCATGGACTGGTGCTTGAGAAGAGCTGCTGAGGCTGGAAGTGGTGATAACTGGTGCTGTGTAGCTGGTTCTGGCACTGGACTAGATATGGCAGGAGGTATTAAGCAGTCACTGCAGGGAAACAGAGAGTGACAACCATGGCAAGCTTTCAGCAACCATACACTGTGTGTATTATTATACTTTAAACATTTTGCAATTCGTTCATTACCTTAAAGATTTGGATATAAGTTGTTCGGTGTTGGGTTTTTCTGGACTTGGTTTGACCCATATTGTTAAGGATGGTTCTGATCCAAAATCCAGGCACCAAAATTGCACGTTTAACCCAGTGACATCAGATGATCCTGGCATCTCTACAGCAGACGAGGTAATGCAGTACCAGGGCGACAGTGGTCATTTAGGGTGCGGGGACAGGTCACAGATTGGTATTTAATGGTGACAGACAATTAGCAAAAAAACCCAGAAACTCAGAATGGTTTTGTTCACAGTGTATTCAGACATTGCTTGGAAAAAAGGCATCATTGTATTCGGGATTCAATGACCATTAAATGATGGTTGCGAAGCAAATTAAAAAGTATGTTCGTTGTCTTTATCAATTCATCTGTCTTGTCTTTAAACCTTGACATGTATTGCACAAACACAGATAAACCGCGGCCCATTCCAGATCTCCAGGGTGTTTCTAAGCAAAACAACATAACAAGAGATAACAGAAAAGGATATTACCTGCCCACCTTTGAGGTGGAGGCATCCTCCGTTTTTGAGGTTTGAGCTGTTTTTGACTTGCTGGTTTGTGTTGTTGGTGCTGATATCGTCTGAGGATCCAGGGACAGTTGGGAGGCGACGCATACGTGAAGCAGTTTTTGCCGACGATACAGGGAATTGTCCAACCGGTGACGTCTCTCGGAGCGTCACCTGGTGGGAGGAAGGACTCCAGGCCAGGAGGCGGAGTGTGATTGGATGTTGCTGCGGTGGGTGGGTTTTGGACTCCAGGACTGGGAGGTCTTTGGTTGGCATATGTGTATGCAGTGTAAAAGGATCGGTATGAGTCGCCGTAGGAACAAGAAGTGCTGTTTCTCCAGTTGACATACCCATTCTGGATGTGATCTCTATATAGTGTAGTGAAAACCAACCGCCCTTGTCCTTTGCTAACACCCCCTTGTGGGGATGCCTCACTTTGCTTGGGAGACAACACACCACCACCAAAGGAACACTCACAAATAAAACGATTACTCCACAGAAGGTAAAACAGCCATACACTGGGAACCTGTAGGCCTTCACTCCCAGAATAGAAACCCACAGTCCCCTGGAGACCTGGCCCTATAGTGTTAAGGGTAGGCCTAGAGCCACATCTGCTGCGTTTTTTTTGCGCTTGCGATTGCGTTTTTTAAAAATCATTCGAAAACGCTGGACCGGCCAACGCAAAAAATAACACGCGTTTTCGAGTGCGTTGCAATTTGCTGTTTTCGTTCTGCATTTTTAATCTCATGCAATCGCATGCGTTTTCCTATTACTATGAAGAAGAAATGCGTAAGGCGCAACCGAAAATCGCACATGAAAAATGGCGTTGCTATTGCGTTTGCGTTGCAGTGTGGCTTGCCCTAAGACAGCTTTTTTTTTTTTAATTGAGGGGACAATTTCTTCAGATAAGCTCTTATTTGCAACACTGTAGGCTGGTACACCAGACCTTCTATAAAGGGCCAACTGAGTGGTCTCCAGTTATAGTTACACCTCAAGCGATGTTTCCATTCAAAATAGAGGTCACATCTCTGCCTGCCGGTAAGAAATTATATTTTCAGGAAACGTTCAAATGTCCTTTTCCCGTTGAGGACGCTGAATCCCTGAGAGTTCACGCTCCTCTATGCTGGAAGTACTGCCGACATAAGAAGATAAACAATTGACAGCTGAGGGGAGCGGAGAGTGGCGCTCTATTAAAGCAGGCAGGATGATCATATGACTTCATGATGGTCACACGCTACATGCTGCGTGAAAACAAGTGTTTGTAGATGTAAATTTCCTCATTTAGCTGATTTGGGATGGTTAGGGTTCATTTTGAAAGCCAACAACAAGAATTTCCATTTAAAGGGAGGCCGTAAACTCCCACAAACCCCTAACAAAGAAATCAGTGCCATTCGGTTTTCTATATTACAGGGAGGTGAGAACTATATTCTCACCTCCCTGTGAAATAAGTAGGACGGTCGGAGATATGGAACTTACCTTACGCGCTCTCACTCGCAGCAGCGCGCTCCTTCAATAAAAAGCTGTCTCTCCCGATCGCGCGCCCTATCTTTGTATTGGCGCGATGCGCCTAAGATGGGCGCGTGGTCGGGACAGAGCGGCTGCGAGTGGAGCGCGGTAGATAAGATAAGTTCCAGGTCTCCCGAGCGTCCTATTATTCACAGGGAGGTGAGAATAAGCGTTCTCACCTCCCTGTGTGAATAATAGAAATGGATGGCACAGAGTTCTTTTTGGCGTTTAGTGTTCATTAACCCTAATTTGGAGACCACGTTTCTACTTTAGGGTCACAGGTGTCTAAACAACAGTCTAAAAAACAGTTACACAGTAAGTCGTAAGTCCAGGGACCTTCTATAGCAGGGATTTCCAACCTGCAGCCCTACAGATTTTACAAACTACACTCCAAGGAGTGCTTGAAGGGTAATGGTGGGAGTATTAAAGGAAAGCCTGGTTTTTATAGAATCTAATTTTCAGCCAATCCTGTAAACTTGTTGTAAAAATGACATTTAACATATAATGACATGAAGCGTGCAAATGTAAGTATGTTGATATATTTGAGCAAGCTGATATATTTGATTATGCTATCTCCTCCACACTTTCACTCATATAAAAAGGCAAAGATTCCAGAGCAGGACTCCCAGCAATCAGATGTTTATTAACAGAGACTGCCAAAACCTTTGTAGACAGAAACAGATTTTATAAAAGCATCAAGGTGTTTACCAGCTAGAAAACAGGCCTCGTTGTTAATATACAGATCTGTTCCTGCAGTTAATCAACATATTATGCGGAGCGTGAGCTATGGAGGGTAAATGTGACCTCACACTAAGGGAGGAACACAGGATGACTGACAGACCTCAAAGCCTTTTCTGAAAAACTCGCAATCCCTGGTTAAGTAGTAAGCAGAAGAGACTAATTCCTGACACCCCATATGTTCCAGGGAATCCAATACAAAACATTTTCCTTAAATGGAGCTTCCCTCTACTGGACACAATTTCAGGCATTCGTTCTAATTGGGTATTGCGAAATCCGACCGTCGGGTGACAGAAAGTATAATGAAAACCATTGTTCACACCACAGCTCCTCACCCCACCTGTCAATGACGTATTAATGGTGCACCACCTGTTTTTGCTCACACCTGCCCTTACACATGGTAACTCATTACCGAGCCTGTAAAAGGAACAGAGATTAGGAACCATAACGCTAAGGGCTAATGTACTACTGATTTCATACAGAGGGAATTCTTTACATAATAACACACAGAAACTGCAGATTCCAACATTATAAACCTTCCAATTTCTATGTGGTTGCACAATAAAATCTTACAGTACAGAAACCCCTGCAGTGCCCCTCCCTAGCTCAGTGACCCCAGACAGGGGTGTTTCGCCCTTGCCTCCCCTAGCTCAGTGACCCCAGACACGGGTGTTCGCCCAGTTAGAGAGATGCTTTTCCCAGGGAGAGGGTGTTTCTGTAGTAAAATATTTACTGACTTTCTATGGGTTTAATCTTTGCTTAGGAATTACACAGAAAGGCTCCATATTAATTTGCAGTTACGGTGAACTATTCTATGGTCAAGTGGTAGCGAAGTTTAACATGGTGAACTTACCAAATTGACCGGAGTACTGAGGGACTTGGGGCGGTGTAGCCTTAATATCCAGGTGGAAGAGTTGCTGTACCAGTGCTGCATTGCTGGGGATGGGAGGCGTAAACTGCCCCAAGCCTGGGCTCTCAGTTGTTCAAGTATTTGGGAACCAGTTGAATTTGTCAGCTTTGAAGAACTCAAATCGCCAAATCCAGAGCCAAGGACGGATGACTAGAAGAATTACATTTGTTTCATTAAATATAAAAACACCCCCCGAACAAGCGATAAGCATTATGTTTCAAACTTTTCCTAGGGCTAGGCCACAACTAAGCACTGTAAACGTGATCCGATCTTAGTTTGCACACACTAGTGTTGGGCTATGTGATTGCCACATCATGTCCGCTTATTGGAGCGTATGTGACCACCATTTCTGGTGCGATTTGCATGGGCTCGATCAGGGCGAATTGACCAAATCGCCCGCATAAGTGGGACATCAACGCACGGTAACCGATTCTGCAATCGCGCGTGTGTGTAGTGCAGCCTCAGCCTTAAAAGGAGGTTTAAATGTAAGCTTGCACATTCATTAAGAAATCATATCCATTATTTCCTTTCAACAATGGCTTTTTACACAAAAAGATAAAACGGATAAAAGACGTAAAATGCAACGTTAAAAACAAAACAATGCATTTGAAGTCAACGCAAATCAGAAATTATAAAAGTTGAGATACCATTAGGTCAGAAAAGTTATATGAACAATAATAATACGAATAGAATGGGAAGACATTAATCCGGTGCAGGAATTGTTACAATACATGTCATTGGATAACAGGTGGATCACTAAGGTTGCCAATCAGTTTCGATCGGAAATTGAACACACCCTGTGCAGTTTTACATTGTCAGATATTGCTAAGTACCTTCCTATACTACGTTCATTTTACCGGCCCTTTGTTCACCATTACAAACATGAAAATCCCTGGGTTATCCTCTTCTTTATCCTATAAATCTACTATATTAACATTTCTTTACAAGCTTACAGGGTGTATTCAATAAAAGTTTTATGTTAAAATGGTGCTAATTTTGCCCCAACCAATCAGATCTTAACATTTGAAAGCTAACATCTGATTGGATGGGGCAAAATAGACCATTTTAACGATAAGAACTTTTATGAATTCTCCATGTTGGTTCTGCTTCTACAGACAAATGATTTTTCCTGTTTCCATGTGGTTAATAATCTGAAATACTGGGACCACGTAAAGGTAAACGCCCATTACTGAAAAACTGCAGCTCCTGGTATGGCTAATGTCAGGCCAAACTTGCTACATCTGTTGAGCTGCTGTACAGACAAGGGCGTCTTCATGGTCTACATCAGCAATTTCATTGTCGAGGGTTGTGTGTTATTCTCAGTTTGATTATTTGTTATACATTTCTCTAGCTGTCAATGTGAGATGATCCAATAACATAAAACATTCAACTTACAAGGCTTTGTGGAGGGGTAACTATTAGTGGCATTGGAGGTGGCACCGGTGGCATGGAGTGCTGTGCTGTGAGTGGTGAACCAAGGCTGACCGAATCTGTGTGGATGGGCCTCGAAGGACATAGTGTTCTGGCGCAGGGTCTGGCAGAAGGGCTGACCCAAGCTCGATGCTGGAAGAGTGATGGAATTGTGAGCCAGAACTGAGATCCGTCCTCGATGCATACGACTGTAGAACCCAGACAGATTGTCAATAATAGTTTTTTGTGCATCTTGTACACATTCCTGTGTCCCCAACACCAAGGGCACACCGGGTCAATCACAATGATGCAATCGTAAAATAAACACAAACGGTTTTAGCCCTGAGCCAATGTCACCCATGTCTAAAACAAAGATGACTGTTTTTAAGGCAGATATAGGGGTGAGTTTTGCACAGCAAGAAGTTCTCATAATAGCGGGAAAGCAATTTATAATAAATTTTAGGGAAAGAATTATGTCAATGAGTAAAACACGATCATTTCAAAGCATCTCCCCTCCTTCATTAACATAGTTTTCCAATGTCAGAGATTTGAAGAATGGTCGAGTGACAATGATTGGTGGTACGGAGGCCAAGAAAGAAAATCGGTTACATTGCATATAGTGTAATTGCGCATTTTTTTAAGTTGTTATATCTATTTTAGTAAGTCACATTCTGATGAACCACCCATATCTTCTCCCGGCAACCTGCAGTTCCACATATTCACGCTAGATTGAGGTCAGTTACTCACAAGGGGTTTCAGACATCCGCAAAGCGATACTACTCCAGGGAATCCCACCAAATTATCAAAATCCCATGAGAACCAAATCCCATTATAATTTAAACATTTCATATCATTATATGTACAAAGAAGATGGCATATATAATAAGTGGGCAATGCCGGGATGAAGACGAAGACCACCTAATTTAGAACCTTGTAGTCTTATGGACAGTCTTTATTCCACCAGGACTTTATAGAAGGAACTGCAGCTTCGATAGTGTGAATTGGTATGATCGAACGCCATTTGGCCTTAGGGGGTAATGACCTGGATGAATGAATATTACAGATATACCATGATCTGGATGAATGAATATTACAGATATACCATGACCTGGATGGATGAGGAGCTTCACAAGCACGTTACCATCTACAATTTAGCATGAAGAGCCAACTTTTCTCTAACCATAAAAATGTGCTACCTAGTCTTTTTATTATCTCTGATGCATGTTTTAGTCCTTAAGCCTCAAACACGTAGGGTTTTCTGCCCATTGCTTCGGCTGTCAATCTTACATGTGCAGTGGTGCTTGCTAGGATTGTTCATTGATCAGGAACAGCAGGAGGGATCAAAATGGCAGTGACGGGAGCTGCCAAACATGTGTACTTGGGGACTGAAGCAATTTGGCATTGAATGTTCGATGGTTACTTCAACCAACAGTATCTGTACTTTGTCTAGTCTACTTAGTCTAATAATTTATGGGTATCTGTTCCATCCCTACCAGAAGAGAAAATAAAACAAAAATAATTATCTGGTAGATATCGTGTGAAACCATGCCAATCTATAGCAGAATATGTTACGGACCAGAGGAAAGCAAAAAAAAAACAAAAAACACCAAATTTATTAAGGGGAAAAAATTCCTTCCTGACTCCAAGTGGCAATCGGAAATTTCCCAGGATCAACTCTACTTTATGTATCAATACCAGTAATTTGCAACATTTCTTGTTTGCAGAAACTCATTCAGCTTTTTTTTCAAACTGACCAATGAACCTGCCATAACAACTTCCACTGGAAGACAGTTCCATAGCTTTACCGTTCTCACAGTGAAAAACCCTTTCCCAACTCTACTTTATGTATCAATACCATCGACGTAAGTTTTTATTCAACCTCAATTACAATGTTACTATGTTTAAGAGGGGAGGTTTATTAAACTTATCAGGGATATTAAATGGTAAACTACAAGCTCTATTTCATTCTCAGAATTTACAGGAGGGTAGTAAAAAGATTTCTACTTTTAGCCGTTATAAGCCTTCACCCTCCAGTTCAGGATAATTATCAGCCAGTTGTGCATTTCACTGACTTAAGTGTACACGCCACATGCATCGTATAGGAAAAAATGTGGTTGACACTAGTGTAATCCGGTGCTACGAATTTCAGTATGGCTACAGGGAAGTTGGAGTAGCAGTTTCTACCTTATTTTTAACAAATGGGATTTAACTATTTTTTTTAACAAAGATACCATTTAAATTTGCAGTGCAAAAACAGTAACGCGCCATCTAAATGTGTTTTGGGGGGGGATTAAATGAGCTTGTCAAATTCTACCTTAATCTTAGAACAGGAAGCGGTTTCCCTGACTGCACTTTATGGCAAAAGCCACAGAAAATCAATAAAATATAAGCTAGAAGACGCATTCTAATTGGTTGCTAAAACAAGTTGAAAGTTGCAAGCACTGAATCATTGATTGCACCTTTCTTAATAAGGATGAAACAAGCAGCAAAAATTAATGGAAAATGCAGCCAGTGAATATGTATAGATTTCATGGCAATTTATCAATTATTAGAGACTGCCCTGTATGATAGACGACCAGATGTTTAAATCCAAAGAATTTGATTTAAAGGAACCTTGAATTATGTAATTCATTCATCCTTCTCATTCCCTTGTGTACTGTGTGTGCTCATTTTGTTAAATCCTTACCAGTCCCTTCTTCACCATCACCAGTTTCCCAAACTTCTGTTTTGTTAAAGTCGTCATGAGGTGCTGGTTCTGTGTAATCGGCAGGGTTAAATGTCCTGTAACAAGAGGAACTCATTCAGCCAATGGCAAGACCAACAGAAATCTTCTTACATAACAGCACAAAAGTTCATCTGTTGTATTCAGTTAGATTAACAGTTTAGTTCTTGAAGAAATCTCGCTTCAAGAACTAAACTTCCTGTGCAGTTGATCTAATTGAATACAACAGATATACCATGACCTGGATGGATGAATATTACAGATATACCATGACCTGGATGGATGAATATTACAGATATACCATGACCTGGATGGATGATCTTACAGATATACCATGACCTGGATGATGAATCTTACAGATAGTACCATGACCTGATGGATGAATATTACAGATAACATGACCTGGATGGATGAATATTACAGATATACCGTGACCTGGATGGATGAATATTACAGATATACCGTGACCTGGATGGATGAATATTACAGATATACCGTGACCTGGATGGATGAATATTACAGATATACCGTGACCTGGAATGAATGAATATTCAGATATACCGTGACCTGGATGAATGAATAGTATAGATATACCGTGACCTGGATGAATGAATATTACAGATATACCGTACCTGAATGATGAATATTACAGATATACCGTGACCTGGATGGATGATATTACAGATATACCATGACCTGAATGGATGAATATTACAGATATACCGTGACCTGGATGGATGATATTACAGATATACCATGACCTGGATGGATGAATATTACAGATATACCATGACCTGGATGGATGAATATTACAGATATACCGTGACCTGGATGGATGTATATTACAGATTACCTGACCTGGATGATGAATATTACAGTATACCATGACCTGGATGAATGAATATTACAGATATACCATGACCTGGATGAATGAATATTACAGATATACCGTGACCTGGATGGAATGAATATTACAGATATACATGACCTGGATGAATGAATATTACAGATTACCGTGACCTGGATGAATGAATATTACAGATATACCGTGACCTGGAATGTATGAGAACATAATCACAAAGGTTTATTTTGTTACCATCTGGCCCCTCTAGACTTAAGGCTAATAAACACGTGTGATCGAGGGGGCGATCATGCTGTGTATGGGCACTTTGTCGGGCCCATTCGGCCTGGGCTAGTTGATCATCTACACACAAACAAATATGGCCCAGACACACCAAGTGGCAAGTCTCTTAAGTCCCCCACCAAAAGACTCGGGCTATAGCACTAGCGAAAAATGTTGAGAGATGCAAATTACCTAAAACGAATAAAGATTTATTCAAGTGAATCACACACACTACGTTCCGGGGATCACGCTGTCTCCATCAGGTGATGAGGGGTACAGTGTGACCCCCAAAATGTAGTGTGTGTGATTCAACTGAATAAATCTATATTCACTTAATCCAATGTGAATCTCTCAACCTTTTGTTCACTATCTGAGGATCTGCCCGGCAAATCAGGCAGTGAGCCCTGACCAAACAGCCTTTACACCCAAATGTTCATAAGCTGGAGCAAAAACACTGTTGCCCTTTAAAAGCAATCAATGTAATAAGACAATCTCTCCCTTACAGCAAACAAACTTGTGGGTTTCCATGGAGGTTTTTACAGATATTATTGCAATAACCTGCTGAATGCCAGAGACGATCTGACCCCAAACTATTAGAAATCTACACCTACCCCATGCCTTGTGCGGAAAACCTTCCTGATCCCCTTCCTCTGCCTCTTCCTCCAAATCCTATCAAGAGAACATAAACAGAGATTTTAGGAAAAACTATTAAAGGTGAAATGGTCTTGAAGGATTTAAGCACAAACTGAGACGGCGATTACCTCTGCCTCGACCCCTTCTTCCTCGGTCAGATGGTCTATCCCCAGGGCCGATATCCACACCATTTTCTTCTGCCCTAACTGAAAGAGAACACTCGGTGAAATACATTTAACTATAGTTTATCCTCATTGTGGTAATTAGGTGGGAATATTTACACTCTCTGCCACGGTTTCCTCCTCGCCCTCGTCTGTTGGAGCTGCCACGTCCACGGCTCGGTTCACGGTCTCCTCTCTTCTCTCTGTTTTCTTTGTTTTCAGAGCTCTCTTTGCCAATGCTTTTCTTTTTACCTCCAACAGTTTCCCAAGAAGTCTAGACAATATATACAGAGAGGGGGGAAAGGATTATTACACCCCATTGGGTAACAAATCTAATGCGCAGGGTATTACCAAGTGCCAAGGGGTGTAACTGTGTGGTTGCTGCGATTAATTGCTCAGACAAGTTTTTCTCAAGCAGATCAGTAAAATCCAACATGTGACTGCATAACCCTCTGCCCTATTGTGCATCTCTTAAGAAGTTTAGATTCAGTGCGCATGTTCCAGATATGTAGCCATCTGTTAGTAATTCCAGAACCCACACAGGGTCATTCATATTTTGAAGGGTAACTGTTGGTCTCCATACAAGTCCTTAAATGAAAAGAGCACATGTCTACCTTTAAAACAACTCCAGGATCATGCTTCTAGCTGCAATCTATGAAAACGTATAGCAGCATAACGGGTGGCGTTTCCAGCTAGCACTGAGATTTGTGACATCACTAGCATCATTACTCTGCCTCTCCTGCCACAGGCACTGAGCATGCCCAGTTGTATCCTACTACTGTAAGTCTTTAAATAGTTCAGAAAAGATTGCTTTTTTTGGGGGGGGGGGGCATCTTACACAGCACATCATTTGACTGTCACACAATTTCTTGTTTATCCTGACCATTGTGTGTAACTTTAAAAGACTAACTTAAGAACCAGACAAGCTAGAGCTAGGGAGATCATTCTTGGCTTGTTTGAAAGGTGTAAGAATAGAGGACACCAAACTGTCGCCTATTAATTGTCGTCACTGGCCTTTCTAACCAATACAGTCATTCCTTTAGCCACTTCCCCTATTAGTACAGTGAGAGGCAAAGTAACTGAATGGAGATTACACTCACTGGTGGAGGATTTTACAGACTACACACAGGTTTTTCTTTGGTAAGGATTTAGAAAGTGATATATGTATTAAATTAATTAGTTACAGATTCTACCCTATTGGCAAGGGAAATAAAAGCAGCAAATCAGAACAGTGTTCCAAATACTCCAATGGTTGCTATACTACCCCCATAGACCCTTTACCCCACGGCTCCCACACTCCAAAATAACTATGGAGAGTAGCCAACCTAAAGAAATGTATTTATTACACCATGTGCACCAATCACAACGTTTCGCAGGGAGCAGCTCCCCTTCATCAGGTGAAAGTTTGATTCACGCACTCATCTGTGTAATAAATACATTTATTTACTTGTGCTACTCTCCATTATTTTCGTGTAAATAGCCATTTAAGTATTGGCTATCATTCGATTTATGGACTAGTAATGCCTTTTGTAGCTTGAACTTCTCCTTTAAACAGTATAAGGCGTGTGAGAAACACTGGGTGGCCCATGGACTCCTATAGAAAATAAGGGCAATTGGAATCAGTTTATATTTGCACACTAGCTCCTCAGAAAACAGTAACCAGTGCAACTAATATTCCCTTTAATGCAAATCCAAGGTGGAACTGCTGATGCAACATAGTCCCAATGTTCATTATAGCAACCGTCCCTTTAAATAACAGGAAATACTTACTGTATCTGAGTTTCCTTCCAGCAGTATGTTTATAGCTCTGTTAATATCCCCGTTACAGTCGTGCAGGGCCACTATGCATTCATCTTGGTTCTTTCCCGTCACTTCCATCAGCTGAAAGAAAGAAAAGCAGATCAGGAGCAAATTTCAATTCAACCCCAGAAACACACGGATTTCCTCACCAGCAAGTTCCAGCTTGTCTTAATGTATGAAGGGATTGAATTGAACCGGAGCCATAAAACTGGGAAAAGATATGGACCCATGTGCACCAGCCCCTGACCAATCTACATCTCAATATACCAACTGGTATTCTATAGTTGGAATACAGACGATAACCAACCCGCAGCTTATTGACGATTGTCTGTGACGATAAAATCCTGTCAATTCCAACATCACTTTCCTGCCCAATATACATTAACCATCTAACTGTGTGTGTGCAACTCTAGTGCAATTTGATCTGTTAATCTAAGGAGCCCATTGGACAGTATAAAGCAGAGGGTGATTGGTCTGGGGTGACTACGTGGGAACAGAATAGAAAACCAGTTCAGGTCCATATTCCAACCACTGAACATTGGGTCTCAATAAAAAGTTAGGAAAGTGTCAGCATCAATTCTGTATGTAAAGTTGGAATATAAATCAACTCATCCACCCATTAACACATGGCCTCTCTTATCACATCCCATTTAACACCATCTACAGAAATATCACATTTACCTGTTTCACTTTGTCCTCAAATTCTGCATCATTTTTGTCGTAAATCATCTGTGCAAGGCGGATCTGCTCTGCTGTTGCCTTAGAGAAAAAGAATAAAACACGTTGTATCCCAATGGGTTCCAGCAAATGGAAATTAACAGGGTTACTCAATATAAGTTCTTATCGTTTAAAATGGTGCTAATTTTACCCCAACCAATCAGATCCTACTTAACATTTGAAAGCTAACATCTGATTGGTTGGGGCAAAATTAGCACCATTTTAAACGATTAGAACTTTTATTGGATAACCCTGAAAATCTAAAAAAATCGTGCAATTTTAGCCTTCCAGTTTGGTACATCACGTGCACTATAGAGATGTGTTAAAGGATATGTGGACTTTAAATTGCCCACTACTGGAAACTATCATTCTTCCCAACTATCGCTGTACAGTTCCTTAGTATCATAAACTCTTCTGTTATGTATAGTTTTGCTGAAACTTGAATGGTGACAGTTTGTACGTGAACTGCATGGTGGGAAATTTCCTCTCCCAATGCTGCCTCATAGGGATTACGGAGCATGCTTGCCCTCACAGAGAGTCTGACAGGGGGCTAAGGGACTGAGCTTAAGCAATACAAGTACTGGATTTAAGTCATGCAGCAACAAACACAGAGTAAGTGCTACTTACATGTATTCATTTATAGAGTTCAGTATACAATTTCTTTAAATTAACCACAGTGCACAAACATTGCTGGTATTAGTCACGCTAGCAAATATGGTAAAACCTATTTCCACTCCACAAGACCTTTAACCTTGGCTGCGTTTAGGACTGACTTTAGTTCAGGGTTAAAACAAAAACTATGTGACAAGGAGGAATCCACCAATCTAACTACCGTCTCATACTGTACAGAGTTTTATATTTTCCAATGATTCGGGCAGGTTGATAAAATGGATAAAGATAAAACATTGGGCCAAGTGAAAATACTACAGACAACTAAAAGAATCCTTGGTGCAAGGGGCTGATTTATAGGAATTTCTCGTATGCAGATCTACAGGCTGATCAAGGGTTAGGAAAACATTCAAGACAATGGATTTCCTTAGCTGGAAAACACTTTATTGTTTACATCTGGAAATGTCTGTGCAGGGATTTTTATGAGAGAAAGATCAGACACTGTTTCTATTAAAATAATGGAGATTACAGAAGAAACATAGTTAAATGGAAAGCATTTGGAGGTATCTCACCATGAAAATGATAATTACCACCTCTGTCATTTACAATGTAAAGGCCCATACAGGGCCAACCTGCAACGCCAACTATTGCTAAGTGCACGGGGGCTCTTTCAGGCATCGTTGATGACGAGGTACTAAACAATACTCATCCTACAGTCGTGCGTGGGCCCTGCGATTGCACATCTGTATGAACCTTAATACCAAGTGACTGGCAACAGATGTTTTTGGTAGCTTGGGCAATGCCATACACTATGGGGCACATCACGTTTTGGGGTCTAATGTTCCTACTCTTTCTGGGCTAGTTAGAAATCGGCTTTACCTGTAGTTCACTGCAACATAATAGGTCTGGGTGAGAGTCTGTTTATGAAGTAGATAAGGGGAACTGAAATGCTGGAAATTGATTGTGCAGATTCCATTGTGTCAACCAAACAAAAATCATTGAGGATACTCGTTCAGAGTGTTTTAGGGTCTTTACATTGGCCTAATTCTGACCCAATCCAGTGGGATTAGAGTGATCTGTATGTGTAATTCCAAATCTTTGTCCATCTCCACCTAACATTCTAGCCAAAATATGAATGTTGGCCACCATCCTAATACCAGAGGGCACCTTGAACCCATCTAAATATAGATTTACAGGGAGGTCCATTGTGTGCATTTAAAGGACATGTCCGCCCCCCTGAATACACATCTTCATTCTATCTTTATTATAGTTCACTTTAGCAAATATGCTCCCATCTATACATACAGGCCCCCGATACCTTCCCGGCTGGTAGATGCCTACTCTGCTGCTATAACATGTTAAATATATGAGGCACCGTAGCAGAGGAGGCCTCTCCTCTGCAGCTATAGAAATGAATGTCCTGGCTTTGACCCGGAAGCTGCAGAGAAGGGAGCAGAGCCGTGGCGAGAGATTGGGCAGTGGAAGTAATGATAAAAGTAGTTTTGATAAAGGAGAGTATAACGAAATGTGTGTATTTTGAGGGCCTTAATGTGGTGTCAAAATTAAGTGGTGGGGGTGGACATGCCCTTTAAAGGCTAATCTTAAGGTGGCCGTACACTGACCTGATGTTCGATCAGACATGTAGAATCATTCGTAACATTAGGTGCAGTGTTGGTTTTACTTGCCAACACCCACACATTACTTATTACAATTATTATCGTGCCCTGGTCTAATTTATCATAATCAAAGGAGATCACTCGGCTTGTAGTACTTTGCTTTTATATGGTCACAGAACTCTAATATCTTTCAATTTTACAGAAGGGGGCACATTGATTCTAATACATAGATAGTTTATATACAATATAACCTACCCATGTAGTGGATTTCCATGGGAGAAACTAAGATTATAGCCGTATAATCTTACAGTTCCAGGAGGAGAAGGAAACCAGAAGCCACATAGGGGTAGGTTATAATAAATAATGCACCCCCAACTGTAAATTATAGGGATATTAGAATTCACCTTGGAGTTCCGTGCCCTGTACAAAAGGTACTCGGCCTGCGGCCTCGTGCTTTTATATGGTCACGGAACTCCTCGGTGACTTCTAATATCCTTATAATTTACAGTTGGGGGTGCCTTATTCACTATATTATTTTAATTGTAACCAGCTACTTCTGTAATTTCTAATCATCCTTAAAGGGTATGTCCACCCCAAATATGAACATTTTCCATAGTGTAGGACAGGGAAGAAGCAAGCACCAGATGACACACAGACACACTTTTCTTTGGACTGGCACTCCAGGAAAACCATAAAGTGCAGAGATGTAAGGTAAGGATTTCTGAACACTCAGAACACACAGTGGGGTCAGTAGTAGGTTTAATTTTAATTTTGGGGGTGGACATTCCCTTTAATGAGCTCACTTCCTATTGGATGCTACTAATAAACATGCAAATCAAGTGCTGCTTCTTGTCTCTGCTAGAGTCAAATCAGATGCAGCTTCTCCTAAATGGTGACAAGGCCAAGCAGATTTCTATGTTCCATATTGTAAATTAAAGGGGAACATTTCAGAATAGCAGATCAGTACACAAAATCTTAAGATAATATCGCACAAACAATTGACACAAATTTAAATAAAAAAAATCTCCACTGTTCTGACCCAATTACTTTGTGACTGACGATATAACATCTGTCAGAGTTCCCCGTCCGGGAATGGGTCAGTGGTACCTAACCCGCCGATACCATTGATTCGACATTTGAACGGCAAATCGTAGAACCGTCACCCAATTAAAAGGCTGGTATAATGGGCAAACGCGTCCTTCCCTCGCTGTGTTAGTAAGACACACACATACCTGTACCTGTTTCTGGGTTTGTGTCTGCGGAGTTGAAATCTGTGTTTTTTCCCGAGCGACGCGGGTACGTTCATTCCCCACCGAAGTCATCATATACAGTATATACAAAACAATGTATGTACAAAATAGAAAATCTGGAGGGGGAAAGGAAAAAAACATCAGCCAAACGATCGCTAGAAACATCACGTTTAACATACTAAGTTAAAGCTGCAGAATTCCACCTAGACCCACAAATTCTGATCTTCCTTTGTTGCTTTCCTTAAGGGTCCAGACTACAATCCAGCCAAGCAGCACATTAAGCTGATGTTTTCATATCGGACTCTATCCATTTATACACAAACACACCAGGAAAACACGGAAAGTTGAATACAGGAATAATCACGATTGAAAGGCATTACAGTCCTACAGACAGCCCACTATGGAGAAACATCCTTGGAAAGTCTAAGCATTAGGAGGAATCAGGTTTCAGTGTCGAACTCTTCCTCACACATGCTTCCGGCAGGAAGATTTCCTTAAAGCCGTACAGAGGAGGATTCGCAGGGTTGCGGTGGTTTAAGTCTTTTGCCCCGGGCGATTCAGGCATTTACGTTTTATACTGAAATAATCCGGCATCTGCTTCACCGTGTTTTATTTTCAACAAAGGCGAAGTAAGACTGATCTGCAGTTATGCAATTAAACAACTGGTTTGTACTAGGATATCTCAATTTTTACAAATTGTTACAAATCTGCTATACAGATTCTGGCCTGAAGGTGGCCATACACATGCGATGTCCACAGCGTGCCGACAGATCACATTGGTACCTGTCAGCACACACGCTGTGGGGATGCACACACATGCAATTGTCTCCCTTTACATAAAAATAAAAGGGAGCAGATACTGACCGACAGAAAATTTCCATTGTTCCCGAACCGTCCATAGTGCATACTACGGTCAGTCGGGAAGAGCCCCTACACACTGACGACAGTTCCCCAACGGGATTTACCCATTATCGTTAGTGTATAAACAAATGGTTTACCAGGAAGACGCGTAACATTGAAAGTAGACCTTTAGGATACCCACCATGGGAGATAAAGGAAGAGGCATGCACACACTGTAGAATTCATCATTATATTTGGAAACAGCTACTCAACCATCAGAAAATTATTGTATCTAATAAATACTAGGCTGGCATCAGTTCTATGTTATTTTAATTTCTATGACTGGCAGTTCCTTAAAGCACTACAAAATGGATGGCGTTTCCTTTGGTAATAAACTGTTTAAAGGCCTTCAGCACAAATACGTTTAAGGGGGAAAATGGAGTATTTTCTCATTTCAATGACCATGATTTCTCGGTTTATAAATAAATGCTTCCAAAGTACCGATTTCCTGTTTGCAGGAAGTTATAGTGTCGTAACTTGGTTGATTTAGTTGCTCAGTAGAGATGTAAGCATGTTTGACACATCCAACAGCCAATCAGTAGAAATTACTGTTGGAAAACATTCCAATGAAGTGGTGCATCCTGGGAAGAAGGACCTTTACAGAACCTGAAATGGCAGCTCACTATAGATCACAAAACAAAGCAAACTGTATGGAATCAATATTTAGAAAACCTGGATACATGTAATATAGATAATTTAAATAATATTTTTCCACTAACTTTCCCTTTAATGAAAATGATAACTATACAGATGAACAGGCAGGTTTAGAGAATGTTTTCATGCAACATTTTCATACAAAAGGAAACAGACAAAGCTTTAAAAATGCTAAAAACAATTTGAATTTTTTGATCCTAACTTTTACGCACACACCGTAATAAGCAGAGAGAACGGCAGAGATTTAAACAGCAGTGAATGGTAATGAGAGGATTAGTTAATTAAAAAAGTAAAGGTAACAAGATCTAATCTGTCCTCACAGAATTATAAAACTACCAAAACTAGGTAACCCTTACGGACGGACGGCAATATCTGAACTCATATTATATATTTATATTAAATAATAGTTGGTCTGTTATATAGAACGGCGATCGACTGGGCAAGGCGGGAAAATTTATATTGTTTTACGATCGGAAATCCTTTGGCCTGTGTATGGCTATAAGGTACCAAATGAAACTTCAAGGAACCAGATGTCATTTTATATGAACCAATAACTACATTAGATATTTTCACCCCGATGGGAAATCACAAGAAAATGATGAAATGGCCCATCCGATATAATAAACAGGATGAGATGTGCCATGAGAGCGATAATGGATCCAGAAGTCAGGAACGTACTGCCATGTGCACAAGGCCTAATTCCATCTGCAGTTCCTGGGCAGAGGAAGATTTAAGCAGTGTGGGTCCTATAAATAGCCCTCATAGGCGTAGAATAGATCCAACAGAAGGTACTTTACTCGCACAGAAATACATTGTTAATGCCGGGTAGGTACCTGTATTTAGGGCCCTTATCTGTTACACTGAATAAAATGAACAGGTATTCTGTACAGCCAATTACATCTTACCTGTATTAACCTCCCGAATGAAATGATATCAATGACCCGTGTTACGTATATTATGCAAATGTAAACACTGGGAGCCTGGAAAAGAATGTTCATCCCCCAAAACTTCCACTCCTTATCCCAGTACACAAAGTAACCAGGATACAAAAGGGGGTAATAAATATCTGTAACCAAACCCAGCAAGAGGCTGTCACTCACTCTGTCACTTCTCTCTGGTCTCCATTTGTTACCGAACAGACGTCCAGAACAGGCCTGGTGCAAGAGGAGAATAAGTAAACGTCTGTCAATGCTCGTCAACCATCTACCCTGCCCCCCCTACTCTCAACAAGCTGCCCGAAATAGAAAGGAAACACAAAATTCCTAGTGTCCAACTGAGTCGCATGTGAAGTTAGAGCTCGGCCCTGCAGTATTAACTCCCGGGGTGATCTTGGGTGGGGTGTTCTCTATGATGATCTGTCCCCAGAAAAAGCAATAGTTACAAAACACCTATAACGATTACCCATTAACTATAATAGGAACCCAGCCATAGCAGGCAATTAGCACGTAAACGAGAATTGGTGCACATGTTATAGCACGGTCTAGTTTCAAAGATTCCTTGTAAGGGGAGAAAATGTAAAGCAGCTACTGTTCAGAAAATCATAATAGCTACCAGGTGGATGACTGATGGAAGCAGACATCTTTAAATTAAAGGGACAGCTGATACTGGATTTAAGTAAAAATGCAAGAGTTTGACATTATAAATCACTGGTAACACTGCACTAATTAAGAACAGCAATTTTATAGATCTGATTAAAGGTAGACATACACGGCATAAATATTCCAATTGATTAGATTAAATTGATCGGATTATTGAAGACACTTTGCCTGGTTTTTTTTGGTTTTTTTTAAACCTGATCAGGTTTTATTTATTTTTATTCATGACACTTCATAAGTACGCAATGCTTTAGGGGAAAGGAGATGGATAATAAAAATAGATAGGGCTCAAATACAGTTGAGCCTAGAAAAGAAACACATGGCAGCACTGTAACACAAGCACTTCCTGTCTGCTAGGATTGCACTTCCTCCGACAACACTCTCAACCCTGTGACAAAAAGGGTTTAAAAGGATTAACAGGGTTATTCAATAAAAGTTCTTATCGTTAAAAATGGTGCAAATTTTGCCCCAACCAATTAGATGTAAGCTTACAAATGTTAAATAATATCTGATTGGTTGGGCCAAATTAGCACCCTTTTAAACGATAAGAACTTTTATTGCATCTCCCTGTTAGTTTAAAAAAAAAACGCACATTTCTCATGTCTGGAATCCGTCAAATATGTAAAATTGTCTGCCATTCATTGTAGTACTATATTGTGGGTCCCACAACTTTATCATGGGATGAAACTGAAGATATCTTATTAACCATTTACGTACGGAGATAATTCAGTGAGGTTCTAAGGTGAAAACCAGTATCTGCTTATTGTGAAGCGCTACGGAAGATGTCGCGCTATATAAATCCACAATAATAATATTATTAATCGGCTTGAGGTGTTTTCAAACACTGCACAGATTGACCCTTGCTGTCCCTTTAAAGCTCACCGCTGTGTAAACACACAAACATGGGTCTGCACAGCTGATGGGAACAAAAGAAAAACCAACTGCCAGATTAATCTGAATAGAGAACCTAACACGTTGCATGCAGGCTCTTCAGCTTACAAGTAAAGAAAGTATAAAGACTTGGCAGACACTGTGGCCCAGGGAGAGAACAATAACATAAATAACTAACCCCTGGAAGTCTGTCACACACAGGCCGGCTGGTACAACCCCTTTATAGTCCCTATTGTTCCGCTACACAATCTGGTTATTAAGTGAGGTGTTAGCAATGATATATTCATGGAAAACACAGCGGAGATTAACACGACTTCCTACTATTTAAATACAATGACCAACACGGACAAATGTTTGTTATCCATGAATGCGGCTTGGCCACAACACCTGAAGAAAAGCTGGATAAATCCCAGGAGACAGGTAGATAAACCACTTTCTAAAGGGTTTTCTGTTGCAGTCTATGAAATATCCGTCTGGCTCCTACTGTAGAAAGGAATTTGCCCAGCCCTGACCAAAAGCTTAACCTCCACATCTCAACATCTCTCCCCCCACCACCAGGCCTTTGCCTTGGCAAAAGATGGTCCAACACAAGGTCGTTATGGGGGAGGACTTCTGAGATATCAAGCTGACTTGGCAGATTCTGTGCAGTTTGAAGACAGCTGTGCTTATTCATTTAATTTAGCCAGTGGATCGACATGACATCCAGGAATTTAACTAGATATTCCAATCTTACATAGGGGCTCCAGAGATTACAAATAGGCCCTAAACACAGAACCACCAAGGTCTCACTGTCTGTGGCTTCATACTAGTTACACAGGAATGATTTAGAATACATTTAAATCCTACACAATTCCATATTCTGAAACATCACGGATAAAGATGAACTAAAGTCCAATCAAGAAACTCAAGACCTTAGCAACAATATACAACTTCACGTATCTTCTGCTCCTGGTAAGACCTTCTGGCAGGCCAAATCAATCATGTTGTACCAGCTCCATAGGCTTTAATAAAGATGGCATCACTATGACATCATTGCAGAGGATCAAGGGAAACAGGAAGGGAAGCAACATCAATGAGCATTTTTGCATATACAAATATAGCAGTTCATGTACCCTCTACACGTGGAATAACCTGAACTCAACCTATAATTTATTCTTTAAAGTTGGCATTCTACACAAAAAGGCTTGTGGGTACACAGTAGAACCTTCCCTGATCTTTAAGCTCTAGAATAATAAATTGTACATTGCACCAGAGCAACAGCGTTTTGCACACCAGAAGGAAGATGAGGTTCTCTCTCCTTTCACTATCTGTACTGTCCGTTAGTTATATCAGCTACCCCCTCCCCCATATAGCACAGCCTTGCTGGTACCTTATAACCTATAGCCTGACTACGTAACGCCTTTTGCATTTTCCTTGCATTAAAGGACAGTCATACAGCAGCGTAATGTGAAAATGCATTTCATATATTAAATAAAACACAATGAAATGGGAAGCACTGTCCTTGTTGGTTTTAGAAATGCGCCATTTGCAAAAACCTCACAGAAATGTGAATGAGCCCCAAACAGACCTAGATGACACCGCGCCACTGTAAACTATTAATTCTACAAAATTAACCACCAGGATAAAAACAGTTAAACGCGACATTTTTCTTAGTTGTCATCCCTCAGCGTGTGAAGGCCCAACACACTGAACGCTAGTGCAAGGATGCGGATTTCCTTAAATAGCCAGGTTGTAATCCCTCCTCGAATACCTGAAACATGAGCCAGTGATTCAGAAGTGTGTGTTAGCATATGTTTAAAAGAAAACCAATACTCCTCCGAGAGGAGCAGCTGTTCCCCACCCAGCCTGACCTCAATCGTGCAGTAAACTTCACCCCCCTCAAGTCTCTGGCTTTATTATTGTGCCTATCACAGGCCCCTAGGTAACAAATCATAATGGAGTTAGCAGCAGTCAGACAAGATGGCTCCAACACAAGGCCAAACGAGTACAGAATGTGTCTTATTGAAAGAATAATGGCTTATAGTTAGTGGGATTCAATATATTTCAATAGCAGAGGCCAACTTGTAGGTATATATTAATTTATATAGCTCCACTTGGTGACACAGCGCTGTACATTATAACAATACAGATTATACAGTATGTATGTATATGTTTATTTATATAGCGCCACTTGGGTACACAGCGCTTTACATTATAACAATACAGATTATACAGTATGTAGTATATGTTTATTATATAGCGCCACTTGGGTACACAGCGCTGTCATTATAACAATACAGATTATACAGTATGTATGTATATGTTTTATAGCGCCACTTGGGGACACAGCGCTGTACATTAAACATACAGATTATACAGTATGTATGTATATGTTTATTTATATAGCCGCGCCTTGGGGACACAGCGCCTGTACATTATAACAATACAGATTATACAGTATGTATGTATATGTTTATTTATATAGCGCCACTTGGGTACACAGCGCTTTACATTATACAATACAGATTATACAGTATGTATGTATATGTTTATTTATATAGCGCCACTTGGGGACACAGCGCTGTACATTATAACATACAGATATACAGTATGTATGTTATGTTTATTTATATAGGCACTTGGGGACACAGCGCTGTACATATAACAATACAGATTATACAGTATGTATGTATATGTTTATTTATATAGCGCCACTTGGGGACACAGCGCTGTACATTTAACAATACAGATTATACAGTATATAGTATATGTTTATTATATAGCGCCACTTGGGGACACAGCGCTGTACATTATAACAATACAATTATACAGTATGTATGTATATGTTTATTTAATAGCGCCACTTGGGGACACAGCCTGTACATTATAACATACAGATTATACAGTATGTAGGTATTGTTTTTATTTATATAGCGCCCTTGGGGACACAGCGCTACATTATAACAATACAGATTATACAGTATGTATGTATATGTTTATTTATATAGGCCACTTGGGGACACAGCGCTGTACATTATAACAATACAGATTATACAGTATGTATGTATATGTTTATTTATATAGCGCCACTTGGGGACACAGCGCTGTACTAACAAATACAGATTATACAGTATGTTGTATATTTTTATTTATATAGCGCCACTTGGGGACACAGCGCTGTACATTATAACAATACAGATTATACAGTATGTAGTATAGTTTTATTTATATAGCGCCACTTGGGTACGCAGCGCTGTACATTATAACAATACGATGTTATACAGTATGTGTATATGTTTATTTATATAGCGCCACTTGGGACACAGCGCTGTACATTATAACAATACAGATTATACAGTATGTACGTATATGTTTATTTATATAGCTCCACTTGGGGACACAGCGTGTACATTATAACATACAGATTATACAGTATGTACTTAATGTTTATTTATATAGCTCCACTTGGGACACAGCGCTGTACATTATAACAATACAGATTATACAGTATGTACGTATATGTTTATTTATATACCACTTGGGGACACAGCGCTGTACATTAACAATACAGATTTATACAGTGTGTATGTATATGTTTATTTATATAGCGTCACTGGGGACACAGCACTGTACATTATAACAATACAGATTATACAGTATGTATGTATATTGTTTATTTATATAGCAGCCACTGGGGACACAGCGCTGTACATTATAACAATACAGATTATACAGTATGTATGTATATGTTTATTTATATAGCGTCACTTGGGGACACAGCGCTGTACATTATAACAATACAGATTATACAGTATGTATGTATATGTTTTATTTATATAGCGCCACTTGTGACACAGCGCTGTACATTATAACAAACAGATTATACAGTATGTATTATATGTTTATTTATATAGCGCCACTTGGGGACACAGCGCTGTACATTATAACAATACAGATTATACAGTATGTGTATAGTTATTTATATAGCGCCACTTGGGGACCACAGCGCTGTATCATTATAACAATACAGATTACAGTAGTATGTATATGTTTATTATATAGCGCCACTTGGGGACACAGCGCTGTACATATACAAATACAGATTATACAGTATGTATGTATATGTTTATTTTTATATAGGCCACTTGGGACACAGCGCTGTACATTATAACAATACAGATTATACAGTATGTAGTATATGTTTATTTATATAGCGCCACTTGGGTACACAGCGCTGTACATTATAACAATACAGATTATACAGTATGTACGTATATGTTTATTTATATAGCGCCACTTGGGGACTATATAGCGCCACTTGGGGACACAGCGCTGTACATTATAACAATACAGATTATACAGTATGTATTATATATGTTTATTTTATAGCGCCACTTGGGTACACAAGCGCTGTACATTATAACAATACAGATTATACAGTATGTACGTATATGTTTATTTATATACGCCACTTGGGGACGCAGCACTGTACATTATAACAAACAGATTATACAGTATGTACGTATATGTTTATTTATATAGCGCCACTTGGGTACACAGCGCTGTACATTATACAAAACAGATTATACAGTATGTATGTATATGTTTATTTATATAGCGCCACTTGGGGACACAGCGCTGTACATTAACAATACAGATTATACTATGTATGTATATGTTTTATTATATAGCGCCACTTGGGTACACAGCGCTGTACATTATAACAATACAGATTATACAGTGTATGTATATTTTTATATAGCGCCACTTGGGGACACAGCGCTGTACATTATACAATACAGATTATACAGTATGTATGTATATGTTTTATTTATATAGCGCCACTTGGGTACACAGCGCTGTACATTATAACAATACAGATTATACAGTATGTAGTATATGTTTATTTATATAGCGCACTGGGGACGTATATGTTTATTTATATAGCGCCACTTGGGGACACAGCGCTGTACATTATAACAATACAGATTATACAGTATGTATGTATATGTTTATTTATATAGCGCCACTTGGACACAGCGCTGTACATTATAACAATCCAGATTATACAGTAGTATGTAGTATATTTTATTTATATAGCGCCCACTTGGGGACACAGCGCTGTACATTATAACAATACAGATTATACATGTATGTATGTATATGTTTATTTTATATACGCCACTTGGGGACACAGCGCGTGTACATTATAACATACAGATTATACAGTATGTATGTATATGTTTTATTTATATGCGCCACTTGGGGACACAGCGCTGTACTTATAACAATACAGATTATACATTGTGTATGTATATGTTTATTTATATAGCGCCACTTGGGGACACAGCGCTGTACATTATAACAATACAGATTATACAGTATGTTGTATGTATTTGTTTATTTATATAGCGCCACTTGGGGACACAGAGCTGTACATTATAACAATACAGATTATACAGTAGTATGTATATGTTTATTTATATAGCGCCACTTGGGGACCAGCGCTGTACATTATAACAATACAGATTATACAGTTGTATGTATATGTTTATTTATATAGCGCCACTTGGGGACGCAGCGCTGTACATTATAACAATACAGATTATACAGTATGTATGTATATGTTTATTTATATAGCGCCACTTGGGTACGCAGCCCTGTACATTATAACAATACAGATTATACAGTGTGTATATATATGTTTATTTATATAGCGCCACTTGGGTACACAGCGCTGTACATTATAACAATACAGATTATACAGTATGTATGTATATGTTTATTTATATAGCGCCACTTGGGGACACAGCGCTGTACATTTAACTACAATTATACAGTATGTTATGTTATTTTATATAGCGCCACTTGGGTACACAGCGCTGTACATTATACAATACAGATTATACAGTATGTATGTTTGTTTATTTATATAGCACCACTTGGGTACACAGCGCTGTACATTATAACAATACAGATTATACAGTATGTATGTTAATGTTTATTTATATAGACCACTTGGGGACACAGCCTGTACATTATAACATACAGATTATACATATAGTATGTTATGTTTATTTATATCGCCACCACTTGGGACACAGCGCTGTACATTATAACAATCAGTTATACAGTGGTGTACTCCTAGGTTTTATTTATATAGCGCCACTTGGGGACGCAGAGCTGTACATTATAACAATACAGATTATACAGTGTATACGTATAGGTTTATTTATATAGCGCCACTTGGGGACACAGAGCTGTACATTATAACAATACAGATTATAGAGTGTGTATGTATATGGTTATTTATATAGCGCCACTTGGGGACACAGCGCTGTACATTATAACAATATAGATTATACAGTATGTGTGTATATGTTTATTTATATAGCGCCACTTGGGGACGCAGCGCTGTACAGTATTAAAATACAATAAAGACATACAAGGGGGATAAATACATAGATAGTTCAGTACATAAATATATAACATATAAATAGAAGTGCTAGGGCTTTGCCACAAGAGGTAATGAGGTCCCTGCCCCGTAGAGCTTACAATATAGTTACTTACCTCTACTTAATCTGTTCGTTTAAATTGCCCAATAGTAACTTCATGTATTCTAGGTTCCTAAGAGAGATATTCAGTTTAAAGCCTTCTAAAAAGCTAAGTTACATAATCAACACTAAGTCACGATGAAACTATTTAGTGGAGAATTGAGCTCTGAAATAGTACATCATCATCTACCTTAGTGAGGTCATTACCCAATGTCCAAGGAGCTAGTCTGGGATGTGATGACTGAACGATTGAGTAGGAATTTACTTGATAAAACCAATCAACGTTAATAGGAGCAGATCGGTAAAAGTAACTAGTATTATTCAACAAACACTCAGAATATAGAATTATACAGACAATCTACCAGTCCAATTATTTCTTTTATTCACTTCAGGTTTGTTAAACCGATTTAGAAATAATGAACATTAATAAACACATTTAAGTTAAAAAACACAATTCACTGGACAACCAGGTTATGAAAAAGGAAACGTTTTGGGACCGGTCATGGCTCAGAGAACGGAAACCACATTATGGAACGTTTATCTCCCTGACAACCAGGATTAGGTTCCATAGAACAGGTTTCTTCCTTGCAAATGCAGTGAGGTAACAGGACTGAGGTATTGATTGCATAGAACAGGTTTCTTCCTTGCAAATGCAGTGACGTAACAGGACTGTGGTAATGATTCCAAGCTGATTGCAAGCTGATGGAATCGTTGGGACAGGTCTAATCATCTGGTGTTCGATAGATTGCCTAATATGAAACAGATCTGTGTATGGCTCCCTAAACACTTACTGCAGTGTATTAAATGTCTCATTATAGGTTTGATATGATAATTAAAATAGTACAGAACTTGCCACCCCCCAATCAGCCTTTACATGCGAGGGACATCTACCAATGGTGGCAGTAACTAGCAATGACAGCATCCATTTTATCCCCAAGTGACAAATTAAAAAATCTGCTACACACACTGAATTTAATAGATTTCTGATATTTCTTTAAGGATCTATTTCTTTAAGGATCCAATATCACTGGGAATCATGGTCAACTGTTTCTGGGCGACAGCGATGCCCATGGGCAGCAACAATTACATGCAACAGGAAAAGATTACGGGTGGGAAAAGGACGGATAACGACCCATGTGGCAAAAGCCTAAGGACTAGGCCCCACTAGGCAGCGCGCAAGTATTGCACAATGCAGCGGAATTGTAAAGGACACTCAATTCACGTGCGCTACCCTGCGCGTGCTCTGCAATTGCTTTCATGTTACCCTATCACAGTGCATGCGATGCGCACTAAAAATGGTGATCGCGAGAAGGGTCGGCAGCACAGCGAGGTAATAGGGCCACCCCATCCTCTACTATTAGTGGAGCGCACACTAAAATAGCCTAGTGGGGCCACGCCCCAAGGCCAGATTGCACATGTATTCAGATCCCGACATGGACACTATCAGATGCAGCCAACGAGGATCAATGTAGAGGATATGAAACATATCCACAAAGCTCTCATCCTGTCATTACTTTTAGACCGTAAAACAAAGGTGACTTCCCCTTTAAAATATAAAAGTATACGCCCCGGACACACAAGGTCTAATAACACAACCTACAACAACAAACACATAAAACATCAACAATGCCCTGGTCTGTGCCATCTTAACATAATAACACTTATGGGAAAAATTGTAAATCAGGAAACACCCTTCTACACAGTATCAAAATGGTACATATAACACACAAAGACGGTGCACATAAAGACAAACCACTGTCCTGTTTAGACTAAAGCTACCCATACACAGGCAGATGTACAGGGCAGATGGGCGGATTTCCTATTGATCGCAACGATCATGAGAACCGTTTGCCGCCGATCTTTCCGCAGATTGGGGACTTGAAGATGGGGCTGGTGGAACATTCGCCTGGCCTGATCTTTATTATTCTGTAATTTCTCCCCCATTTTCCTATTTGATTAGTTCTATAAAATCCACATCAATAAAATGTAATCAATTCACTATAGGCTTTTCCTAAACATCGACTGTGTCAATATCACACAAACTTTAGTCAGACACAAACATCTTTGTTGCCTCATATCCATTCCACATTAAAATAACTGACAAGACAAGTCTGGGAACTTTTAGTCAAAAGACGTTAACGATTTAACGCTATGATTAAATCCTATGTACCTAAACCTCTCTAAACGTGGTCACACACTCCTAGTTATCCACCTACATATTATACCATACATCAAAAACCCTCTAAACTGGTCACAACACCAGTTATCACCTACATATTATACCATCCACATCAAATAACCTCTCTAACTGGTCACACAACACCATTATCACACCTACATATTTACATCCATCAAATAAACCTCTCTAAACTGGTCACGCACCTAGTTATCACCTACATATACTATACATCAAATAAACCTCTCTAAACTGGTCACACACCTAGTTATCACCTACATATTATACCATACATCAAATAAACCTCTCTAAACTGGTCACACACCTAGATCACCCTACATATTATACCATACATCAAATAACCTCTCTAACTGGTCACACACCTAGTTATCACCTACTATTTATACCATACATCAAATAAACCTCTCTAAACTGGTCACACCGCCACCTAGTTATCACCTACATATTATACCATACATCAAATAACCTCTCTAAACGGTCACACACCTAGTTTTATCACCTACATATTAACCATACCATCAAATAAACCTCTCTAAACTGGTCACACACCTAGTATACACCTACATATTATACCCATACATTCAAATAAACCTCTCTAACTGGTCACAACACCTAGTTATCACCTACATATTATACCATACCTTCAATAAACCTCTCTAAACTGGTCCACACACCTAGTTATCACCTACATATTATACCATACATCAAATAAACCTCTCTAAACTGGTCACACACCTAGTTTATCACCTACATATATACCATACACAAAAAACCTCTCTAAACTGGTCACACACCATGTTATCACCTACATATTATACCATACATCAAATACCTCTCTAGACTGGTCACACCCCTAGTTATCACCTACATATTATACCATACTCTCAAATAAACCTCTCTAAACTGGTCACGCACCTAGTTATCACCTACATATATACCATACATCAAATAAACCTCTCTAAAACTGGTCACACACACGTTTATCACCTACATATTATACCATACATCAAATAAACCTCTCTAAACTGGTCACACACCTAGTAATCACCTACATATTATACCATACATCAAATAACCTCTCTAAACTGGTCACGACCTAGTTATCACCTACATATTATACCATACATCAAATAAACCTCTCTAAACTGGTCACACACACCTAGTTATCACCTACATATTATACCATACATCAAATAAACCTCTCTAAACTGTCACAGACCACCTAGTTATCACCTACATATTATATACCATACCACAAATAACCCTCTCTAACCTGGTACACGACCTAGTTATCAACCTCCATATTATACCATACATCAAATAACCTCTCTAAACTGGTCACCACCTATTTCACCTACATATTATACCATACATCAAATAAACCTCTCTAAACTGGTCACGCACTAGTTATCACCTACATATTATACCATACATCAAAATAAACCTCTCTAAAACTGGTCACACACCTAGTTATCACCACATATTATACATACAATCAAAAAACCTCTCTAAACTGGTCACAGCCTCTAGTTATCACCACATATTATACCATACATCAAATAACCTCTCAAACTGGTCACCACCCGTTTATACCTACATATTATTACCATACATCAAATAAACCTCTCTAAACTGGTCACTACACCCAGTTTATCACCTACATATTATACCATACAAGTCAAATAACCCTCTAAACTGGTCCCACGCCCACTAGTTAGTCCCTACATATTATCCCATACGCATACAACTAAACCTCTCAAACTGGTCACAGCACACACTAAGTTATCACACCTACATATTACCATACATCAAATAAACCTCTCTAAAAACTGGTCACGCACCTAGTATCACCTACATTTAACCATACATATCAAAAACAATAACCCTCTCAAACTAAAAACTGGTCACACACCTAGTTATCACCTACATATTATACCCATACATCAAATAAAACCTCTCAAACTGGTCACGACACCCTGTTACACTACATATTATAATACCATAACTCAAATAAACCTCTCTAAACTGGTCACGCACCTAGTTATCACCTACATATATACCATACATCAAATAAAAAACCTCTCTAAACTGGTCACCACACCTCGTTATCACCTACATTATACCATACATCAAATACCCTCTAAACTGGTCACACACCTAGTTTCACCTACATATTATCCATAACATACATCAAATAAACCTCTCAAACTGGTCACCACCTGTTATCACCTACATATTACCATACATCAAATAAACCTCTCAAACTGGTCACACACCTATTATCACCTACATATTATACCATACATCAAATAAACCCTCTAAACTGGATCACACACCTAGTTATCACCTACATATTATCACCATACATCAAATAACCTCTCTAAACTGGTCACACCGCGTTATCACCTACATATTATACCATACCATCAAATAAACCTCTCTAAACTGGTCACAACACACTAGTTCACCTACATATTATACCATAACTCAAATAACCTCTCTAAACTGGTCACGCACACCTAGTTATCACCCTACATATTATACCAATACATCAAATACACCGCTCTAAACTGGTTCACACACCTAGTTATCACCTACATATTACCATACATCAAATAAACCTCTCTAAACTGGTCACGCACCTAGTTATCACCTACATATTATACCATACTCATAAAACCTCTCTAACTGGTCACAGCACCTGTTATCACTACATATTATACCATCATCAATAACATCCTAAACTGGTCACACACCTAGTTATCACACTACATATTCTCCATACATCAAATAAAACCCTACTCTAACTGGTCCACGCACCTAGTTATCCCAAACCTACATTATTATACCATACATCAAATAACCTCTCTACTGGTCACACCTAGTTATCACCTACATATTATACCATACAATCAAATAAACCTCTTCTAAACTGGTCACCACCTAGTTATATCACCTACATATTATACCATACATCAATAAACCTCTAAAACTGTCCACGCACCTAGTTAATCACCTACATATTATCCAACAGTCAAATAAACCTCTCTAACTGGTCACACACCTAGTATCACCCACCTACATATTATACCATACACCAAATAACCTCTCTAAACTGGTCAGCACCTAGTTATCAACCTACATATTATACCAACATCAAATAACCTCTCTAAACTGGTCACACCCCTAGTTATCACCCCCTACATATTATACCATACATCAAATAAACCTCTCAAACGGGTCACACACCTATTATCACCTACATATTATACCATACATCATAAAACCTTCTAAAACTGGTCACGCACACCTAGTTACTCACCTACATATTATACCATACATAATAAACCTCTCTAAACTGGTCACAACACCTAGTTATCACCTACATATTATACCATACATCAAATAAACCTCTCTAAACTGGTCACACCTAGTTATCACCTACTATTATACCATATCACAAATAAAACCTCTCTAAACTGGTCCCAACACCTAGTTATCACCTACATATTATACCATACATCAAATAAACCTCCTAAACTGGTCACACACCTATTATCCCTACAATATTATACCATACATCAAATAAACCTCTCTAAACTGGTCCACCACCTAGTATCACCTACATATTATACCATACATCAAATAACCTCTCTAAACTGGTCACACCCTAGTTATATCACCTACATATATAACCATACACAATCAAATAAACCTCTCTAAACTGGTTCACGCACCTAGTTATCACCTACATATTTACCATACATCAAATAAACCTCTCTAAACTGGTCACACACCTAGTTATCACCTACATATTAATACCATACATCAAATAAACTCTTCAAACGGTCACACACCCTATTTATCACTACATATTATACCATAACATCAAAACCTCTCTAAACTGGTCACACACTATTTTCACCTACATTACTAACCATACTCAATAAACCTCTCTAAAACGGGTCACCACCTTATACACCTAATACTATCCCATACATCAAATAAACCTCTCAAAAAAACTGGTCACAAGACACCGATTATATCAACCTACATATTATATCCATACATCAAATAAACCTCTCTAAACTGGTCACCAACCTATTTATCACCTACATATTTATACCATACATATCAAATAAACCTCTCTAAACTGGTTCACCGCACAGTTTACGCACCTACTACTATACCATAACTCAAATAAACCTCTCTAAACTGGGCACACACACTAGTTATAACCTACATATTATACCATACATCAAATAAACCTCTCTAAACTGTCAACGGACACACTAGTTATCACCACATATTATACCATACATCAAATAAACCTCTGCTAAACTGGCACGCACCTAGTTATCCCCTACATATTATACCATACATCAATATAAACCCTCCAAACTGGTCCAGACAACCACCTAGTTTATCACACACCTATTATACCATACATCAAATAAACCTCTCTAAACTGGTCACCACCTAGTTATCACCTACATATTAACCATACACATCAAATAAACCTCTCTAAACTGGTCACGCACCTGTTTATCACCACATATATACCATACATCAATAAAAACCTCTCTAAAACTGGTCACACCACCTAGTTATCACCTACATATTATTACCATACAACAAATAAACTCTCTAAACTGGTCACGACACCTAGTTATCACCTACATATTATACCATACATCAAATAAACACTCTCTAAACTGGTCACCACCTAGTTATCACCTACATATTATACCATACATCAAATAAACCTCTCAAACGTGTCACAGCACCTTATCACCTACATATTATACCATATCAAATAAACCTCTCTAAACTGGTCACCACCTAGTTATCACCTACATATTATACCATACATCAATATAACCTCTCTAGACTGGTCACGCAACCTAGTTAACACCTACATATTCTACCATACCAAACAATAACTCTCTAAACTGTCACACTACCTAGTTACACCTACATATTAACCATCATCAAATAAACCTCTCTAACTGGTCCCACACCTAGTTATCACCTACATATTATACATACATCAAATAAAAAACCTCTCTAAACTGGTTCACCACCAGTTATCACACCTAATATTATACCATACACTCAATAAACCTCTCTAAACTGGTCACACACCTAGTTATCACCTACATTTTATACCATACATCAAATAAACCCTCTCGTAAACTGTCACGACCACCTAGTTATCACCTACATATTATAACTACATCAAATAAACCTCTCTAAACTGGTCCACCACCTAGTTATCACCTACTATATTACCATACATCACATAAACCATCTCAAACTGGTACACACCTAGTATCACACCTACATATTATACCATACATCAAATAACCCTCTCTAAACTGGTCACAACAAATAGACACACCTAGTAATCACCTACATATTATACCATACATCAAATAAACCTCTCTAACACTGGTCACGCACCTAGTTATATCACTACATATTATACCATACATCAAATAACACCTCTCTAAACGGTGTCACCACCTAGTTATCACCTACATATTATCCCATACATCAAATAACCCTCTCTAAACTGGTCCAACGCACCTAGTTACACCTACATATATCCACACATCAAATAACCTCTCTAAACTGGTCACACCAGTTATAACCTAACATATATACCACATAAATAACCCCTCTCTAAACTGGTCCCAACCCAACCTGTTTATACACTACATATATACCATAATCAAATAAAACCTCTCTAGACTGGTCACACCTAGTTATCACCTACATATTATACATACTCAAATAAACCTCTCTAGAAAAACTGGTCACCACCCTAGTTATCTCACACCCCCCCTAGTTATCACCACATTTATACCATACACCCAATAAACCAACCTCTCTAAACTGGTCCACAACACACTAGTTTTCACCTACATATATAACCATACATCAAATAACCCCTCTAAACTGGTTCACACACCACCTAGTTATCACCTACATATTATACCATACATCAAATAAACCTCTCTAAAACTGGTCACGCACCTAGTTTCCACCTACATATTATACCATACATCAATAAACCTCTCTAAACTGGTCACGCACCTAGTTATCACCTACATATTATACCATACATCAATAAACCTACCAAACCACTGGTCTAACAACGCCACACCTTGTTATCACCACATATTATACATACATCAAATAAACCCTCTCAAACTGGTCACACACCTAGTTATCACACTACATATATACCATACATCAAATAAACCTCTCTAAACTGGTCACTGCACCTCACCTAGTTATCACACCTACAATTATACCATACATCAAATAAACCTCTCTAAACTGGTCACACACCTATTGTATCACCTACTACTATACCATACACAAATACAACCTCTCTAACTGGTCACACACCTATTTATCACCCTACATATTATACCATACATCAAATAAACCTCTCTAAACTGGTCACTTACACCTAGTTATCACCTACATATTATACCATACATCAATAACCTCTCTAAAACTGGTCCACACCTAGTTATCACCTACATATTAATCCATACATCTATCTCTTAAACTGGTCCACACCACTAGTTTATCACCTACATATTATACCTATCATCAATAAACCTCTCTAAACTGGTCACAGCACCTAGTTATCACCTACATATTATACCATACATCAAATCCCTCTCTAACTGGTCACCCAACCTACACCTTTATCACCTCATATTATACCATACATCAATAAACCTCTCTAAACTGGTCACACCGACCTAGTTTATCACCCTACATATTATACCATACATCAAATAAACCTCTCTAAACTGGTCCACAACCACCTAGTTATCACCTACATTATACCATACTCAAATAAAAACCTCTCTAACTGGTCACACACCTAGTTATCACCACTACATATTAACCATACATCAAATAAACCTCTCTAAACTGGTCACACACCTAGTTATCACCTACATATTTACCATACATCAAATAACCTCTCTAACTGGTCACCAACCTAGTTAGTACACTCTACATATTATACCATACATCAAATAACCCTCTCTAAACTGGTCACACACCTAGTTATCACCTACATAATCACTACTATTATCCATACATCAAATAAACCTCTCTAAACTGTCACACACCCTAGTTATCACCTACATATTATACCATACAATCAAATAAACCTCTCAAAACTGGTCACAGACCACCTATTATCAATCCCTACATATTATACCATACATCATAAACCTCTCTAAACTGTCACACACCTATTTATCAACCTACATATTATACCAACCTCAAATAAACCTCTCTAATAAACTGGTCCCACACCTAGTTATCACCTACAATATTCATAAAAAACCATACAAAAAAAATATAAAAACAATAAACCTAAAAAAAAAGACACTCTCTTAAACAAATGGTCACACACCTAGTTATCCACCTACATATTATACCATACATCAAATAAACCTCTCTAAACTGGTCACACACCTATTTATCACCTACATATTATACCATACATCCATCAAATAAACCTCTCTAAACTGTCACACCCCTATTATCCCTCCATTATCATCCATATAAATCTCCTAAACTGGTCCGCACCCACCTAAGTTTCACCTCACATATCTCCCATCCATCACATACCACCTTCTCAACTGGCTCACCCACCTCAGTTCCATCAGCCTCACATATTATAACCATCACCTCCCATCACAACCTCTCTACTGTTCCCACCCCTCTTTCACACCTACTATTCTTACCATACACAAATCAATAAACCTCTCTAAACTGGTCACCACCCTAGTTATCACCTACATACTTATACCCCATCACAATCACCCTCTCACCCCTGGTCACACACCTAGTTCAACCTACATATTATACCATACCAATAACAAACCCTCTACTAAACTCAAACTGGTCACACCACCATTAATCACCAACATACTAGACCATACATCAAAGAAACCCTCTTAAACTGGTCACCACGACACACGTTTATCACCTACATATTATACCATACATCAAATAACCCTCTAAACGGGTCACACAACCTAGTTATCACCTACATATTATACCATACATCAAATAAAACCTCTCTAAACTGGTCCACACCTAGTCATACCTACATATGTATACCATCATCAAATAAACCTCTCTAAACAGGTCCACACACCTAGTTACACCTACATATTAACCCATACAACTCAAATAAACCTCTCTAAACTGGTCACGCACCTAGTTATCACCTACATATAACCATACACATCAAATAAACCCTCTAAACTGGTCACACCACCTAGTTATCACCTACATATTATACATACATCAAATAAACCAATCTCTAACCGTGTCACACCCTAGTTATCACCTACATATATAACCATACATCCAAAAACCTCTCTAAACGGGTCACGCACCTAGTTTCACCTACATATTATACCATACATCAAAAAACCTCTCTAAACTGGTCACGCACCAGCCTATCACCTACATATTAACCAACCAAACAAACCTCTCTAAACTGGTCACACCACCACTGTTATCACCTACATATTAACCATACATCAAATAAACCTCTCTAACGGCACCACCCTAGCACACCACATAAAACCATACATCAAAAAACCTCTCTAGAAACGTCACACAACCTAGTTATCACCTACATATTATACCATACATCAAATAACCCTCTAAACTGGTCACACACCAATCACCTACAATTATCACAAAAACCCTCAAACGGTCACCACATTATCACCCATATAACCATACATCAAATAAACCTCTCTAACAACGGCACACAACCCTAGTTATCACCTACATATATACCATACATCAAATAAACCTCTCTAAACTGAGCACACCCAGTTATCACCTACATATTATACCATACATCAAATAAACCTCTCTAAACTGGTCACACACCTAGTTATCACCTACATATTATACCATACATCAAATAAACCTCTCTAAACTGGTCACACACCTAGTTATCACCTACATATTATACCATACATCAAATAAACCTCTCTAAACTGGTCACACCCCTAGTTATCACACCTACATATTATCCATACATCAAATAAACCTCTCTAAACTGGTCACACACCTAGTTATCACCTACATATTATACCATACATCAAATAACCTCTCTAAAACTGGTCACACACCTAGTTATCACCTACATATATACCATACATCAAATAAACCTCTCTAACTGGTCACACACCTAGTTTATCACCTACATATTATACCATACATCAAATAAACCTCTCTAACTGGTCCACACCTATATCACACCTACATTATACCATACCATCAAA
Organism: Hymenochirus boettgeri; assembly: GCA_019447015.1. Classification (NCBI taxonomy): domain Eukaryota; kingdom Metazoa; phylum Chordata; class Amphibia; order Anura; family Pipidae; genus Hymenochirus; species Hymenochirus boettgeri. Next base: position 412,037,502 of record CM033469.1, read on the forward strand.
TAACACCTCTCTAAACTGGTCACCAACACCTAGTTATCACCTACATATTATACCGATACATCAAATAAACCTCTCTAAACTGGTCAACACCTAGTTATCATCCTACATATTAACCATACATCAAATAACCTCTCTAAACTGGTCACACCCCTAGTTATCACCTACATATTATACCATACATCAAATAAACCTCTCAAACTGGTCACAGCACCTAGTTATCACCACCTACATATTATACCATACATCAAATAAACTCCTCTAAACTGGTCACACCCACCTAGTTATCACCTACATATTATACCATACATCAAATAAACCTCTCTAAACTGGTCACACCCTAGTTATCACCTACATATTAATACCATACATCAAATAAACTCTCTAAACTGGTCACACACCTAGTTATCACCTACATATTATACCATACATCAAATAAACCTCTCTAAACTGGTCACACCACCTAGTTATCACCTACATATTATACACACATCAAATAAACCTCTCTAAACTGGTCACACACCTAGTTATCACCTACATATTATACCATACATCAAATAAACCTCTCTAAACTGGTCACAACACCCTAGTTATCCACCTACATATTATACCATACATCAAATAACCTCTCTAAACTGGTCACACAACCTAGTTATCACCTACATATTATACCATACATCAAATAACCTCTCTAAACTGGTCACGCACCTAGTTATCACCTACATATTATACATACAAATAAATAAACCCTCTCTAACTGGTCACCACACCTAGTTATCACCTACATATTATACCATACATCAAATAAACCTCTCTAAACTGGTCACAACACTCAGTTATCACCTACATATTACCCAACTCAAATAAACCTCTCTAACTGGTCACGCACCTAGTTCTCACCTCATTTATACCTACATCAAATACTATACCCATACATCAATAACCTCTCTAAACTGGTCACGCACCTAGTTATCACCTACATATTATACCATACATCAAATAAACCTCTCTAAACTGGTCACCACTAGTTATCTACCTACATTTATACCATACATCAAATAAACCTCTCTAAAACTGTCACCAACCCCTAGTTTATCAACCTCATATTATACCATACAAATCAAATAACCTCTCTAAAACTGGTCACGCACCTAGTTATCACCTGACATATTATACCATACATCAAATAAACCTCCTCTAAACTGGTCACGCACCTAGTTTATCACCTACATATTATAACCATACATCAAATAAACCTCTCTAAAAACTGTCACGCACCTAGTTATCACCTACATATTATACCATACATCAAATAAACCTCTCTAAACTGGTCACCACCTATTATCAACCTACATATTATACCATACATCAAATAAACCTCTCTAAACTGGTCACACACCTAGTTATCACCTACATATTATACCATACATCAAATAAACCTCTCTAAACTGGTCACACACCTAGTTATCACCTACATATTATACCATACATCAAATAAACTCTCTAAACTGGTCACACACCTAGTTATCACCTACATATTATACCATACAATCAAATAAACCTCTCTAAACTGGTCACGCACCTAGTTATCACCTACTATTTACCATACATCAATACAAAATAACCCTCTAAACTGGTCACACACCTAGTTATCACCTACATATTATACCATACATCAAATAAACCTCTCTAAACTACGGTCACCACCTAGTTATCACCTACATATTATAACCATACATCAATAACTCTCTAAACTCTCTAAACTGGTCACACACCTAGTTTTACCTACATATTACCATACATCAAATAACCTCTCTAAACCTGGTCCACACACCTAAGTTTATCACCCTACATATTATACCATACATCAATAAACCTCTCTAAACTGGTCACACACCTAGTTATCCACCTACATATTATACCATACATCAAATCCTCATATCCATTCCACATTAAAATAACTGACAAGACAAGTCTGGGAACTTTTAGTCAAAAGACGTTAACGATTTAACGCTATGATTAGAATCCTATGTACCTAAACCTCTCTAAACTGGTCACACACCTAGTTATCACCTACATATTATACCATACATCAAATAAACCTCTCTAAACTGGTCACACACCTAGTTATCACCTACATATTATACCATACATCAAATAAACCTCTCTAAACTGGTCACACACCACGATTATCACCCTACATCTATAACCATACATCAAATAACCTCTCTAACCTGTCCAGCACCTAGTTATCACCTACATATTATACATATACAATCAAATAACCTCTCTTAAAAACTGGTCACACGACCTAGTTATCACCTACATATTATACCATACATCAAATAAACCTCTCTAACTGGTCACACACCTAGATCACCTACAATATACCATACATCAATAACCCTCTCTAACTGGCACACCCTATTATCACCTACATTTATACCATACATCAAATAAACCTCTCTAAACTGGTCACACCAGCCACCCTAGTTATCACCTACAATTATACCATACATCAAATAACCTCTCTAAACTGGTCACGCACCTATTTTATCACCTACATATTAACCATACATCAAATAAACCTCTCTAAACTGGTCACACCCTAGTTACACCTACATTAGACCATACATTCAAATAAACCTCTCTAAACTGGTCACACACCTAGTTATCACCTACATATTATACCATACTCAAATAAACCTCTCTAGACTGGTCCCACACTAGTTATCACCTACAATTATACCATACACAAATAAACCTCTCTAAACTGGTCACACACCTAGTTATCACCTACATATTACCATACATCAAAAAACCTCTCTAAACTGGTCACACACCTAGTTATCACCTACATATTATACCATACATCAAATAAACCTCTCTAAACTGGTCACAACACCCTAGTTATCACCTACATATTATAACCATACATCAAATAAACCTCTCTAACTGGTCACACACCTATTTATCACCTACATATTATACCATACACATCAATAAACCCTCTAAACTGGTCACACACATACCCCGTTTATCACCTACATATTATACCATACATCAAATAAACCTCTCTAAAAACTGGGTCACAGCACCTAGTTATCTACCTACATTTATACCATACATCAAATAACCTCTCTAAACTGGTCCACGCACCTATTATCTACCTACATATTATACCATACCATCAAATAAACCTCTCTAAACTGGTCCACGACACCTAGTTATCACCTACATATTATCCATCATCAAATAAACCTCTCTAACTGTCACGCACCTATTATCACCTACATATTAATACCATACAGTCAAATAACACCTCTCTAACCTGGTACACACCTAGTTATCAACCTACATATTATACCATACATCAAATCAACCTCTCTAAACTGGTCACGCACCTAGTTTCACCTACATATTATACCATAACATCAAATAAACCTCTCTAAACTGGTCACCACCTATTATCAACCTACATATTTACCATACATCAAATAAACCTCTCTAAACTGGTCACAGCACCTATTATCACCCATATTATACCATACAATCAAAAAACCTCTCTAAACTGGTCACCCTATATCACTACTATTACCATACTCAATAACCTCTCGAAACTGGTCACTCACCCTAGTTTCACCTACATATTATACCATACTCAAATAAACCTCTCTAACTGGTCACGTCACCCTAGTTTAATCACCTACATATTATACCATACATCAAATAACCGCTCTAAACTGTCCACGCCACACCTAGTTATCCCCTACATATTATACCATACGCATCAAATAAACCTCTCTAACTGGTCACAGCACACCTAAGTTTATCACCCTACATATTATACCATACATCAAATAAACCTCTCTAAAAACTGGTCACGCACCTAGTTCACCTACATTACCTACATATCAAACAAAATAACCTCTCTAACCGGTCACACCTATTATCACTACATATTATACCCATACATCAAATAAACCTCTCTAAACTGGTCACGCACCCTAGTTATCACCTACATATTATATACCATACACTCAAATAACCTCTCTAAACTGTCACGCAACCTATTATCACCTACATAGTATACCCATACATAATGAAAAAACCTCTCTAAACTGGTCCACACCTCGTTATCACCTACATATATACCATACATCAAATAACCCTCTAACTGGTCACACACCTAGTTTCACCTACATATTATCCATACAACATCAAAATAAACCTCTCAAACTGGTCACGCACCTGTTATCACCTACTATTATACCCATACATCAAATAAACCTCTCTAACCTGTCACCACCTAGTTATCACCTACATATTATACCATACATCAAATAAACCCTCTAAACTGGTCACACACCTAGTTATCACCTCCATATTATCCATACATCAAATAAACCTCTCTAAACTGGTCAGCACCGTTATCACCTACATATTATACCATACCATCAAATAAACCTCTCTAAACTGGTCACACACCCTAGATCACCTACATATTATACCATACATCAAATAAACCCTCTCTAAACTGGTCACCACACCTATTTCACCCTACATATTATACCATACATCAAATAACCTCTCTAAACTGGTCACACACCTAGTTATCACCTACATATTACATACAATCAAATAAACCTCTCTAAACTGGTCACACAACCACCTATTATCACCTACATATATACCATACTCACTAGCCTCTCTAAACTGGTCACACACCTGTTATCACCTACATATTATACCATCCCATCAAAACATCCTAAACTGGTCACTCACCTAGTTATCACCTACATATTATGCCATACATCAAATAACAACCTACTCTAGACTGGTCCACGCACCTAGTTCATCACCTACATTATTATACCATACATCAAATAACCTCTCTACATGGTCCAACACCTAGTTATCACCTACATATTATAACCATACATCAAATAAACCTCTCTCTAAACTGTCACAGCACCTAGTTATCACCTACATATTATACCATACCTCAATAAACTCTCTAAACTGGTCCACGCACCTAGTTAAAATCAACCTACATATTAGTCCAGTACAGTCAAATCAACCTCTCTAAACTGGTCACAACACCTAGTATCACACCTACATTTATACCATACTCAAATAACCTCTCTAAACTGGTCACACACCTAGTTATCACCTACATATATACCATACATCAAATAACCTCTCTAAACTGGTCACACCCCTAGTTATCACCTACATATTATACCATACATCAAATAAACCTCTCTAAACTGGGTCACACAACTAATATCACCTACAATATTATACCATACATCATAAACCTCTCTAAGAACTGGTCACCACCCTAGTTATCACCTACATATTATACCATACATAATAAACCTCTCTAACTGGTCACACACCTAGTTATCACCTACATATTATACCATACATCAAAATAAACCTCTCTAAAAACTGGTCCACCACCTAGTTATCACCTACTTTATACCATACACAAATAAAACCTCTCTAACTGGTCCCAACACCTAGTTATCACCTACATATTATACCATACATCAAATAAAACCTCCTAAACTGGTCACACACCTATTTATCCACTACATATTATACCATACATCAAATAAACCCTCTCTAAACTGGTCCACGCACCTATATCACCTACATATTATACCATACATCAAATACACCTCTCTAAACTGGTCACGAACACCTAGTTATCACACCTACATATATAAACCATACATCAAATAAACCTCTCTAAACTTGGTCACACATCCTAGTTATCACCTACATATTAATACCATACATCAAATAACCTCTCTAAACTGGTCACACACCTATGTTATCACCTACATATTATAACCATACATCAATAAACATCTTCTAAACTGTCACACCCCCCTATTATCACCTACATATTATACCATAACATCAAATAAACCTCTCTAAACTGGTCACACACCTAGTTTATCACCTACATTTATAACCATACGTCAATAAACCTCTCTAAACGGGTCACACACCTTTACACCTACATACTATACCATACATCAAATAAACCTCTCAAAACTGGTCACAAACACCAGTTATATCACCTACATATTATACCTACATCAAATAAACCTCTCTAAACTGGTCACCAACCTATTTTGTATCACCTACATATTTATACCATACATTCAAATAAACCTCTCTAAACTGGTCACCGCACAGTTTCCACCTACTATATACCATAACTCAAATAAACCTCTCTAAACTGGTCACACACCTAGTTATAACCTACATATTATACCATACATCAAATAAACCTCTCTAAACTGGTCACGCACCTAGATTATCACCTACATATTATACCATACATCAATAAACCTCTCTAAACTGGTCACCACCTATTAACCTCCCTACATATTATACCATACATCAAATAACCCTCCACTGGTCCAAACAACGCACCTATTGTATCACACCACATATTACTACCATACATCAAATAAACCTCTCTAAACTGGTCACCACCTATTTATCACCTACATATTAACCATACACATCAAATAAACCTCTCTAAACTGTCACGCACCTAGTTATCACCTACATAGTATACCATAACATCAATAAAAACCTCTCTAAACTGGTCACACACCTAGTTATCACCTACATATTATACCATACAATCAAATAAACTCTCTAAACGGTCCACACCTTTATCACCTACATATTATACCATACATCAAATAAACCTCTCTAAAACTGGTCACACACCTAGTTATCACCTACATATTATACCATCATCAAATAAACCTCTCAAACGGTCACAGCACCTTATCACCTACATATTATACCATACATCAAATAAACCTCTCTAAACTGGTCACACACCTAGTTTCACCTACATATTATACCATACATCAATAAACCTCTCTAACCTGGTCACAACCTAGTTAATCACCTACATATTATACCATACCAAATCAATAAACCTCTCTAAACTGTCACACACCTAGTTATCACCTACATATTATACCATACATCAAATAAACCTCTCTAAACTGGTCCACACACCTATTATCACCTACATATTATACATACATCAAAAAAAAACCGCTCTAAACTGGTCACCAACCTAGTTATCACACCTAATATTTACCATACATCAATAAACCTCTCTAACTGGTCACACACCTAGTTATCACCTACATATTATACCATACATCAAATAAACCTCTCTCTAAACTGTCACGACCACCTAGTTATCACCTACATATTATACTACATCAAATAAACCTCTCTAAACTGGTCACCACCTAGTTTACACCTACCTATTTACCATACATCAAAAACCTCTCAAACTGGTACCACCTAGTTCACACCTACATATTATACCTACATCAAATACCCTCTCTAAACTGGTCACAACCAAAATATACACACACGTAGTCACATCACCTACATATTATACCATACATCAAATAAACCTCTCTATACTGGTCACGCACCTAGTTATCACCTACATATATACCATACATCAAAATAAACCTCTCTAAACGGTCACACCTAGTTATCACCTACATATTATACCATACATCAAATAACCCTCTCTAAACTGGTCCACGCACCTAGTTATCACCTACATATATAACCATACATCAAATAAACCTCTCTAAACTGTCACACACACCATATCCAACCTAACATATAATACCACAATCAAATAAACCTCTCTAAACTGGTCCCAACCCACCTATATCACCTACATATTATACCATACATCAAATAAACCTCTCTAGACTGGTACACACCTAGTTATCACCTACATATTATACCATACTCAAATAAACCTCTCTAAAAAACTGGTCACACACCTGTTATCACTACATATTATACCATACATCAATAAACCTCTCTAACTGGTCACACACCTAGTTATCCACCTACATATAATACCAACATCAAATAACCCTCTCTAAACTGGTCACACACCTAGTTATCACCTACATATTATACCATACTCAAATAAAACTCTCTAACCTGGTCACACAGCACCTAGTTATCACCTACATATTATACCATACACTCAAATAAACCTCTCTAAACTGGTCACACACCTAGTTTATCACCTACATATTATACCATACATCAAATAAACCTCTCTAAACTGGTCACACACCTAGTTATCACCTACATTTAATACCATACAATAAACCTCTCTAAACTGTTCACACACCTAGTTATCACCTACATATTATACCATACATCAAATAAACCTCTCTAAACTGGTCACACACCTAGTTATATCACCTACAATATATACTACATACAACATCAAATAAACCCCTCTAAAACTGGTCACCCCTAGTTATCACCTACATATTATACCATACATCAAATAAACCTCTCTAAACTGGTCACGCACCTAGTTATCACCTACATATTATACCATACATCAAATAAACCTCTCTAAACTGGTCACGCACCTAGTTATCACCTACATATTATACCATACATCAAATAACTCTCTAAACTGGTCACACACCTAGTTATCACCTACATATTATACCATACATCAATAAACCTCTCTAACTGGTCACGCACCTAGTTATCACCTACATATTATACCATACATCAAATAAACCTCTCTAACCTGGTCAACCACCGTTATCACCTACATATTATAACCATACATCAAATAAACCTCTCTACTAAACTGGTCACACCCTAGTTATACACCATATACTTATACTCATACATCATAAACCTCTCTAAAACTGGTCACACCCTAGTTATCACCTACATATTATACCATACATCAAATAAACCTCTCTAAACTGGTCACAGCACCTAGTTATCACCCTACATTTTATACCATAATCAAATAAACCTCTCTAAACTGGTCACACACCTAGTTATCACCTACATATTATACCATACATCAAATAAACCTCTCTAAACTGGTCACACCCCCTAGTTATCACCTACATATTATACCATACATCAAATACCTCTCTAAACTGGTCCACACACCTAGTTATCACCTACATATTATACCATACATCAAATAAACCTCTCTAAACTGGTCACACACCTAGTATCACCTACATATTATACCATACACAAATACCCTCTCAAAAACTGGTCACACACCTAGTTATCACCTACATATTATACCATACATCAAATAAACCTCTCTAAACTGGTCACGCACCTAGTTACCACCTACATATTATACCATACACAAATAAACCTCTCTCAAACTGGTCAACCCCTAGTTATCACCTACATATATATACCATACAAATACAAATAAACCTCTCTAAACTGGTCACACACACATGTTATCACCTACATATTATACCATACATCAAATAAACCTCTCTAAACTGGTCACGCACCTAGTTATCACCTACATATTATACCATACATCAAATAAACCTCTCAACTGGTCACACGCCTAGTTATCACCTACATATTATACCATACATCAAATAAACCTCTCTAAACTGGTCACACACCTAGTTATCACCTACATATTATACCCTACATCAAATAAACCTCTCTAAACTGGTCACACACCTAGTTATCACCTACATATTATACCATACATCAAATAAACCTCTCTAAACTGGTCACACGCCTAGTTATCACCTACATATTATACCATACATCAAATAAACCTCTCTAAACTGGTCACGCACCTAGTTATCACCTACATATTATACCATACATCAAATAAACCTCTCTTAAAACTGGTCACACACCTAGTTATCACCTACATATTATACCATTACATCAATACCTCTCTAAACTGGGTCACAACACCTGTTATCACCTACATATTATATACCATACCTCAAATAACCTCTCTAAACTGGTCAACACACTAGTTATCACCATATATATACCATACATCAAATAAACCCTCTCTAAACTGGTCACACACCGTTTATCACCTACATATTATACCATACATCAAATAAACCTCTCTAAACTGGGTCACACACCTATATCTACCTACATATTATACCATACATCAATACACCTCTCTAAACTGGTCCACCACCTATTATCACCTACATATTAATACCATACATCAAATAAACCTCTCTAAAACTGGTCACACACACCTAGTTATCACCTACATATTATCATACATCAAATAAACCTCTCTAACTGTCACACCACCTAGTTATCACCTACATATTATACCATACCAGTCAAATAACACCTCTCTAAACTGGTCACACACCCTAGTTATCAACACTCCATATTATACCATACATCAAATAACCTCTCTAAACTGGTCACCACCTATTTATCACCTACATATTATACCATACTCAATAAACCTCTCTAAACTGGTCACGCACCTATTATCACCTACATATTATACCATACATCAAAATAAACCTCTCTAAACTGGTCACACACACCTAGTTATCACCTACATATTATACCATACAATCAAATAAACCTCTCTAAACTGGTCACGCACCTATTATCACCTACACTATTTATACCAATACATCAAATAACCTCTCGAAACTGGTCACTCACCCAGTTTCATACCTACATATTATACCATACATCAAATAAACCTCTCTAAACTGGTCACGCACCTAGTTTATCACCTACATATTATACCATACAATCAAATAACCTCTCTAAACTGTCCCACGCCACCTAGTATTCACCTCACATATTATACCATAACATCAAATAACCTCTCTAAACTGGTCACACACACCTAGTTATCACACCTACATATATAACCATACATCAAATAAACCTCTCTAAAAACTGTCACACACCTAGTATCACCTACATTTATCACCATACATCAAAAAATAACCCTCTCTAAACTATCTGGTACACACCTAGTTATCACCTACATATTATACCATACATCAAATAAAACCTCTCTAAACTGGTCACACCCCTAGTTATCACCTACATATTATACCATACATCAAATAACACTCTCTAAACTGTCACGCACCTAGTTATCACCTCATATATACCCATACATCAAATAAAAACCTCTCTAAACTGGTCCACACACCTAGTTATCACCTACATATGATACCATCCATCAAATAAACCTCTCTAAACTGTGGTCACACACCTAGTTATCACCTACATATTATCCATAACAAATCAATAAACCTCTCATAACTGGTCACACCTCTGTTATCACCTACATATATCCATAACATCAAATAAACCTCTCTAACTGGTCACACACCTATTATCACCTACATATTATAACCATACATCAAATAAACCTCTCTAAACTGGATCCACACCCTAGTTATCACTACATATTATCACCATAGTCATCAAATAAACCTCTCTAAACTGGGTCAGCACCGTTAATCACCTACATATTATACCATACATCAAATAAACCTCTCTAAACTGGTCACACACCCTAGTTACACCTACATATTATACCATAACCCAAATAAACCTCTCTAAACTGGTCACGCACCTAGTTATCACCTACATATTATACCATACATCAAATAAACCCTCTAAACTGGTCACCACCTAGTTATCACCTACATATTACCATACAATCAAATAAACCTCTCTAAACTGGTCACACCCAACAACACCTATTATCACCTACAAATAGTATACCATACTCAAATAACCTCTCTAAACTGGTCACACCCTAGTTATCACCTACATATTATACCATACATCAAATAATCCTAAACTGGTCACGCACCGCTTATCCCTACATATTTACCATACATCAAATAAAACCTCTCTAAACTGGTCACGCCACCTAGTTATCACCTACATTATTATACCATACATCAAATAAACCTCTCTAACTGTCAACACCTAGTTATCACTACATATTTATACCATACATCAAATAAACCTCTTCTAAACTGGTCACACACCCTAGTTAATCACCTACATATTATACCATACTCAAATAAACCTCTCTAAACTGGTCACGCACCTAGTTTCAACCTACATATTACCATACATCAAATAACCTCTCTAGAACTGGTCACACACCTAGTATCACCCCACCTACATTTATACCATACCAAATAACCTCTCTAAACTGTCAGCACCTAGTTACACTACATATTATACCATACATCAAATAAACCTCTCTAAACTGGTCACACGCACCTAGTTATCACCACCTACATATTTATACCATACATCAAATAAACCTCTCAAACTGGTCACACACCTATATCACCTACATATTATACCCATACATCAAAACCTCTCTAAACTGGTCACACACCTAGTTATCACACTACATATTATACCATACATCAATAAACCTCTCTAAACTGTCACCACCTAGTTATCACCTACATATTATACCATACATCAAAATAAACCTCTCTAAACTGGTCCACCACCTAGTTATCCCACCTACTTTATACCATACAGTCAAATAAACCCTCTAAACTGGTCCAACACCTATTTATCACCTACATATTATACCATACATCAAATAACCTCGCTAAACTGGTCACACACCTAGTTATCCCTACAATATTATACCATACATCAAATAAACCTCTCTAAACTGGTCCACGCACCTAGTATCACCTACATATTATACCATACATCAAATAACCACTCTAAACTGGTCACGAAGCACCTAGTTATCACCTACATATATAACCATACACATCAAATAAACCTCCTCTCAAACTTGGTCACACACCTAGTTATCACCTACAAATATTATAACCATACATCAAATAACCTCTCTAAACTGGTCACACACCTAGTTATCACCTACATATTATACCATACATCAATAAACCTCTCTAAACTGGTCACACCCCTAGTTATCACCTACATATTATAACCATAACATCACACTGACCTCGCTAAACTGGTCACACACACCTAGTTTTCACCTACATTTACTAACCATACTCAATAAACCTCTCTAACTACGGTCACCACCTGTTACACCTACATATTATACCATACATCAAATAAACCTCTCTAAAAAAACTGGTCACAAGACACCGTAGTTATATCACCTACATATTATATACCATACATCAAATAAACCTCTCTCAACTGGTCACCAACCTATTTGTATCACCTACATATTAACCATACATTCAAATAAACTCCTCTCTAAACTGGTCACCCACAGTTTATCCACCTACTTATATACCTACATCAAATAAACCTCTCTAAACTGGTCACACGACACACCTAGTTATATCACCTACATATTACCATACATCAAATAAACCTCTCTAAACTGGTCACCACCTAGTTATCACCCTACATATTATACCATACACAATAAACCTCTTCTAAACTGGTCACCACCTAGTTATCACCTACATATTATACCATACATCAAATAACCCTCTCTAACGGTCCAGAACACACTCACCTAGTTTATCACCACATATTATACCATACATCAAATAAACCTCTCTAAAACTGGGTCACGTCACCTATATTATCACCTACATATCTAACCATACTACATCAAATAAACCTCTCTAAACTGTCACCACCTAGTTATCACCACATCTATACCATAACATCAAAAAAACCTCTCTAAACTGGTCACACACACCTGTTAATCACCTACTATTATACCATACATCAAATAAACCTCTCTAAACGGTCACACACCTATTATCACCTACATATTATACCATACATCAAATAAACAACTCTCTAAACTGGTCACCACCTAGTTATCACCTACATATTATACCATCATCAAATAAACCTCTCTAAACGGTCACACACCTAGTTATCACCTACATATCTATACCATCACATCAAATAAACCTCTCTAAACTGGTCACGGCACACCTAGTTATCACCTACAATTATACCATACATCAATAAACCTCTCTACTGGTCACCAACCTAGTTATCACCTACATATTACCATACCAAATCAAATAAACCTCTCTAAACTGGTCCACACACCTAGTTACACCTACTTATTATACCATACATCAAATAAACCTCTCTAAACTGGTCCCACACACTATTATCACCTACATATTATACATACATCAAAAAAAAACCTCTCTAAACTGGTCACCACCAGTTATCACACCTACATATTATACCATACACTCAATAAACCTCTCTAAACTGTCACACACCTAGTTATCCACCTACATATTATAACCATACATCAAATAAACCCTCTCTAAACTGTCACGACCATCCTAGTTATCACCTACATATTATAACCATACATCAAATAAACCTCTCTAAACTGGTCACGCACCTAGTTATACACCTACATATTACCTATACATCAAATAAACCTCTCTAAACTGTACGCACCTAGTATCACACCTACATATTATACCATACATCAAATAAACCTCTCTAAACTGGTCACAACATGACACACCTAGTTCACCTACATATTATACCATACATCAAATAAACCTCTCTAAACTGGTCACGCACCTAGTTTTCCCTACATATTATACCATACATCAAAATAAACCTCTCTAAACTGTCACACACCTAGTTATCACCTACATATTATACCATACATCAAATAACCCTCTCTAACTGGTCCACACACCTAGTTATCACCTACATATATCCATACAACATCAAATAAACCTCTCTAACTGTCACGCACCAGTTATCACCTAACATATATACCATACATCAAATAAACCTCTCTAAACTGGTCCCAACACCAACCTTTTATATCACATACATATATAACCATCAGATCAAATAAAACCCTCTCTAACTGGTCACACACCTAGTTATATCACCTACATATTATACATACATCAAATAAACCTCTCTAAACTGGTCACCAGCACTAGTTATC